>JAFEMH010002246.1:0-52500 GCA_022495995.1 Adenophora triphylla var. japonica | reverse complement strand
TCAAATGGGACAAACATTTAGGGACGGAGGGAGTATATAAAAATCATGGACCACTCCCCATAGTACCAATTGGTTTTAAGGTAGAACCTCAGACTTTAAGATGGTATCAAAGTAGGTTCTTTACACGTGCAAGCCCAAGACTCATGATGTTACTCTGCGCCACCCGATTGATAAGTCCACGTTGTAAGCTTTGACAAAGCCCGCTACACGTGAGGGGGCGTGTTAGAGATATTATCCCACATTGAAAATTGACAAACCTTGCCTGTAATATATAAAAATCATGGGTCACTCCCCTTAGTACCAATTGATTTTAAGGTGGAACCTCAGACTTTAAGAATGCACAATGCACATACACAATGCACAAATAAAATCTTCTGAAAAATGCTTTTTTCCAATTCGTTAAAAAAATGCAATTTGAGTCCGGCTTGAAATCGTGCAAGTGACATTCTAAATAACAAACACTTCTTTTTTAAGATACGCGGTGAATTTTTGTAAATAAATGAAACTTCCCGCACAATGTGAGTTACAAGGAATGACATAACATGTATCTTAAACTAAAAAACGCTACCATTGACATTACGATATATAGTCAGTGTTATTTACAAGTCTTAGAATTGGATTAGAGTGAGAAGTAAAGAAAACCCTAAAGGATGAGCATGATCTGGACTGAGTCAATAGTAGAATATATTGAATGTTACACTTTAAAATCAATTGTTAATAAGAGAATTAGCCCCTCAAGTTTATATATCGGTTCAAGTTTAGTTCTCTAAAATATGTGAGATATGTAGTCTAATACTCCCATCACGTGTGACCCGAAGAAAAGGTTGAGAGTCGAGCACGCACGTGGAGTCATGAATCTTGTAGGAGATAGAAGAAACTATACCTCGTAGAAGCAACAAAAATGATAAGACCATCATAAATTGGTGGCTCTTAGGGTGAGCATGTATAGTCTAACAACAATTACTGTCAGTGCATATACATACCACTCAAAAACATTATTACTGATATTAAATTGATATAGCTAATGTTAGTTATAAGGATTGTCAATGCATACACCTGACACTCAAAAACACTAGCAATGATATTAAACTGATATAGATAATGTTAGTTATAATAACTATCAGTTCATGCACATAACACTCAAAAATACTAAAACTGATTATACTGGTTTAATATTATCGGTCTGATTCAAGCATGGTTTAGAAATACTTCTATTGAATAAAAAAAAAAAATGCATTTTTCATAAAAAACAACTCTACACAATTAATTAAAAGTGTAAATTTAACGACCGAAGCTTGGTAATCTAGTGTCTAAATTTATCTTGCTTCATTAAGACTCAAGTTTGGAATTTTTTCTCAAATAATACATTTTTAAAATTTTATTTATCAAAGTGACCTACTGTTCAAACTTTTTCTCAAAATGTCTCATTTTCTGAAAACTCGCTACACCGTGTAGCGAGTTTAAAATTTTTCAATTAAAATTGCTACACGGTGTAGCGATTTTAAATTTGCTAAATTTTATTTAATATTTATGCTTTAAAAAAAAAAAAAAAAACCAAATTTGAAATCGCTATAGGGTGTAGCGATTTCAAATATTCACAAAAAAGCCAAACAAACAAAGTTACGTACACTACTATGAGTATATAATAATAACTACTTTCTCCTGCTCTAAATTACAAAATAATAATATAAAATTATATATTAATAAAGAAAACTAAATAGAAATATTATTTTTTTCTTCTCAAATAAATATTTTAAAAAATGTACTTCTATAAAAAAATATTTTTCATTTCAAAAATAAATATTACTTTCGACTCAAAATGAATAACCAAAAAATAATACTATATTTTTTGTCCAAATAAATGAGCATTACTTCCTTCGTCTCAATGAATATTTTATAAAATAATACTCTTCATTTGCCTCAAAAATTAATATCATATTTTGAGACGAAGACACTAACATTACAAACATTAATTTTAGAGGCGAATGAAGTAGTATTAATTTTTAAAATATTCATTGAGATGAAGGAAGTAATGCTCATTTTTTTGGATAAAAAATGTAGTATTATTTTTTGGTTATTCATTTTGAGTCGAAAGTAATATTTATTTTTGAAATGATTTTTTTTTTTATAAAAGTACATTTTTTAAAATATTTATTTGAGATAGAAAAAATAATATTTCTATTTAGTTTTCTTTATTAATATATAATTTTTATATTATTATTTTGTAATTTAGAGTCGGAAGAAGTAGTTATTATTATACAGAGCGTACGTACGTACGTAAGTAAGTAAGTAAGTAAGGACTTTAAGTAAGGACTTTGTTTGTTTTGCTTAGTATTGTGAATATTTGAAATCGCTACACCATGTAGCGATTTCAAATTTGTTTGTTTTTTTTTTTTTTAAAGCATAAATATTAAATAAAATTTAGCAAATTTAAAATCGCTATATCGTGTAGCGATTTTAATTGAAAAATTATAAACTCGCTACACGGTGTAGCGAGTTTTCAAAAAATGGGACATTTTGGAAAAAAGTTTGAACAGTAAATCACTTTTATAAATAAAATTTTAAAAATATATTATTTGAGAAAAAAATCCTCAAGTTTGCTTACACTGGAACTCAATAAATTTTAAATAAGTTTGAACTTAAACATGCAAACCGTCTTAGGGACTTCTAATTTACTTTCATAGACATGCCTTTAAATTTTATAATTTTTTCGTCTTAAAATAAATATTAAAAGTTAACTTAAATTTTTCTTTTGACCAAAAATTAATTTACGTTTTCTTAAACCTTCACTTTGAGAATAAATCGAAGGAGTATAGATTGATTTTGTTGAACACGCATCCTGATTTATATCTGTTAAACAGGAAAGCATACAAGAAAAATAACTGTCACTTTTGAATTATATAATGCGATTTATATAAGATTTTAGAATTCGTGAGTAGTTTCAATCATTATATATACTTGGTCTTTGTGCATGCTTTAGTGATCTACTATCTTCGTCTCAAAACGAATGTCTAAAAAATTTAAAATTTGTTCGTGAGATTTTTTTTTTTGGACAATCATTTTAAGACGGAGGGTGTAATGTCTAAATCAAATTTCATCTACTTGGCAGAATGTCCACTATCCTGTGGAGCATCCAAAGAAGTTTGAGAAATTTGGCATTTCATCCTCGAAAGGTGTTCAATTTTATAATCTGTGTTCAAGTCTTGGCCATATCAAAACTCAAATTGTTACTTGAAATTCAACTATGCTTTAGAATAATTTTTCATTGCAACTGGGGTAAGTAATTTCCTAGCTATTAGTGAGTCCATTTGGTGGTTTCAGATAATAAATTGAAGTTTGTTTTTAGTTTCAGTGTCTTTTTTGGAATACCATTTTTGCCATTTTCATTTTGTGTATCAAGTTCCTAGACTGTCTTGGATTTCTTAGTAGAAATGTCAAATGTGTACTATAGTAGAGTAGTGTCATGAGTATGAAAAGTGAGGTAGGAGAGAGAAAGTGGGGTAGAGAAAAATAAGTGAATAAATAATATGAGTACATCGATATTTTATAGGACCAATTATTTTTATACTGTCATCATTCATATCGTTACCGTGCCAATGACACAGTTTAGAGAGTACTAGTATAAGGACAATATTGATACTTTCATTATTGGTAGTAATTGTCTCCGTTAAAAGCTGTGAAAAATCAAAAAATGACAGCTATTTTGGATTGGAGTAGTGAAAGTTGTAGAGCACATCAAATAATTAAGCCTATAGTTTAGGGTCATTTTTCAAATAAAGATTCTATGGCAAAGAAGAAGCTCACAAAACAGATAGTTAGATTCGCTTAACCTAACTTTAACCAATTTTAATTCAGGATCTATTTCGTGTTGAATGCTTCTCTCTTAGTCTCCTAGCTGTCTTTAACATATTATTTCCTCCGTACTATCATTTTTTTTTAAAAAATATTTTTAATCAAGAGAAAATTTAAATATTTTTTGATATTATATCATCCGTACTAAAATTAATTATTATTTTTTTTGATTTATTTTTAATCAAGAAAAAATTTAAATATTTTTTGGTCATTCATGGTAGTAAGAATTTATTTTGCCTCATAATCAATATTTCAGTTAATTTATCAATTTTTTAACAAATGTATTTACTTGTTTATGAATTGCTTTTATATTATTGTAATTTTTTTAGACAAAAACTCATGTGAGAACATGAAAATCCGTCTCATCCATGAGACGGGTTGGATCCTGACCCATCACCCGTCCAACAAAGCCAACCCGCGCCTCCGCCCAAGCTTTTTGCATATGGGCGGTCGCCCAAGCTGAAATCAGCCCACATTTGCCTTGGCCCAATCCTTCAGCCAACATAAAGTAATAGTTTGTATACATTAAAGTAATAGTTTGTATACATTAAAGTAATACATATATACAGAAAAGTAATAATGTTTTTTTCTATGTTTTTTTCGTTTGACAAAAGTAATACTTAAAGTAATAGTTTGTATACATTAAAGTAATACATATATACAGAAAAGTAATAATGTTTTTTCCTATGTTTTCTTCGTTTGGCAAAAGTAATACTTATTATAGAAATATGTTACAATTTCATCTATCAAAGTGTTACATTTACTTGTATAAACTATTACATTCATATACATAAGTTATTACATTTCAAAAATAATACATATAGTTTGTATTACATTTGAAAAAAATGGATAAAAACGAGCTTTTATTTTTTTAAAACAGGTATTACGTTTACTTATGACCAATGTTACTTTATATGTATACAATCATTACATTAAGAGATGGTAACTATTACTTTTGTTCTGAAAAAAAATAATATAAAAAAAAAATTAAATAAAAAAAAAAATTGGCCTATAAAAGGCTGCCATGTGGCGGGTCATGCCCCATGGGTCATGGGTCGACCCGTCTCATCCATGAGACGGATCCCATGTTCTCACAGGAGACCGGCTCATTTTTTTAAGACTGCAGTATTTTCTTATTTAAAAATATAACATTCGTTTTGAGAAAAACAAAAAAGAAAATTGTGTTATTGATTATTAGACAAGTAAACTATAATCTTCTGTTGAAAATTTTATATATTAAATGAATATCTATTTTCTATAGATTTTTTATTTCAATTGAATATCTGTTTTTTTTAATTATCCATAAATGATTTTCTACCAATTTATTCAACTATTCATTTTATAACATGCAAAATTAAAATTATAAAAAGTGGATGGTAAAAATATTTATACATCTGTGTCATAAAATTTATAAAATTAAATATTTCAAAATATTTTTTAAAATTATAAACTAACATTCATATTGGGATTGGGAGAGAAGGAGATTTTTTATTAAAAATATGCAATAACAAACTAAGAAATTAAAGAAAGAAAGATTTCCTAAGCTATCATCTTTCTTCTTTTTTTTTCATAGGAAAAGAATACAGATAAACATGAAGAAAGAATAAAAAGCTTGGATAACAAAGGCCAAAAGATTGGTTGGTTTGAGTTGCTAAAAGTAGGGGTTGTAAATGGTTCGGTTTGGTTCGATTTAGTTCAATTTATGGACCGGATCACTATTAATTATTGTGAAGAAATCTCAAATCGAATCGAACCAAACCATCATAGTTTGGTTCGGTTTGATTCGAACTGCGGTTTAAACCACGGTTCAAACCATGAAATAGAACACGACTTAAATCATTAATTAGAATATGGTTTCAGACTAAACAATTCATTGTCATGTTTGTTTGAATTTTTCAGACATAGCATACAGAATAGATTCAAAATTTAAATGAAATTGTGCTTCAATTTTTATGATAACAACAAGCCATTTGAGTACTTGTAGGGTATGTGATAAAAAGTGAATTAAAATTATTAAATGAATATTAACTAAAAGAAAAAAGAGTTATCCATTAATATAATTGAATGTTTTTAAATCTAAATGTGAGGTGTAGATGAAATATTATGCATATTTACTGTTAATATTGAACGGTTTGGTGGTTTGGTTTATCGGTTCGTTCTCGCGGTCTCGAACCGTGGTTTGGGATACAGACCGCAGACCAAATCGAATCACACGATTTGACAATTTTTAGAATCGAACCAAACTACTATTACTTGAAAATCAAACTAAATCGCGTAATTTAATTTGGTTCGATTTCGAACCACGATTTATACCGAACCAATTACACCCCTATCTAAAAGGACCCCTATCTAAAAGGGCTAAAGAAAAGATGTCAACCTAAAGAGGTTTAATAATAAGAAAGTTAATAACTTGTTTGGTGAAGCAACATTAACTAGCATTTAAAACAATAACTAAGCATATACTCTTCCACCTCTATTATGTGTCATAATTTTTCTTATGGTTAGTACCATAATAATTGCTACATTTTTTATATAAAAAATGATATTAATTTAATTTTATCTTGATTGCAATATACAATCAAATAATTTTTTATTTTTTTGACAAATTAACTACAATATTTATTGTGAACCTGATAAAATAGTAATTAAGTTTTGTAATATGTAACCATGCATATTCTAGCTCCATGACTCATATATACTCCCTCCGTCCTGTATGAAATAGGATTCTTGGTCTCGACACGAAAATTTAGTTTGAGCCAGTGTTGTGATTATAAAAACTGTGGCAGCAAAAAGAAAGTGAGCTAGAGCGAATAATAAGTGAAAAATTGTTGTGAGTGTAAGCATGGATCCCACCGAATAAAACAATTTCATTTGGAATTGTCATATTTCAGAGTGGATACCCAAAATGACAAATTAAATGTCCTAGTTTGAGCGAGACTAGGGAGTACTCTTTACACAAATGCAACCGACCAATGGATTCATGGGTTGTTTCTTTTAAAGGTTATTTTTATGTTTTGACTTTAAAAAGAGGCAAGCCAAGGAAGGATTGAAAAAAAGATCATTTGAGCCAAATTAGTGTTCAAGTTCACATTAGGAATGGTAGAAATTAGTCCATAACATAGGTTTGAAGTACCAATTATTGACAAAGAGTCTTCATCTTTCTTCTTGTTTATTATTACTCATATTTGAATTTTAGTAATCGTCGAAAAAATTGACAAATTAATTAAGTTCGTAATTTTTTCAAATTCACACGGATGACCACAATTAATTTAATGTAGATTATATCTTTGTAATACTCGCGCGTATTATATTAATATGATTTTTATGGACATTTTAATTAATTAAAGTTAATATAGGAGTTGAACAAGTTGTTAAGTAGATACTTTGGCCAAAAAAGGTCAACAGCTTCTAAGAAGGCTTGCAATGCTTCCTTTAATTAAATAGTAGTTTGAAGTTTGAACCACTAATAGCAAGATTAAAATCTAAGAGATGAGTTTGATAACTTAATTTAACCTCCACCAAATATTGACATTGAGGTTTTTTTTTATTTTTTTTATTTGTGTGTTTGACAATATTGGTACACATCACATTTGATTTCTATTTAATTTATTATTAATGAAGCTCGAAAAATCATTTAGGATGATTTTTTTTTTTCACTACTCACACACACATACACGCACAGAAGCGCCTAGGAGATAAATTCTAGGGAGAGAAAGTCTTCCCTCTAACTTCTGGGGGGATCGAACCCATGACCTCCAGGTTGGAAGCCATGAGCTCTAGCCAGCAGGCCAAATCTCCATGTGCATTTATGATGATTATTGTTATAAATGTACAGAGAAGATGTACAAAAATAATGAACCTAAAGGCATAATACATATTACAAACTCAAATTGTGTATCAAACTTTAGATCACTAGAATAAAATAACAAATTACATAATATTGACCAAATTCAGGATTGATATAGGCAATACCAGATTACAAAATACCTTATGTGTTTCGAATGTGTTGTTGACCTCCGTCTACAATACCAGATCGAACACTAGATTCATATTAGATATAATTGACTCGTACAACACCAGATCGAAATCGAAGATTCATAAGATTCATATTAGATATAATTGACTCGTACTTTAGATCGCTTTAAATTGGTCATGAATTGTCAATGATAACGATCAAGCACGAATGAACATGAACAAACAATCTCCAATCTCCCAGTTGTATCTCTAATAATCTCCAGAATATCAAATTCTAAATAATCGAAAAAATCACGAACTTTGAATTATCTTCTTAGTTTTTGGCCAAAGTAATCGGCTATCAGAAATAGCAGAGCATTTATACATTAGGGTTTAGAAAAACCCTTAGAAAACCTTATATCTAAAATCAACTTTTGTTGGGGTTAAGCAATTGCATAGGCTTAGAACTGGTCGCTCACCGCGGCGTATAGGTCCTAGAGTCAACCCTCTCATATTGATAACGCGGGCACATACATCTTGCTATGAGGTTACCTATGCTAGTACCGCATAACCCCGTATATCTTTTTTGATTACTCAGGTTTCCCAGCTTTGCCGGATTAATTCTGGACCATCAGGTACCGGCCCTTCAGTATGCTGGTGGAGGTAAATCGCGGGATGTGCCCTATGCAGCCAGGGTGCCAGCATCCCTTATACTCCTGGCCCCAAGGGAGCCCTCCTACAAGGCATTTACACTCTTACAACACCAAATGGCTGCTTCATCTGCTCCTGCCGAGGCAATTACATCACTTTCACAACACCAAATGCTGCTCCAGTGCTCCTGCCAAGATTTGAACTCCCCACACTGAGGTTGCAAGCCCAGCAGTGCTGCTTCCTTAACTGCACGGATGTGCCCCGGGGGACTCCTAAGGACCCTGAAACCCAAGGTAAAAATTAAACCACAAAGATTTTCCTTGGGGGGAATCGAACCGGTGACCTCCTCTTCGAAAGGCCACCATGATACCACTGGGCCAAGGCCTATTAGGTCGCATAACCCCGTATATCGCTCCCTCTTTGGCTGCCTCGGCTCATGACACAAAACGAATTTAAGTCACATATTTTAACAATTATTAACAATTGAAATATGTTTGCAATAGCATATCATTCGGCATTCTAAGTTTTTTTTTTTTTAAATAACCGGATCAACCTGAAAATAAATAAATCCCAAGTTCCTAACTATCTTACAAGAAAAATAGACATTCTTACAAAACAAATGTTCCTAATCCAATCTTATTAGTTATTACTACACAAAAGGTAAAATTAATATAAAATTGTTTGTTCCAAAAGTTGTTGAAAAAAATGGGTGTATTTAAAAAATAGCTTTGAAAAAAGAAAACGGGATGGAAAAATTATTTTTCTAAAATAAAATAAGTCGAGACAAGAGTTTGACTCTTTTTCCGTAAGACAATATTGCCCCGTATACGAGTGCTTACGGTTTTCGGCAATTGTCCCCAAGGTACAACGACTTTCGGGAATTTCAGATTGCAGCACAACAACTCTGAAATTATCGGGCGAACTACTAAATACTCGAAATTTTCTTGAACGCTTAATGCAAGACTTCTGAATGCTAGGATGCTTTTAGAGAATAGAATGCTTGAATGATTTTGGATGAAAATGAAATGAGGAGGAGGGGGCTATTTATAGTTATTGAAGAGATGGGGTGTCTATTGGGAATAGACACTAATTGTACCTGGTGGAATTCTAACCCTTGAATCAGATTCAGATTGATGGCTAAGATCTGATGGGTCTAACTCGCCCATTTGAAGGGTCATGGGTCGCACCTCTTCAATCGACCCGGCTGTTTGAAGAGGCGCGGGTCACTCCCTACCGGCCATTACCCAATTGCTAAAGCCCACTGAACTGGGCCGGTACTAATTCCACCAAGCCCACTACGCTGAATCCAATCTGGTCCGAGCCATCTTCCCACATCCGGATTGGGCTGGTCCAATACCATTAGCCCAGCCGAGCCACATCCACCTGAACCGCACCGAGCCGAATTTCGTCAAAAGTTTAAGGCTTCTCAGCGATCGGTACGTGCGAAGTGCAAAGTGCGCCTCTAAAGCGCCCAATGCGGCCTTTGAGGTCTGCGGGTGCGGATGGTGCTTCGCACCATCTATATGGCTAGTTGAACTTAGGCTAGCCAAGGCTAGCCCAATGGGCTAGGATAGTAATTGATTACTATCTATTTGAATCCTCACATTAATAAAGTGGAGTAACTTTTCTTTTCCTAGCAATGTGGGATATGGCTTTTCCATTCCAACTTCTCTTCAATTAACAACATTAAGTTTCTCACTTTAACAATTAATTTCTCATTCACCCGAAATTGGTTTTGAGAAAATAATTATACCATTTTGATCTACACTAAATGTAGATTAATTATTTGCAACTTATTTCTATTTTTACAAAATAGAAATTTCTAGAAACTTGGTCAAATATTGGTCAAACACCAATAATACTACCAATTTTCAACAATCCCCCACGTGAATGAAATTAATGCATGTATACAGACTTTTAAGAAAATCCCGACGAATTGTTACCGCATCGGGGTAGGTAGCTTTCGGCTTTGAACCATCCCTAGTAAGATGCTATCAGATTTACTTGCTGTTCAGTGAACGCGATGTCTTGAACTGATCAGCATTTTGTGTAAACCAAGACAATAACATTTACACGATAACAATTCTGATATCTTTCATTCTCACGTTGTGTCCAATTCGGCCCTGGACCATATCTTGGATTCATAAGTGTTTTCTATTAGAAGCGGCCAAACTTCTTCACTTATATAGGTGATCTCCTATAAGGAGTAACCTGCAATACTCCACCTTTTTTAAGGTATAGGAATCATTAAAAGCTTTAAAGCTTACCCTCACCACACGTCAGCAGGGTTTCTTGCACTTGGGCAACTTCTGAGAATGGGTTTTAAGAAGTTTCAAGTGCGCTACTAGAATATCCATAACTTAGTTGTCTCATTGAACCAAGTTTGTGGGATCTCTACTCATCATGGTTGAGTTACCGCTATAGACTTCTTTTATTGTGTGGGTTTTAACCCTATTCCCCTTACTGCATTGTACATTTGATCTCGGTTTATTCCTTTTGTAAACGGATCCGCTATATTTTCTTTTGACTTCACATAGTCAATGGAAAGTATTCCATTAGAGATCAATTGTCTTACTGTATTATGCCTCCTCCGTATGTGTCACGACTTTTCGTTGTACATACAACTTTTAGCTTTTCCAATAGCTAACATGCTGTCACAATGTACCATGACAGGAGGCACTGGCTTATTCCAGCATGGAATATCCTCTAGAAAATTTCTGAGCCATTCGGCTTCTTCTCCAGCCTTATCTAAGGCGATAAACTCTGATTCCATTGTGGAACGAGCTATACACGTTTGTTTAGAGGATTCCAAGACACGGCTCCACTACCAATGGTAAATATATACCCACTTGTTGATTTTGAGTCTTTTGTGTCTAATATCCAATTTGCATCACTGTATTCTTCCAATACAGCTGGATATCTCGTATAATGTAATACATGGCTTATGGTACGCTTTAAATACCTAAGCAATCTTGTTAGTGCTTTCCAATGATCAGTATTTGGATTACTCGTGAATCTACTCAGTTTACTAACTGAGTATGCTATGTCCGGTCGAGTACAGTTTGTTAAGTACATCAAACTTCCTATGACTCGAGCATAATTCAATTGTGATACTGGGTCACCTTTATTTTTGGCTAAATGTAGACTTAGATCTACCGGAGTCTTAGCCGGAGGCAGATCGAATGCTTCGAATTTCTTAAGCACATTCTCGATGTAGTGAGATTGTGATAAGACAATTCTGTTATCTGTCCTAGAGATCTTTATCCCTAGAATAACATCTGCTTGACCCAGATCTTTCATGTCAAAGTTTTTCTTTAACATCTTCTTGGTTTTCATGATTATATCATGATTACTTCCAATGATTAGCATGTCATCCACGTATAGACATATAATCACATATTCATCGGGTGTGCCTTTAATGTATACACATTTGTCACACTCATTTATTTTGAACCCGTTCGTCAACATGGTTCGATCAAGCTTCTCGTGCCATTATTTTGGTGCTTGTTTAAGACCATACAAGGATTTGACAAGTTTACACACCTTCTGTTCTTGTCCATGTGCAACGAACCCTTCAGGTTGTTGCATATAAATCTCCTCATCTAATTCTCCATTTAGAAAGGCCGTTTTCACATCCATTTGATGTATCTCAAGGTTATGCAGAGCTGCAATAGCAATGAGAACACGAATGGATGTGATCCTTGTTACAGGAGAATACGTATCGAAGAAGTCATATCCTTCTCTTTGTTTGAACCCTTGAGCTACCAATCTAGCTTTGTACTTGTCAATAGTTCCATCTGCTTTGTACTTCCTTTTAAGGATCCATTTGCAACCCAACGGTTTGCATCCTGGAGGAAGATCTACTATCTCCCAAGTATGATTTTGCATGATGGACTCAATTTCACTATTGATAGCTTCTTTCCAGAGAGGAGCTTCTGGACTAGACAAAGCTTCTTGCAATGTCCTTGGTTCATCATCTAACATGTAAGTTAGAAAGTCAGGACCAAAGGTCTTAGCTACCTTTGTCCTCTTACTTCGTCTTGGTTCTTCATCTTCTTGAGAAGAACCAATAGCCGTATCATAAGTTCTTTTGTTTGAACTTGCTTCATTCTTTTCCTTACATGGAAATTTAGTTTCAAAGAATACTGCATTCCTTGATTCTATAGTCATTCCTGCCGTTATATCAGGAATTTCAGACTTGTGCACTAAGAATCGATATGCACTACTATTGTTTGAATATCCAATGAAAATGCAATCAATGGTTTTGGGTCCTATCCGCACTTGTTTAGGTTTAGGTATTTCTACCTTTGCTAGGCACCCCCACACTTTAAGATAATTGTAGGAAGGCTTTTTTCCATTCCATAATTCATATGGAGTTTTATCTTTATTCTTGTGTGGTAACTTGTTAAGAATGTAGTTAGCTGAAAGGATCGCTTTCCCCCACAAGTTGTCGGGTAAGCTCGAGCTGATCAACATTGTGTTCATCATCTCCTTAAGAGTTCGATTTTTCCTTTCAGCGACTCCATTTGATTGAGGTGTGTAAGGAGCAGTCGTTTGATGAATAATGCCAGCGTCCCAGCAAATATTTTCAAACGGTTCTACATACTCTCCACCTCTATCACTACGAATCTTCTTAATTGTTACATTAAGTTGATTCTCAACTTCATTCTTATATCCTTTGAAAGCTTCTAAAGCTTCATCTTTGCTTCTCAAAAGATACACATGACAATATCTAGTGCAATCATCAATGAACGTTATAAAGTACTTCTTCCTACCTCTAGTTTGCACAAGTTTTAAATCACATATGTCAGTATGGACTAATTCTAGAGGGGTAGTATTTCTTTCAATAGTGGGGAAGGGTGACTTCGTCATTTTTGCTTCCACACAAATTTCACACTTATTTCCTGAATCAAATTTCATTTTAGGAAGTAAATTTAAATTTACTAACCTACGTAATGAATTTAATTTCACATGTCCTAATCTATCATGTCATAAATTAGAACACTCAGACAAATAAGCAACAACATCTTTATTCTTCGCCTCTGGGCGAAACATGTTCATTACATTCATTTTAAAGAGTCCTTTGTCAAGGTACCCTTTGCCTACAAATTGACCCATCTTGGTCAGTATAAACTTATCGGACTCAAACACTAGCCTAAATCCGGCCTTGTTCAATAACGGGCCGGAGACTAAGTTTTTACGGATGTCTGGGACATGCAGAACATCCATTAAGGTGAGTTCTTTGCCAGATGTCATTTTCAGTACCACCTTGCCGAGTCCAACCACGTTAGAAGTTGCAGAATTTCCCATGTACAACTTTCTTCCACTACAGGGAACATATGATGAGAAACTTTCTCGATCTGCACAGATGTGGCACGTTGCTCCGGTATCAATCCACCATTCCCTTGGGTTTTCATCCAATTTAGCAAGATTGGCTTCAAACAATACGGCGGACAGATCAAGCTCTGACAGGTCTAATGGGACAGTCCTGTCTTCTACACATTTGCTTGAGGACGGTTGCCATTCTGGTTGTTTGTTTTGGGATGCCGACAGTCTCTAGCCTTATGGCCAGGTTTGCCGCAGTTGTAACAACCTCCCTTGAACTTCTTGGCATTTGTGTTCCCCTTTTTAGCATTCCCAGTAGCCTTCCTCTTCTTGCTGGTACTCGCTTTAGCCAAGTTCACTTTTGCCTCTACTGATGTAGTCCTGCCGCTCTTGCTTTCAGATTTCCGGTTGTCTTCCTCAATCCTTAGCCTCACGATCAGGTCCTCGAGCATCATTTCCTTCCTCTTGTACTTGAGGTACATCTTGAAATCTTTTCATAGAGGCGGTAGCTTCTCTATAATGGCAGCTACTTGGAAAGATTCCCCGAGTTGCATTCCTTCTGCAATGATGTCGGCAATGATCAATTGCAACTCACGTAACTGATCCATTACAGTTCGGGAATCAACCATCTTGAAGTCTAGGAATCGACCGACAATAAATTTCTTAGTGCCGGTGTCTTCCGTTTTGTACTTCTTTTCAAGAGATTCCTAAAGCTCTCTAGCAGTCTTAATGCACAGTACACATTGTACAGGGCATCATCTAACCCATTTAGAATATAATTGCGACACAGGAAATCGCTATGATTCCATGCGTCCAATGCTATTCTTGCTTGTGGGTCACCTTCATCTTCGGGGAACGTTGGCGGTGATTCTCACAAGAACCGCGCCAAACTGAGGGTGGTTAGGTAGAACAACATCTTCTGCTGCCACCTTTTGAAATCTGTACCGGTGAATTTTGCCGGTTTCTCTGCATGGGTATGAAGGGGAGCAGCAGGAGTTGGGTTAGGAGTATGGACGGGAGGTACAGAAGATCCCGAGCCAGGGGGAGGAGTAGGAGCAGAGGTGGAGTCAGATACCATTCTTTAAATACACGGATATTGTCTTACGATTGTTGGAAAAAATAGGTGTATTTAAAAAATAGCTTTGAAAAAAGAAAACGGGACGGAAAAATTATTTTTCTAAAATAAAATAAGTCGAGGCAAGAGTTTGACTCTTTTTCCGTAAGACAATATTGCCCCGTATACGAGTGCTCACGGTTTTCGGCAATTGTCCCCAAGGTACAACGACTTTCGGGAATTTCAGATTGCAGCACAACAACTCTGAAATTATTGGGCGAACTACTAAATACACGAAATTTTCTTGGACTCTTAATGCAAGACTTCTGAATTCTAGGATGCTTTTAGAGAATAGAATGCTTGAATGATTTTGGATGGAAATGAAATGAGGAGGAGGGGGCTATTTATAGTTATTGAAGAGATGGGGTGTCTATTGGGAATAGACACTAATTGCACCTGGTGAAATTCTAACCCTTGGATCAGATTCAGATTGATGGCTAAGATCTGATGGGTCTAACCCGCCCATTTGAAGGGTCGTGGGTCGCACCTCTTCAACCAACCCCGCTGTTTGAAGAGGCGCGGGTCACCTCCCTACCGGCCATTACCCAATTGCTAAAGCCCACTGAACTGGGCCGGTACTAATTTCACCAAGCCCACTACGCTGAATCCAATCTGGTCCAAGCCATCTTCCCACATCCGGATTGGGCTGGTCCAATACCATTAGCCCAGCCGAGCCACATCCACCTGAACCGCACCGAGCCGAATTTCGTCAAAATTTTAAGTCTCCTCAGCGACCGGTACGTGCGAAGTGCAAAGTGCGCCTCTAAAGCGCCCAATGCGGCCTTTGCGGTCTGCGGGTGCAGATGCGAATGGTGCTTCGCACCATCTGTATGGCTAGTTGAACTTGGGCTAGCCAAGGCTAGCCCAATGGGCTAGGATAGTAATTGATTACTATCTATTTGGATGCTCACATTAATAAAGTGGAGTAACTTCCCTTTTCCTAGCAATGTGGGATATGGCTTTTCCATTCCAACTTCTCTTCAATTAAAAACATTAAGTTGCTCACTTTAACAATTAATTTCTCATTCACCCGAAATTGGTATTGAGAAAATAATTATACCATTTTGATTTACACTAAATGTAGATTAATTATTTGCAACTTATTTCTATTTTTACAAAATAGAAATTTCTAGAAACTTGATCAAATATTGGTCAAACACCAATAATACTACCAATTTCCAACAAAAGTGTTATCTGACCAAGTCAACTCAACTTCATACTTGCATTTTCAAACCACACTTTCATTTCATAATATCATGGATGGAAATGCTGCGACCGCAGATTTACTTCAATGTTTCAGCAAAATCGAAATGAAACAAAATTTATATGAAAGCTTCACTAAACAATATAAAATATTTAAAATAAATATAAAAATACATTATTATATTTTTACTAAAATGTTATATAAAAATCAAACAACGTTATATAAAAGCTACACTACACAACGTGAAAACCTTTTTTTTATACATTGTGTAGTACACCTTTTACATAGTGCAGAACACTTTTTACATTTGTTATCCGATTTTCATTAATTATAGCGTTGAAGCTAACTCACGTGGTAGCGATTCGAAATCCTATAACATCTGATGATGCAGTAATCGACCCGGTTCAGACTTAGTCGAACAATAGGTTGATCTCCAGCAACTAGAACCTGAAACCACGAACAAATGAATTGACGCGATGGTATCCGGCTAATACCCTCCGGCGTGATGATAAAATATGGAGTTATACGTTCGTAATAAACTGTATTGAACTTGCTTAAAATCCAAATATCTCAAGTGACATTACCTTTTTACGTTGAATGTGCCCTAGTATATATACTGGTGGTATGGGATGTTTACAAATCCCACGTATTACGGAGATAATGCAGACGTAACGGTATCCGATATTGTAGGAGACGGTTACGAATGACAGCGTATGTAGACGCACGTGTTGTTTGATCAAGGTCGCCTGAATGATCGAGGTCGACCGGACTTCGTGCCTTGACTAGGCAGAAAGTGAACAAGGAGTGGACCGTATATCGGACGAAGTTAGGTCGGGACCAAGGGAGGTCGGACAATAAGCTTGGTCGATGGGATTTCTTGATGGGCTGGCTCAGGTAGGATGCTGATGGTGGGCCCTTTATATTTTGATGAGCCATTGGGCTTGTAAGGATATGGGGGCCAGCCCGTTGGGCCTGATCCATCACTTTTATTCCGTTCAGTGGCCCCCAACTTTCTAGGTAGACTTGTCGAGCAAAAAGTTATAGAAAATACGTAATGGCCTAATTGAGGCGACGATCGGAGGTCGATTCGGCCACTGTATGTCGTTCTCGACAATTGACTTTTGACGGTTGGATAAGTTGTCTTCAATGCGCCGTAATATTTGGCATAATGGCACGAATTCTGTCGATTGGATATTCGCATTGGGAAACGACGTGTGCTTTTACTTCGGCCCACGATTTGACAATAATCTAACCGTTGTCCAAACCTTTCCAATTCAAGTAAGGAAAAGGAAGTATAAAAAGGAGGGTTTGATTTCTTCTCAAACTTTACCATCCCCAAATTCGTGAGAACTCAGCAAGAGCAATCAACAAGGAAAATTCCTCCGGTAGTTAGCAATCTTTTTTTCGGCATCAAAGTTATTTTCTCCCCTTTGAAAGTTTAAGGTATTCTTCTGATTTTGATTTTATGCGCTTGAATTTGAAGTTTTCCCTATTTTCGCTATGACTAGGACCTTTGGCTCCGAGTTGGGGGTTAGGCCTGGATACAACTGTGTGAACCTTAAATTTACAAACGATTAGAGGGTCCTTGGAAGAACTGACTTTAGATGAGTGCATCACTATTTTAAAGAGGTGAAGTCTGTTCTTTGGTGAGATAGGGTTCCCAACAGGTGTAAGTAGGGGGGATTTGAAGGCAGACGATCTACAAATTATCCGCTTCCATCTTTTTAATAAGCTAATTGACCATCTAATCATCTTCTACATCAAGTCCAATAAGCCACCGTTTCCTCATGATAGGTTTGCTTTCCCGGGGGAATCTAGTTCGTCCCTAGATAGCTCAGATTCTTCATCTACTAGGTCTGATTCCCCTATTTTTGTGTCTTCTGTAGAAATGGCGGCCAATGACCAACAAGATGCGGGCTCTGCGAAGTCAAGCTCTTCCTCTAGTAATATTGTGGACAAATTATGTTCTGCATTGGTTCCAGGTCGCAATGAGAGGGACTACTGAGAAGAGGGGAATGGCGAGATAGTCCTTGAGTTGTTGGAATGACGATGAGCATTCAGTAAAGTCGACACACATTCTCCATTTTCCATTGGCCTTCTTGACCATCACCACGTTCGCCAGCCATGTGGTGTAAGATGCCTCCTTGATAATGCCTGCACCAAGTAACTTGATGACCTCCTGTTTGATGGCGACTTCCTTATCGCGAGAAAAAATTCTCAGCTTTTGGCTCTTAAATTTCATTGTGGGGTTAACCTCGAGCCTATGCACTGCGACCTTTTCTTTGATTCCCTTCATGTCTTCGACTCTCCACGCAAATACATCCAAACTTTCTCTCAACAAGGCGACTATCTCGGCCTTTTCCTCGAGTGATAGTTGCGCACCTATATTAATTCTTTGATCGAGGTAGGCCAAGTTGGTTTCTACTTCTTCTACTGGCTCTAGCTCTGGGTCATCCCTGAACTGTAGGGTCTCAATGATGATTTCCCTAATCTCCTCCTTTCTTCTGCTTCAAGGTGTGGAGCCTCTACTTCAATCATGCCATCTAGCTCGATAGCCATTTCATTAGTGGTGGCCCCTAAGTTTTGGTTGACTGAGAGTCATAGGTTTCCAATGGTGACTTGGTCGACTATAACTGCATCCCCTTTTTCTTCTTTGCCGCAGGAGGGACATGTCGCCTCAGTCATGACGTGGTCATATGAGGGATAGGCCGCCTTGTGCTGCACTAGGTCCATTTCCTCATTTACACACCAGATGGGTGCTAACCTCGAAGTAGTAGTAACTGATTTAGAAAACTTCCAGCTAGCTTCAGGAGTCTCTACCTCGAGCTCCCTCTTTTTCTTGGACCTCAGCACATGGTCGAGATACTTCCTTGTTGTTCCCATTACACATCCAACCCCAAGGGGAGGTGGGGAATTTAACCCTTTAATGAGGGTTTCAGGGGATCATCCCCATTGCAACCTCTGGATGATCCTCTTCAAACTCATACAATCCTTTGTGTTGTGACCTGTATCTTTATGGTATTCACAATATTTACTATTGTCTCGCCTAAACTTGTTTTGAGGATTCATAGGAACGGGGGAGCTAAATCAACAGCGTTCATGATCTCTGTATGACTAATCATGGGAGGAGTGAAGCTTTCGAGGACTCTTTCAGTCTCCCTAGTTCTATTCTTCCCCTTGTTGTTGTTGTCAACTCTGGCGGTCACCCGTTTTGACGATTCTCCTGTATCAGCATTCTTGGAGCTCCTCTCCCGTTTTCTTTCCTTCCGTTCCTCTGCAACTGCCACATCATAGTCCCTTTAAAATAGGTCATTCCTCGTGGTCGCTCGCCTAATTTGTAACTCGTAGTCTAAGTCGGGTGAGGACACACGATTCCTAAAGCACTTGATGACCTCTCCATCATTCAAGTCTTCCTCAATCTAGTCGACCAGCTCTTTAAACCGAGTAAAATAGCTTATGGTGCTATCTATCTTCCCTTTAGCTATGTTGTTCAAGTACGTGACTGTCTTCTTACGAGCCCCCGCAGTTGAAAACCTCTCTAGGAATTTGCGTTGCATGTACCTCTAGGTATTGATGCAGCCCGTAGACAAACCACGAAACCATGTTAAGGCGGCCGCGGTGAATGTGATGGTCAATGCCTTGCAGAGCAGATCGTCCTTTGAGGAGACCAAACACATAGTAGCCTCAAAATGTTGCATGTGATTTAAGGCGTTAGTCATCCCTATATACTTTTCTAAGACGGGCAGCTTGAAGCCTGGCTCTGAGGGGCCCTTGTCCAACATCCACAAGCTAAGGGTCGAAAAGTACTATCGTTTTGTTCGACCTTACTATTTGTCACCTGGCCATCTGCCTCCATATCATCCAACCTTCTTTGAGGTTCAACAACTCTCTAGCATCCAGATCGTCTCTGTGATGGGGTATATAATTAAACTTTTGTCGTTCTTCCTGTGATGTACCCGATTTTTTTTTTGAAAATCAAACGGAGTCGCCACGCCATTTTTGTTTTAAGGGCCAAAACTTTGAAAAATGCCCGAGATCAGAAACTTAGGTTCGGAGGTCACGTTACGTGCCGGGAAGGACGTTAGTGTGCACCCGGAACGCCTCGTAAAAACGAGTCTTCCAAACATTCAAAATCCTTTGTTGTGTGTGTGTGTGTGTGTGTGTTTTGGCCAAAAAAAGTTGAAACTGAGGTAAGTAAAAATTGGGAGCTCTTTTTAAGGATTTAAACTGATCCCATGATTTTTTGGGTGATTTTTGGGTTGAGATTTGGCACTCAAAAGATTTTCGGAAGTTGAAAACCATTTCTGCCAGAATGAAAAAGGCAGTTGACCCTTGACTTTGAAATGGACTTTAGGGCTTGAAAACTCCAGAATCTGGGAAAAGTCCGGGAATGAAAAATGTTCAAAAAACCTAAAAAAAGGTTTCTGTAAAAGAACTTTTCATTTTGGAGATGATTTGAGGGGTCAAAACCTTCTGGAAATCTCAGATCTGAAATCTGGATTTCCAGAAGCTGATGAACTGGCCTCTAAAAGAAAAATTGAAAAGAGGAGTTTTACTCACGCAAAAAATAAATTAAAAATATTTATGGAAAGCTCTGGATGTTGGCTACAAAAAGTATTTTGTAGTCAACACCCAATTCCAAGTTTTACTGGGTCCAAAAAATAGGAAAACGGACTGAGTTCTCAGAACAATGCTACTGGACAGCAAGATGTTCTTGAGGAGAAATGTGATTTTTGGGGGGTTTACATCCATGTTCACCCCATTTTCATCCCTAGACTTGATACCACTACTTTTTTTTAAGTGGTTATCATATTCAAGTCATCCTTGGGGAATTTATGGGGTTGAAACATGTCCTTTGCAAAGGGAAAGGGGGTTTTGTAAAGATGAAACCAAGGAGAAAGAATTGACTAAAGATCTAAAATGTGGACCACTTGAGATGGTCATTCATGAAGATGAACTTCAAGATGACCATCTTAGGTCAAAACTCAAGTTAAACTAGACATAAAATAAGTCAAAGTAAGAAGAACAAGATGATCAAGAGATCAAAAGAGAATTTTAGGGTTTTGAGAAGGAGGGCTTTACCAATGGTGACACCCTATCTTCCTAGGCTTGGAATTTGACTTGAGGAGTATCAATATTTGGTGTTTGGCTTGAGGAGTATCAAGGTTTGGTGTGTTTGGTATTTGATTGGGAAATATTCAAGAGAAAATGGTGGCAATCTAAGGATTCCCACTGTTTTCTCTCTATATTCGCCTTGAACTTCGTTGTGAGTAAGTTGTGTTGTGTAAACTGAGAGAGGAGGGTTCAATTTATAGGCCACTGGGAGATGCAAAGATGTCCGCGCGGAGGTCCTTGTAAAACGTGCCTGGTGCATTAAATGCTGCTCCAGGCTTTGAACAGGAAGAATATTTTTCAAAATATCAGCAGAAATTGTTTTTCAACTTGCTGTTTCGGGATTTTCTTAATTCTTTTGGTTTTTTGGATTCCTTTTTTGGTTTAACTTTAAATGGCAAACCCTAACCTACTCTTTCTTGGTTAGGAAGGTTAGAGATTGTTAGAAATGTTAGAAATGTTAAAACTTTCGTTAACTTTCTAACGAAAAAACTACCAACTCAAATTGGAGCACTTACAGTAGCCCCTCGGCGACGGTGTTTTCGAAGGAAGCGGGGTCGTCGATAAGAGTAAGGCTCCATATTTGATAGGATGATCAAGTGATCGAGTGGCTGAACCTATTCAATAGGCTACCTACGTATCCCGAATGGGAATCAAGCCGGTCGTAGTTCGGGTCTTTGACCACAGGAATGATTGTTTTTAAGATATCAACCTGGAGATGATGGCGTTTTAGGCGCCTCGGACCTTGAAGATGATGGCGTTTTAGGTGCCTCGAACCTTGAAGATGGCGTTTTAGGTGCCTCGAACCTTGATGGTGGGGATAGATGGTCCTCTGGGGGACTTTGCTTGAAAGGATCGGTCTTACGTCTGCTGCCGAAGGAAAGGATGACCATTTTGGTCGAGTGGCTGGACCTAATGATAGGCTACCTACGTATCCCGAGTGGGAATCAAGCCGGCCGTAGTTCGAAATTTACTCGAGATTTCGTTGGCTTCGCTGGGGAAAATCAGACGTATTCGTTGGGGAAATCGGTCTTACGTTTTACTGCCGGGGATGATTTTGATGAAAGATACGGGATTCCGTTATCTTTCTCGGGGAGATCGGTCTTACGTTTTACTGCCGGGGACGATTTTGATGAAAGAAACGGGATTCCGTTATCTTTCTCGGGGCACTCGGTCTTACGTTTAACTGCCGGGAATTTCTTTTGAGAGGGTATGAACCTAAATGGGAACTTAGTTCAGGAGTATGAACCTAAGTTGAGGTTCGGTTCAGGAGTATGAACCTAAATGGAGACTTAGTTCAGGAGTATGAACCTAAGTTGAGATTTGGTTCAGGAGTATGAACCTAAATGGGAACTTAGTTCAGGAGTATGAACCTAAGTTGAGGTCTTGTTCAGGAGTATGAACCTAAATGGAGACTTAGTTCAGGAGTATGATCCTAAGTCGGGATTTGGTTCAGGAGTATGAACCTAAATGGGAACTTAGTTCAGGAGTATGAACCTAAGTTGAGGTTTTGTTCAGGAGTATGAACCTAAATGGGAACTTAGTTCAGGAGTATGAACCTAAGTTGAGGTTTTTTACCTGATGGAGGCTATTTGAAGGTGTTCTTCTTTGGGGAAGACTCGGGCTTACGAGAACCATCGGGAAGAAAGGTGATCAATGTCTGGTCAAGTGGATGGACCAAGGATTGAGATGTATCGGGGGTCACCAGGAGATTGACTATTTTAGGGAAGTCGTCTAGAGATTGATCGTATTTGGGAGTCACCCGAGGGATTGACTATTTTAGGGAAGTCGCCCTATGATCGACTATTTTTGGGAAGTCGCCCTATGATCGACTATTTTTGGGAAGTCGCCTGTGGTTTGACTGTTTTTGGGAAGTCGCCACATGGTTTGACTATTTTTGGGAAGTCATCCTATGATCGACTATTTTTGGGAAGTCGCCCTATGATCGACTATTTTTGGGAAGTCACTGTGGTTTGACTGTTTTTGGGAAGTCGCCCTATGGTTTGACTATTTTTGGGAAGTCGCCCTGTGGTTTGACTATTTTTGGGAAGTCACCCTATGATCTGACTATTTTTGGGAAGTCGCCCTATGATCTGACTATTTTTGGGAAGTCGCCCTGTGGTTTGACTATTTTTGGGAAGTCGCCCTATGGTTTGACTGTTTTTGGGAAGTCGCCCTATGGTTTGACTGTTTTGGGGAAGTTGCCCTATGATCTGACTATTTTTGGGAAGTCGCCCTGTGGTTTGACTATTTTTGGGAAGTCGCCCTATGGTTTGACTGTTTTGGGGAAGTCGCCCTATAATGTTCTTTTAGAAAAGTAGTTGACTAAGATATGCTTTCATACCTCTTTGTGCTTACACTGTAGTCTTAGGAAGGGCTGAGGCTACGGCTGATGTTGATGAAGAGTTGTTAAGTTGCTTTGTTCGTGGGACGGTTCTGCCGACGATTTCTTTGTCTTTGGAAGCATTTTGACCTGAAGGAGGAGTTTGGTTGAGTCTGCATCTTGCTGGTGATCGTCAACCTTGTAGAGGTGGTTGAGCTTGTATTCACATTGGGACTTCTTGCTTTTGAGAACTTGGTGTCTCTGACCGCATTGTATTGGAGAGCTTGGCGTCTCTGACCTTCTTGCCTTGGAGAACTTGGCATCTCTGACCGATTTGTATTTGAGAACTTGGCGTCCCTGACCGATTTGTATTGGAGAACTTGGCGTCTCTGACCGATTTGTATGTGAGAACTTGGCGTCTCTGACCGACTGGCATTTGATTTGCATTTGAGAACTTGGCGTCCCTGACCGACTGGCATTTGATTTGCATTTGAGAACTTGGCGTCCCTGACCGAACTGTATTTGAGAACTTGGCGTCTCTGACCGAATTGTATTTGAGAACTTGGCGTCTCTGACCGAATTGTATTTGAGAACTTGGCGTCTCTGACCAACTGGCATTTGATTTGCATTTGAGAACTTGGCGTCCCTGACCGAACTGTATTTGAGAACTTGGCGTCTCTGACCGAATTGTATTTGAGAACTTGGCGTCTCTGACCAACTGGCATTTGATTTGCATTTGAGAACTTGGCGTCCCTGACCGATTTGCATTTTGAGAACTTGGCGTCCCGACCGACTTGTATTCGAGAACTTGGCATCTCTGACCGAATTGTAGACACCGGAGGTGGTCTTCATTGAAACGTTTTCATCCATTTGTGGACATTGGAGGTCGTCTTTAGCAAGTTGCAGACGCCGGAGCTTGTCTTTGCCAAACTGTAGATGTTGGAGGGCGTCTTCATTCATTGGAGGTCGTCTTTGGTGAAGATTATCCTTGCCGAAAAAAGGGGGATTTGATTTCACGTTTGAATTCCTGCATTCGTTAGTGAAGAGGAAGATGCATATATGGCATTCATGATGACAGATGCATGCATGGAACCAAAAATGATTATGGGATGATGCATTTACTTGCTTTCGAAGATGCACTTAGCCTAAGCTTCTGGCAGGAAAATTATGATTTATGATCTTCGATGATTTAGGATTATTCCTATTGACTCAAGTTTTGTGCATGCTACATGAGCCCTTGGGAGATTTTTAGTGGGGATGCATGGGTATGGAGACTGCTTGGAACAGATTTTGATCAAGTGGGGGATGAGAACCCTTGATCGCGATTTAAACAGCGGTTGTTGGTGAGGTTTTGTCAAGAATATCACATGGACCTCAATCTTGATGAGATTGGATTCGGATCCCGGTCTTGATTGAAACTTTCCCTCTCATTCTTGGTCATTTGAAGGCGATCTTGACAGGACTTTAGGGCCAACGTTGATACGAGTGAAGCTTCTTTCATTTGGATGAGCTGTGACCTTGGCCGAAACCTTGTCCGGAGGATGATTTGATGGAATTGCTAATGCCGGGAGAAACCCTGATCTTGAATTCCGATGCTACGGGAAGCCGCCATGTACCAAGTTCCGAAGCCGAAATTCTTTCTTGCGACTTGATGAAATTCGGGTCCAAAAGACCATCTTGACAAAGCCCCCGGATCCTGAGTAGGCAAAGTCCAGATTTTGAAGAAGCGATTTGGCGAGTCTATCTCGTGGTGAAGAACCCAACGTGGACCCAAAGATGACTATATAAGCCCCAGCTTGAAGAGCTGCAGGAGAACCTGGGAGAACCGCTTAGCAAGCCCCAGCATGAAGAAATTCAGAGTAGTCTTACAGGGGGAACCCATCTTTTCGGACCTTAGTCAACCGCCATTCTTGGACAAGACT
This sequence comes from Adenophora triphylla var. japonica, assembly GCA_022495995.1. NCBI lineage: Eukaryota > Viridiplantae > Streptophyta > Magnoliopsida > Asterales > Campanulaceae > Adenophora > Adenophora triphylla. The sequence continues at coordinate 27,043 of JAFEMH010002246.1, read as the reverse complement.
CAGAAATGTTTACGTGCAGGGGCATATCTTTTTGAAAGATGGGAATGTCTCCCGAATTTGTGTATGACACTCTCGCTTTTGGTTTGACTCTTTTGAGAGAGTATAAGCATCACAAGGTGTGGAAAAGTGTATGGAAGCCCTGTAGTACGGAAAGACAGTGTTTGGCTCTATTTCCCTATGATGGAGAGAGAAGACTTGTCGAGACATTTGAAAACTTGTCTTATTCATGATGATCACAAGGCTGCTTAAAACCCTTTGTTAATGTTCGGGTTATTCAATCCCTAAATCTGATATGAACAAATATTTTGATTAATCACAAGGAGAAAACCAACTGATATCGAAAATCAAGCTTGGAAGGGCGGAAAGTGTATAGGGACGATCCTTGATGAGACCGGATTTTTTTTTTTTTTTGAGATTTGTTTGTGATTTCGACCGGACCATTTCTGGTTGCCTACGTTCCCTCCATTATGAAGAGCTCAGGTCGCCGTAGTTCGGGCCTATCCCGAATGAAAAGAGAATGGATGTTGAAATTCGAGGGTCTGAGGACCTTTGGGGATTTTGAGGATTTGGAGGATTGAATAACATATCCCCTTAGAGTGTCCATGAAAGACACGGATGCGAAGCCCCAGTGGGGCATCCACGGCAAGTGTTTGTGAGGAGAAATGAAATATGCTCACATGAAGGGAAGGGTTGAATTTGCACAATCTTTGATTGGTAATTTTGAACCAAAATGGATTAGATTCCAATTTAAGCAAGCAATGAAGCATTAATTTGATCCTGACATCGAGGATATTAGAATGAAACTGCTATCCGGTAGGGACTGTAGTTGGGTTTCCGGGCTTCGATCGGCTATCGGGTGATTTGGGAGATTATGACCTCTTGAGATGAGAGGTCGGCTAGGCCTTTTACTGACTGAACCTCTAAAGATGAGAGGTTGGCTCGCGGGGATGTGTTTGGGAAATCTATGGCGAGGAAGATTGATTGCCTCCAAGAATGAGAGGTCAGATTTTGACTTGGCCAAGGGCAAGGGTAATGGTGATGGGAGTATCCTCTAAAATTGAGAGGATGGCTTGGGATTGGTTTAAGGTAATGATAAGAGGAAGTCCGAGCGACTGACAACTTTTTGCGATCTTGCGAGAATTCAGGCTCCTTTTTGATCATTGGAGAGCTTCTTGAGATGTCGGGGACTTTTGAGTTCTTCTTCTTTTTTTTTTGGAAGGCTTCCTGAGGAGCTTGGAATTATATCCGAGATTGTGAGGATTTTAAAATCCTTCTTTTTTTTTGTTTCTTTTTTTGTTTTTTGTTTTTTTTGTTTTTTTGTTTTTGTGTTTTTTTTGTTTTGTTTTTTTTTTGTTTGTTTTTTGTTTTTTTTTTTGACTTGGAAAGCTTCCTGAGGAGTTGAGGATTATCTTTGTCCTTCCTTCATGGCTTGAGATAATTTGCGCATCGCCGATTCTCGAAGCTAACTTCTCGGGCTCGCTTGGACTTTCTCTCAGTATGGAGCAAAATGATGGCTAAACCGGGTTTCAAAACACGCCGATCTTGAAATGAGAGGGTAGTGTTTAGTAAGGGTGAGGTAATGGCTTTCCTATGGGTGAAAGGTTTCAACCGCAATCCCTACGAGATTAAGTCTTCATTGCTTGCTTAAGCTTTATATGAGAAAAGATCCATGCAAATTCATCGAGCAACGAGATGATGATGATGAAAGGGATGTGAGCATATGAGATGCAAGATGGGGAGTTGGTAAGCCCCAATTTGGGAAGGATATCAATTGATTTTCTCACTCCGATTAGTTTAAATATTAATCATTTTCGAAGAATTAGTGGTTGAGCAGACAAGTGATCATTTTGGATAAAACCATTTCAATTAAGTGTAACGTGGGTGCGCAAATGATGTCTCGAGTCTAGCAAGAAAAGAAAAAAGACTTATATTAAAAATTAGACACTTAACCACTATGTCCAAAATGGACTACAACGACAAATGTCCAGGAAGGACTTAGGTGAAAGAAAAGTACTAGAACCTACGAAGGTTGACTCAAAAGACTATTTTAAAGATAGGTAGCCCCCAGTCTAGCCGCTCTTTCTTTGTTGAACCATGCATCTATTCTTCGACGCTGGAGACGGGAGCTATTGTAGACCATTCCATCAGGATTTCCTTGGCAACTTTTTGCTCAATCCAACCATCTTCATTGCCTGCGATGACTGGTTCATTGACCTTGCAAAGGGACGAGTCAAACTCCATTGTGCCCACAAGGCTTGAACCACCAAACTCGATCATGTTGACACTCATGTTGTTAGGGAGCGGGTTATTGATAGTATTGGGTCCTTCAGGCATCTCTAACCTCCCTTGCTCAATCAACCCTTGGATGGCCTTTTTCAGGGACGCAATCATCCGTCAGTGCCCATGGTACCGATGAAAGGCACAATGCTTGGAGGTATCCAAAGGAGCGTTGGGGTTTCTAGGCTGATAATTTTCCAAAGGCCGGAGCAAACCTTCTCTCACCAAACCTCTGAAGATATCACTCAAAGGCATCCCAAAGTTTCTCAAGTCTTGGAGCCGGGATCTGGATGCATCAGGCTTCTTGGGAACAAAGGAAGTGGCATTGTTACAGTCCTGTCCCGCGTAGCCAATCGCCTCTTTGCCTTTAGCGAAAGTGAGAGTAGTTTTGGAGGGAGGAGCCCGATATCCGTGGCGGAGTGCGGCGATCGGCTGCGATTGTAAGCCTTTTCAAACTTAGCCCCGGAATTAACCATATCGCACGCAAGTCGGCGTAGGGGAAGTGGCCGAGGGAAGCTCTTAAATGCGGCTTCAAGCATGACCGAAAGATGTCTAACTGCTCCTCGTCGAGGGAGGAATGGCCATTTCACCGAGCTTTAAGTTCCATCTCTTATAGAAATCCCCAATATTCTCATTAGTGGCGCCTGCATCGTTGTTTGGTGTCAACTCTGTTTGTCTCCCACTCCAAGTTGGCTTTATACTTATCTGTGAAAGTACTAGTAATTTGTTCCCAAGTAGCCCTAGCTTCAGCCGCAATCAGAAAAACCATTTCAAAGCCCCCGACTTCAAAGAGAGACTAAAGTAATCGGCCAACCGCTGGTTTGTGCATCCCTTAGCCTTCATTGCCAAAGTATAGGTGTCCAAGTGAGTTTTAGGGCATGCACTCCCGTCAAACAATTCCAGAGTGGGCATCACAAACTTGTGAGGCAGGGGGACAATCGAGCCTGGATCTCGTAGGCCGAAGAGCGTGTTCTTTGGCGGTCAATTCAAAGCAATCTGTGCTTTCATTTCCTTGTGTTGCTCCATAAACCAAGCCAATTGGGGATCCAAAGGCGGAGCGGGAATTCCCTGAGCCGATATTTGAGCTAGGAAGAGGACTAGCTGTTGGTGGTGCATTGGTGGAAGGAATACCATATCCCGAGCATAGGTGAAAACCCGTCCTTGGCCCAAATTACCCGGGAGTGTAGGTAGGAGCCGGGGCAAAAGGATAGAACCCGGCCGCTTGCCGGCTTCCAATCGGCAGAGAAGATGGAGGCAGATCCGAGGTAGCCATATTGCTTGGATTTTCGGAGTGAGGCCCATAAGTAGGCTTAAGTGCGGGTTGCTGTCCCCGGTTATTGAATTGCGTAATTTGGTTGTGGCGAGGATGCATAACCGAGAGGATACTGTGGTCCCGGTGATTCGGATGAAACCGGGATGAAGGCTTGATAACCCATAGAAGTCCGAGTGAATGGATTTGTGAAAGCCGTGTGAGGAGCAACCGAACCAAGCACCATTACGAGGAGGGGCTCCTGACCGTGGCCCAGAACCGCATTGTGGCGGCATTCCAAATTGTGGCCGCTGATGTGAAGGTCTAGATTGATCGGTTCCGAACCGAGGTGGGATTCCAATCTGCGTGGCATTCCGAGGTATCCCCAACCATGAGAGGACATTCCGTATCGACTTTGCCCCCACCGAGGAGCCGTGAACCGATTCGTCCCATCAGCCGCATGGATCCGGTGGTCCGACCTGCAGATCGAGGAACATGTGTTCTCGGTAGCACCGAAGGAGGTTGGTGGTGGCATCCTCGAGTAATCGGGCGACCGAGATTGGGATTGGGGTCATCCTCTTCTTCCACAGTGAAGGTGCCATCGGGATTGAGGCCGGCGGCCAAACCATGGCTCTTAATAGCCTCGATAAGGCTATTCAACAGTGCTTCCTGTCGCATTCTCATCTCGTTTCGCTAACCGATTCCATTGCTACTCGTCCGAGGAGTCCCGGGAGGCGGAGTGATGTTGTCCCCTCGTTACACCGATGCGTACATTCTGAAACCCGGAGTTGAAACAAACGGCGAAGCTGATGAGGCACTTGACTCTTCCCAACTGATTAAACGGTGACCGGTGCCCGAAACCAAGCTTACGCGGAGGCTGGGGAAAGACACGAGGGTTCAGATGGCGGGAATTGAAGGAGGGTAGGTGTTTGGGCTCTTAGGCTCATGCAACATGCAGTTATTTGTTCATGTTTACTTAAAACACGTTTTATTAACCTAATCGGTTGGAAAAGATTGCTCTTCTTTTTTTTTCGAACTACTCTGATTCCTGGATCAGTGGGCCCCATCACTACGTCTATAAGCCCCTCGTATTCCACCTGTATTTCGACCTCCCGGGTGGACGGCCGGCCAGGGTCCTATAGGGCAAGCGGGTCCCACCGACCGAAAGAAAAACGATCCTAGAAGTCTGGCGGGTAATCCAGTCTTAATGAGCATTCGATGTAAATTACGGACAAAGCTGACGTCAAAGTCAAGATCATGTCCGAGAGCTCGACAGTAAAGTCGGCATGATTTGGACTGATGAATGTCCACGATTGATCTTGACTTGTCGTCAATTAGGCCGTAATTAGGCATGGAATAATCATTAATCCTTGATGACTCGGTGTCATCTTTGGGAGTCAGTGTATAATTTGTGCCGATCGAGCCGAAGTCAAGGCGCCGGTCAATATCTTGGTCAAAGTCCGCGGCGGAAAACCGGCGAGAACTTCGGCCGATTAGGGACCCGAAAGATATTGAGTCGGTATGCCGACAAAGGCTTGAAAGGAAAGGTCTATACACAGACAGGGCATGACACAGACCAGACTAAAAACCAACCGGGTCTCGGACAAAGTGTGTCACGGACAAGTGCATGGTCGACACGAGGCTCCATGGGATGTTTGGGTAGTCCTGTGCTCGTCCGAGAGGCGTAATAAGACCAAACGGACCGCGACAAGGATTTCCCCGGGTTAAGGACGTAGTGTGCAGTGTACGGTCAACGTGCGCGTAGTGTGCAAGCGATCTATCTTCTTTTCGAGTAAAATAGAAATTTTTTATGTGTCTTAAAAAGTATGATGCATGATTTTTTGGAAATTTTCTTTTTTTGAAAAATCTTTTTTTTTGAAATTTTTTTTGAAAATTAATGAGCACATAAGCACATAATCACAAAAATTCCAACAGTTAGGGACATTATTCCGACAGTCAAAATTTTGACTTTTTCCGAGGCGGCCAAAACAAACACGAAAAATGTGCAAAAATCAACACACACAAAACAAAGGATTTTCAAATGTCGGGACGGAAGCTTGACCCTCGAAAGCTTTTTCTTTTTTTTTTGAAAACGATGATACCGGTACGTGGGATTGTTAAACCACAATTTATCCCCGACTCGTGTTAGGAGGCGATAACGGGAAGTTTAATGGTTTCCACCAATATACCAAATATCATTTTTTTTTAGAAAAAGCTTAATCCCCAGCGGAGTCGCCACTGTGATGTACCCGATTTTTTTTGAAAATCAAACGGAGTCGCCACGCCATTTTTGTTTTAAGGGCCAAAACTTTGAAAAATGCCCGAGATCAGAAATTTAGGTTCGGAGGTCACGTTACGTGCCGGGAAGGACGTTAGTGTGCACCCGGAACGCCTCGTAAAAACGAGTCTTCCAAACATTCAAAATCCTTTGTTGTGTGTGTGTGTGTGTGTTTTGGCCAAAATAAGTTGAAACTGAGGTAAGTAAAAATTGGGAGCTCTTTTTAAGGCTTTAAACTGATCCCATGATTTTTTGGGTGATTTTGGGTTGAGATTTGGCACTCAAAAGATTTTCGGAAGTTGAAAACCATTTCTGCCAGAATGAAAAAGGCAGTTGACCCTTGACTTTGAAATGGACTTTAGGGCTTGAAAACTCCAGAATCTGGGAAAAGTCCGGGAATGAAAAATGTTCAAAACACCTAAAAAAGGTTTCTGTAAAAGAACTTTTCATTTTGGAGATGATTTGAGGGGTCAAAACCTTCTGGAAATCTCAGATCTGAAATCTGGATTTCCAGAAGCTGATGAACTGGCCTCTAAAAGAAAAATTGAAAAGAGGAGTTTTACTCACGAAAAAAATAAATTAAAAATATGTCTGGAAAGCTCTGGATGTTGGCTACAAAAAGTATTTTGTAGTCAACACCCAATTCCAAGTTTTACTGGGTCCAAAAAATAGGAAAACGGACTGAGTTCTCAGAACAATGCTACTGGACAGCAAGATGTTCTTGAGGAGAAATGTGATTTTTGGGGGGTTTACATCCATGTTCACCCCATTTTCATCCCTAGACTTGATACCACTACTTTTTGTTAAGTGGTTATCATATTCAAGTCATCCTTGGGGAATTTATGGGGTTGAAACATGTCCTTTGCAAAGGGAAAGGGGGTTTTGTAAAGATGAAACCAAGGAGAAAGAATTGACTAAAGATCTAAAATGTGGACCACTTGAGATGGTCATTCATGAAGATGAACTTCAAGATGACCATCTTAGGTCAAAACTCAAGTTAAACTAGACATAAAATAAGTCAAAGTAAGAAGAACAAGATGATCAAGAGATCAAAAGAGAATTTTAGGGTTTTGAGAAGGAGGGCTTTACCAATGGTGACACCCTATCTTCCTAGGCTTGGAATTTGACTTGAGGAGTATCAAGATTTGGTGTTTGGCTTGAGGAGTATCAAGGTTTGGTGTGTTTGGTATTTGATTGGGAAATATTCAAGAGAAAATGGTGGCAATCTAAGGATTCCCACTGTTTTCTCTCTATATTTCGCCAGAACTTCGTTGCTGTGAGTAAGTTGTCCTGTTTTAACTGAGAGAGGAGGGTTCAATTTATAGGCCACTGGGAGATGCAAAGATGTCCGCGCGGAGGTCCTTGTAAAACGTGCCTGGTGCATTAAATGCTGCTCCAGGCTTTGAACAGGAAGAATATTTTTCAAAATATCAGCAGAAATTGTTTTTCAACTTGCTGTTTCGGGATTTTCTTAATTCTTTTGCTTTTTTGGATTCCTTTTTTGGTTTAACTTTAAATGGCAAACCCTAACCTACTCTTGCTTGGTTAGGAAGGTTAGAGATTGTTAGAAATGTTAGAAATGTTAAAACTTTCGTTAACTTTCTAACGAAAAAACTACCAACTCAAATTGGAGCACTTACACTTCCCTATAATGTTGTCTCCTTGACAATGTCCTTTCCCTTTCGTTCATGAGACTGTGAGTACCCCGATCCGAACTCATGTTTTGGATCCACTATTATTGATTTTTGGGCTTATATAATTGCTAAAATGCAATATTAAGTCCAAATATCCCACAAGACAGCCAACCCATTGGGCCTGCCAAGCATTCGGCCCAATATGTCAAAAAGGTGTACGCTGTCGTCCGACATGGAAAGACACTAAGGCGGTTTAACTACCCCTGTCGGACGACAAAGGCCTTCCCATCAGCCTCCCTATAAATACAGGGCATGGCTGATTATTTTAGGAGAGGACTTGAAGAGAGGATTTGGGGAGGATCAGTATAATAGGGGGAAACTCTGTCCAAAATGAGTCTCTCTATCTCTCTCACACACACACATACTCACCTCCCTCCTCACACACACACACACTTCAAGGTCAAGATCCAAAGAAGCTTCCTTTGTCGGTGTGTAGAAGGGGTGGACACCATACTACTGGTGATCTCACCTTGTGGACTACAATAGGTAGCCACTAAACCCTTCTCCCTCTTTAAATAGCCTTTTAATACATTCATACTACCTTGCATGCATATTTGCTTTAATATTATGTAAAAATCGGGATTTTTGCATGATAAAGGTGGTGGAGAAGTGAATCTTCAATATTCACTTCTCCCCACCTCAGATCTGGACATTTGGTCATATTAGGATCAATAAAGATTCAATCTTTATGCATTTGCATGGAGTTAGGAGGTGATGGCTACTTCAAAGTGGCCAAAAACATGTGATTTATCACATTTGGCCACTAAAGCCATGTGATCCTCCCATAATACTCATATATTATCGTTATATTACTGCTTACGGTAGCTAAATATGCTTGGTTTGCCTTGAGAAACAAAGGAATCAAACGATCTGAAGGGCACCCATAAATGGCCTATCTATGTCGGACGACATAGGACTCCATGGAGATCTGTGTCATACGACATGGAGATCCCGAGAACTGTAAAGCCATTCTTGGACTTGGTCTGTCCGGTTCATCCCCCTTTGTAACTCAAAGCTTACCTAAGCATTTCCGTGGCTCATAAGCCACTATTTGAGTGCCTACGATCTGATTGGGTGCGATTTATTGGAGGCGGTTTGCCATATGACATGGATAACTTCGGATGTTCCATTTCATATGACATTCCGTATCATTCAAAGTCTATCGTGACTTTGATAACTCCCGTCAATCCCAAGGCTGATTTTAGACCTTCAAATAGTGTCTTTAAATGAGTCAAATAAATATCTTTCCGTTTCGAATAGCTTTACCTCTGTAAGGGACAATCTGTCCATGGCTCCTCATGTCGCCCGACATCCTCGCTAGAGAAGACTTGTGTCGGACGACATAGGGAACTCCACAGGCGTTGTCTTACCTTACGCCTTGTGATAAAAGATCATCACGTGTAAAAGGGTGCGGCCCCCTATCATGGTTCGCAAGTTGTACTCAGATTCCATACCATTAATGAAATCTAAGGCTTGCACACTTTACTTGTTGACACACATCGCACACACATTTTGAATGTCCATAATTGTCCAAACGTTGATTGAAAGTCTCGAAAGAGGCATGTTGGGTGAACTCTCTAGTTCTTCCCAACACGTAACCAGACTCCCAGACCCAAAATCTCTTAAAATTAGGTTTTTCAATGTTTTCCTCTAAAAACGGCGTGGCGACTCCCAAAACCGAAGTTTTTCAAAACTTATCGTATCATTGCAATACATACAAAACCTCTTTCAAAAAGGAAAAATGATATCGATAACCAAAACACATACATTTCTTCTTTTTTTTCGGGGCGAGCGTTCATTCAGTGGCGACTCTGCTGGGGACTTACATTGAAAAACTTTTTGTTTTTTTTTTTTAAAAATGATGAAGAAGATACTTGGGATAAATGGTGGACTAACAATCCCACGTACCAGTATCATTCTTCTATTTTCTAAAAAAAAAAAAAAGAGAAAAGTTTTCTTAAAAAAAAAAGAGAGTCTAACTTTCTCCAAATCAACTTGGACAAATTTTTCATTCTTCTTGTGTGTGCATTTGTGTCATGTTGTGTGCTTTGCACTTGATTCCATGCTTATATGCTCTATCATGCTCTATGGTATGTGATACCTATCGAGCCGGGGCTCTTTTCCTTTTTGCTACTTGCTTGTTCCGTCAAAATAGAACGGGCGAGAAAGATCACGGGACTACGATTCTTGGTAAATTCGACATTTGGGGCGGTCCCCTTTTGTCATGCTTTGACTCATTCTTTTGCTTTTTCTTTTGCATATTGCATAAAAATATATATATATATATATATATATATATATATATATATATATATATATATATATATATCTTTTACAAAAAAGCAAAAATATTTTCCTAGAAAATACCTTCACACTACTCGCACTCTACCCGCACATAGAGTTAGAACCAGGGAGTGTACGGACGACATCGCGGAAAGTGACATGTTTCGGCGACGTTTGAGCGCCTAAAGTCCTCCTAGCACGTGAGTCGGCCAACACTTATCCGTGACACACTTTCTACCGTGACCGGTTGGTTTTTGGCCAATACTTTTCAAAACATTTTAAACTCGGTTTTCAAAATTTTCTCACAAAGTCCGAGTCATGCATCGTCTTTGAAAATCTTGGCATACTCTCCCCTCTTCGTGTCGGAATCACGACATAATTCAAACATAAGTACACGTTAAGATCTCTACATATCTCGACGTAGGTACATATCGATTTCTCGGATTGGCTTCGTGAGAAGTCATGACGCGTTCTCGACATGTGTCAACACGGGACCATGTCGATTTCTTAACGCATACTAACAAGAGTTATGCTGAAATTTCGCCACCAAGTGACGAGAGGCCATGCCATATTTCCAACTCGAAAAGAGGAGAGGTCATTGTGGTTTTACTCCAAATTGCGGTCTCTTACATTCAAACGTACGCTTGACCCTCTCTCCTCCCGAGTTTAGACGTTGACTTGGACTTGGTTTTGAAAACCCCGAGTTTGACTTGTTTTGGCTCGTATGCCCATAGGTTCGTTCTCCCTTTCGGTCGGTGGGTTCCACGTGCCCTATAGGACCTCTGCCGGGATTGTCCGCCCCGGAGGTGCAATACAGGTGGAATACGGGGGTCTATAGACGTAGTGATGGAACCCAGCGATCCGGGAATAGAGTAGAATGCGAAAAAGAAGGTTTCCCCCTTTTCCAACCATTCCTAGGACTAATAAAAATCATTTTTAAACAAAAACAAAAAAATATATAAAAGAAAAAAGAGCATATGCATGAGTCCGTCCTCAGCCTATCCTCTCCCCTACCTAAAGCCGTTCTCTCCCCCTTTCAGCGAGCAAGTGTTGGGTCAGAGTTCCGGGTGGTCGGTTAATCAGTTTCTCTCCAGTCAGAGATTCATTTCCAGCAGTCTCAGAAATGGCAGATTCGCAAGTCTCGGCAGGTTTGGGTCCAAATGCAAGTGTTGATCCAGCTCAGAATCAGAATGTCAGTCAGAGTGTAGGGCCAGATCAAGGTCAGAATGCGGGGCCAAACTCAGCTCTGAATGCCTCTCCTAGCAGTGGTTATGGCATGGGTCCTCACATGACACCCCCGGGAAGTCCGTTTGTAAACCCTCACCCAGGATTCAACTTCCCTCGAAGCTTCTCTCCGCACTGCTCTCGAAGCCACTCGTGCCGTGAGGAAGCCGGTTGGGCTCGCTATGTCGAAGCAATGCGTATGCAAGGCGTTGCCGTAATCCGTCACCCCGATGGGTCGTACGAAGAAATCAGGGAGGAACCCGATGTCACTATCACCGGCACTGGCTTTGTTCCACCATCCTCACCTGGGCCAAGCCTTCACAATATGCCCCCACCAGTCTCCTATGGTGTGCCTGGCTCCCTCTCGATGCCAACTCATGGGGATATGTCAAGACCTCCCCTATCCCATATCTACTCATGGTATGCAATACGGGTCGAGGGCGAATCAAGCTCCTTACCGAAGGTCGGTGCTCGGGACCGGTTTATGTTTTACCCCCGAGAACCGGCTCGGGCGGGGTCGGCCAACCCGGTGGTGTCAATCAAGGGCCGTTTGGGTATACTCAAAATCAGTTTGGGACTCGGGGTCAAAGTCCGTATAACAGCACGGGTCAGCCGTCCAACCCAACTTTTGGTGGTCAGTTTATGGCTCCTCATGATCGGTCCAATCGGCAACGGAGCGGTTATCGCATGTCGGGAAGCCAAATTTGCCAGGATCGAGATCCCGCAATATCCACAACCCCAATTCCAAAACAACATCCCTCGGCGGCGGTTTGTTCCCCTCTCACCCAACATGCATGCGGTTCCACCCCGTATTTAGCGCCGTGCACCGGTATCGGGTCCCTGCCCATGGTCGGTTCGGCGGTCAATCGGTCTGATTCGGGCCGGAATCCCGATGTCCAATTCAATGGTTACGACATGTACGGAAACAAGATCCCCAGCCCAGTTGGCTTAGTGAACAACAATGACAGCATACCCAGCACTTTTGGTCTTCCTCCGGCTGCCTTGCCAATCAGGCCCACGCCAGAATTCCCAGTGCCATCCTCAACAGTAGCTCCGACTATGGGACGACCCCCATCCTCCGAGGTTTCAAGTTTGAAAGAGGAACTGAAGTACGTGAAAGAACAGTTGCACAGAATGACTTTCGGATCCAACATGGTCAGCTCCGTAGAGCTCAAAGACTCAAAGGCTCTCCCGAAGAACTTCAAGATGCCCCCCATAACTAAGTTTGAAGGCTCCACATGCCCTAAAACTTACATGAATAGCTACATCATGTCAATGGGTGCCAAAGGGGCCACCGAAGAGATGCTGGCCCTTTACTTTCACTTATCCCTCGATGACTCTCCTTTGAGATGGTTCCTAGGCCTTAAACCAGAAGCAAGGGCTACGTGGTCCCAGATCAGTGATGCTTTTTTGGACAAATACAAAGGAAGCGTCGAGTGGTACACTACTCGTAGTGACTTGATCGGCACCATTCAGAGGCACGATGAGTCCGTGACAGACTTTTATAAGAGGTGGAACAAGAAGCTTAATGAGCTGGTTCACCCGATCCCCTCTCGACGAAAAGTCCATCTTCCTCTCATGTGTCAAACCATCTCGTCGGGAAGCCATTGGCCGGGGATACTACCCTAATCTGCGAGAGATGGTGAGCGCAGGGGCCGAAAGTGAGAATGCTACCTACTCCATCGTCCCAACTCCTGCTCCTGGTAACACTCCAGGTCCCCGCTATCGAGTTCCAAGCTCTACCCCTGTTGCTTCAAAGGGCAAAGAAACTGCGGTCTCTAACACCGTCAACTACATTCAAGGGGAAACAATCGGCCACCTGGCCGTGGTGGAGGAAGGCCCCAGAAATCAAAGTATGATGATTTGGGGATGCCACTCGAAGAGGTATTTGATGGTTTGGTGAAAACAGGGATGGTCAAGCCTTTGGAAAACTACCCTACTCCCAACACCCCGGGATTGGATCATAACTTAAAATGTCGTTACCACCAGAACTCAGGCCATTCTACCAACAGTTGCTTCACGCTGAGAAGGATTGTTCGAGCACGATCGACCAACGAAAGATTGAGAAGCCGAACATCGTCACCAATCCTCTCCCCAACAACAACAACAGGGTCAACATGATCGAGTTTGTTAATGTCATAGAGTTTGGTGAGGCTAGACCCAACAAGGGTGTGGGTAAATTTGAGGCTATAATGCCCGCAAACAATGATGTAATCAATGTTGATGATAAATCAAATGATCATTTCTGCTATATGTTTTCTTGGGATGATATTCGAGCTATGACAAAATCAACAAATAATGTCGAATAATGACATTTCCCCGATTCCCAATCTACTCCCCTCACTTGGGAAGAAATTAAGCCCGCCGCAAGTTCAAGCTCGACCATCACTGTTAATCAATTACGGCAAGCGGCACGGCCGTACGCTACATAAGGACCTCCGATGAGTTGGTCGAGAATTAGAAGCAATCGACACAGATCACGACAAGGATCAGGACGCTGAAGTGAATTTGCTCACCAGGTCTGGAAAAATGTTGGGAACCGATGTTGCCGGATCATCAGGAAAAGGCAAAGAAGCGGTTGTTCGGGAGATGGGCACGGCAAAAGCCCATACTCCAAAGGAGTAGCCGAAGAGGATTCAATGGGGAATGACCCAATCCTCGCACAGTTGAAGCGAACCCAGGCCAACATTTCTCTTTGGTCCCTCTTAACTTCTTCTTATCCTCACAAGTTGAAGTTGGAGGAAGCCTTATCTAAAACAATGGTGTCCGTAAATTCCACCCCTGACGAAGCATGCCAATTGATAGGTACCGCCCAGTACGGGAATATCATCACCTTTACGAAATTGGATTTGCCAAAATACGGAGCCGATCACAACGAATCCCTCGCACATCAGCATCCCGATTGGATGGGCGTCGGCTTCCCATGTAATGGTAGACAACGGCTCGGCCATGAACGTATTGCTGCCCGAGAATGATGAGCCTTGTTGAACATTAAGGCCGCGATGCGAAACCATCCGATCAAACCATAAAGGCGTATGACTCCACGTCTCGGAAGGTCTTGGGTGTAATACCATTAACCATGTGGTTCGGCAAGAAACCTCTGGTAGTTGAGTTTCAGGTGATAGACATTCCTGTCAGTTTCTCCGCCTTGCTAGGAAGGCCGTGGCTGCACCAAATCAACGGGGTCGCTTCCACCCTGCATCAGTGCGTCAAATTCATCCAAGACGGCGAGCTGACCATCATCTACGGGGATAGTGTCACCATCGAGGGCACTGTAAGTGCTCTAATTTGAGCCGTTAGTATTTTCGTTAGAAAATTAACGAAAGTTTTAACATTTCCAACATTTCTAACAAACCCTAACCTTTCTAACAAAGCAAGGGTAAAGTGGGCATTGCCATTTAAATTTAAACCAAGAAAAGAATCTCAAAAAGCAAAAGAAATTGGAAAAATCCGAATTAGGCAAGTTGAAAAACAAACTGCTGTAATTTTTTGAATAATATTCCTCCTGTCCAAAAGCCGGCCAGCAGCGGATGAACGGTTGCACGCTTACGAACCCCTCCGCGCGGACATCTATGTAAATCACAGAGGGCTATAAATTAAACCCTCCTCTCTCAGTCTACACAACACACTTTGCTTATAGAAGGTGCACTTTGGCGAAAAATAGGGAGAAAACAGTGGGAATCCTTAGATTGCCACCATTTTCTCTTGAATCTTTCCCAATCTCACTCCAAACACAAATCCAAACACCAAACCTTGATACTCCTCAAGCCAAACACCAAATCTTGATACTCCTCAAGTCAAATTCCAAGCCTAGGAAGATAGGGTGTCACCATTGGTAAAGCCCTCCTTCTCAAAACCCTAAAATCCTCTTTTAACTTCTTGTTCATCTTGTTCTTCTTACTTGGATCTACTTGATGTCTAGTTTAACTTAAGTTTTGACCCAAGATGGTCATCTTGAAGTTCATCTTCATGAATGACCATCTCAAATGGTCCACATTTTAAATCTCTAGTTGATTTGTCTCTTTAATTTCATTTCTACAAAATATCCCCTTTCCCTTTGCAAAGGACATGTTTAAACCCCATAAATTCCCCAAGGATGACTTGAATATGATAACCACTTAACAAAAAGTAGTGGTATCAAGTCTAGGGATGAAAATGGGGTGAACATAGATGCAAATCCCCCAAAAATCACATTTTCCCTCAAGAACATCTTGCTGTCCAGTAGCATTGTTCTGAGACCTCAGTCCATTTTACTATTTTTTTGGACCCAGTAAAACTTGGAATTGGGTGTTGACTACAAAATACTTTTTGTAGCCAACATCCAGAGATTTCCATACATATTTTTATTTTATTTTTTGTGTGAGTAAAACTCCCTTTTTCAAATTTTCTTTTAAAGGTCAGTTCATCAGTTTCTGGAAATCCAGATTTCGTATCTGAGATTTCCAGAAGGTTTTGGCCCCTCAAATCACCCCCAAAATGGAAAGTTCCTTTTCAAAAACCCTATTTATGGTGTTCTAAGAAACTTTCATTCTCGGACTTTTCCTAGATTCTGAGTTTTTGAAGCCCTAAAGTCCATTTCAAAGTCAAGGGTCAACTGCCTTTTTCATTCTGGCAGAAATAATTTCCAACTTCAAAAGGTCTTTTGAGTACCAAATTTCAAACCAAAAATCATCCAAAAAATCATGGGATCAGTTTAAAGTCTTCAAAAGAGATCCCAATTTTTGCTTTTCTTAGTTTCAAATTATTTTGGTCAAAACACACACACACACACACACAACAAAAGGATTTCAAATGTTTGGAAGACTCGTTTTTCGAGGCGCGCCGGGTGCACACTAACGTCCTTCCCGGCGCGTAACGTGACCTCCGAACCCAAATTTCTGATCTCGGGCATTTTTCAAAGTTTTGGCCCTCAAAATTAAAATGGCGTGGCGACTCCGTTTGATCAAAAAAAAATCGGGTACATCACAGTGGCCTTACACTGCACATAAAAAATCTCTATTTTACTCAGAAAAAGAAGATAGACTGCTCGCACACTACGCGCACGTGGCCTTACACTGCACACTACGTCCCTAACCCGGGAAAATCCTTTTCGCGGCCCGTTTGGTCTTATTACGCCTCTCGGTGCGAGCACAGGACTACCCAAACATCCCATGGAGCCTCGTGTCGACCATGCACTTGTCTGTGACACACTTTATCCGAGACCCGGTTGGTTTTAGTGCAGTGCGTGTCATGCCACATGTACGTGTATAGACCTTTCCTTTCAAGCCTTTGTCGGCATACCGACTCAATATCTTCGGGTCCACTAATCGATCGAAGTCATGCCGGTTTTTCCGCCGCGGACTTTGACCAAGATATTGACCTGCCTTGACTTTGCTCGACCGGCACAAATTATACACCGACTCTCAAAGATGACACTGAAGTCATCAAGGATTAACGGTTATTCCATGCCTAATTACGGCCTAACCGACAACAAGTCAAAGTCAACCTGTGGGACATTTACCCGCTCTCCAAATCATGCCGACTTTTTGTCGAGCTCCTCGGACGTGATCTTGAGCTTTGACGTCGGCTTTGTCCGTAATTTACATCGAATGCTCGTTAAGAGCTCGATTACCCGCCGGACTTCTAGGATCGTTTTCTTTCGGTTCGGTGGGATCCGCTTGCCCTATAGGACCCTCGCCCGGGGCTGTCCACCCTGGGAGGTCAAAATACAGGTGGAATACGAGGGGCTTATAGACATAGTGACGGGGCCCACTGATCCAGGAATTAGAGTAGTTTGCGAAAAAGAAGAGCAATCTTTTCCAACTGATTAGGTTAATAAAGCGTGTTTTAAGTAAACATGAACAAATAACTGTATGTTGCGTGAGCCTTAAGCCCAAACACCTACCTTCCTTCAAATCCTACCATCTGAACCCTCGTGTCTTTCCCCCGCAGCTCCGCACAAAGCTTGGTTTCGAGCACCGGGTCACCGTTTGATCAGTTGGGAAGAGTCAAGCGCATCGTCAGCTTCACCGTTTGTTTCAACTCCGGGTTTTAGAATGTCTCGCATCAGTAACGTAGGGGGACAACGTCACTCCGCCTCCCGGACTCCTCGAGACGAACCGCAAAGTGGAATCGGTTAGCGGAACGAGATGAGAGTGCGACAGGAAGCACACCGAATAGCCTTATAGAGGCTATTAAGAGCCATGGTCTGGCCACTAGCCTTAACCCCGATGGCACCTTCACCGTGGAAGAAGAGGAAGACTCCAATCCTAATCTTCGTCGCCCGATCGCTTCCGGCATGCCACTACCAACCTCCTTCGGTGCTACGAGAACCCATGCTCCTCGATCTACGGGTGAGACCACTTTGGATCCACTGCGGCTGATGGGGACGAATCGGTTCACGGCTCCTCGGTGGGGGCAAAGTCGGTACGGAATGTCCTCTCACGGTTGGGGATACCTCGGAATGCCACGGCGATTGGAATCCCACCGCGGTTCGGGAACCGATCAATCCGGACCTTCACAACCACGATTTGGAATGCCGCCACGGTGCAGTTACGGGCCACGGTCGGGAGCCCCTCCTCGGAATGGTGCTGGTTCGATTGCTCCTCACGACTTTCACAAATCCATTTATCGCTCGGGGTTCGATGGGTTACCAAACCTCCGTCCCGGCTTTCATCGGAATCACCGGGACTACAGTATCCTCTCGGTTATGCATCCTCGCCACAACCGGCCATGCAATTCATCAACCAGGGACAGCGGCCCGCACTTAAGCCTACTTATGGGCCTCACTCCGGAAATCCAAGCCATCTGGCTACCTCGAGATCTGCCTCCATCTTCTCTGCCGGATTGGAAGCCAACGGCAAGTCGTTGGGTTCTATCCTTTGCCCAACTCCTACCTACACTCCTGGGGTAATTTGGGCAAGGAGACGAGTTTTCACCTATGCTCAGGAATATGGTATTCCTTCCACCAATGCACCACCAGCAGCTAGTCCTCTTCCTAGCTCAAATATCGGCTCAGGAATTCCCGCTCCACCTCTGGATCCCCAATTGGCTTGGTTTATGGAGCAACACAAGGAAATGAAAGCACGGATTCTGAATTGACCGCCAAAAAGAACAGTTGCTCTTCGGCCTACGAGATCCCGACTCGATTGTCCCCGCCTCACAAGTTTGTGATGCCCACTCTGGAATTGTTTGACGGGAGTGCATGCCCTAAAACTCACTTGGACACCTATACTTTGGCAATGAAGGCTAAGGGATGCACAAACCAGCGAGTTGGCCGATTACTTTAGTCTCTCTTTGAAGTCGGGGGCTTTGAAATGGTTTTTCCGATTGCGGCTGAAGCTAGGGATACTTGGGAACGGATTACCGGTACTTTCACAGATAAGTATAAAGCCAACTTGGGAATGTGAGACAAACAGAGTTGACACTGCAAACAACGACATGCAACACCACAATGAGAATATTGGGGATTTCTATAAGAGGTGGAACTTAAAGCTCAGTGAAATGGCCATTCCTCCCTCGACGAGGAGCGGTTAGACATCTTTCGGTCATGCTTGAAGCCGCATTCGAGAGCTTCCTGGCAGCTTCCTACGCTAACTGGCATGATATTGGTTTAATTCGGGGCTAAGTTTGAGAAAAGGCTTTGTCGGCCCCGGCCATTGCACCCGCCCTACGGATATATCGGGCTCACTCCCTCCCGACACTTGTTCGCTCCAGCTAAGGCAAAGAGGCAATCGGCTACGCGGGATAGAGGCGCAACAATGCCGCTTCACTTTGTTCCCGAGGCTGATGCATCCAGATCTCGGCTCAGGCTTGAGAAACACTGGGATGCCTTTAAGTGATATCTTTAGAGGATTGGTAAGAAGGTTTGCTCCGGCCTTTGGATGATATCGGCCCGAAACCCCAGCGTTCCTTTGGATACCTCGAAGCGTTGTGCCTTTCGTGGAATTACCGTGGGCACCTGACGGATGATTCGTCCCCACGAAAAAGGCCATCCAAGGTTTGATTGAGCAAAGGGAGGTTAGAGAGATGCACGAAGGGCCTAATTACTATCAATAACCCGGCTCCCTAACAACATGAGTGTCAACATGATCGAGTTTGGTGGTTCGAGCGCATGGGCATAATGGAATTTGACTCGCCCCCTTGTGAGGTCGGTGAATCGGCCATCGCGAGGGCGATGAAAGTGGTTGGATTAAGCAAGAGATTGCCAAGGAAATCTGATGGAAAGATGTATGATAGCTCCCATCTCCGAGTCGAAGAGTAGATGCATGATCAACAGTGAGACGACTAGATTAGGGGCTACCTATCTACAGAATTAGTCTTTTAGTCAGCCTTCGTAGGTTCTAGTACTTCCATGTCACCTAAGTCCTTCCTGGACATTTGTCGTTGTAGTCCATTTTGGACACAGTAGTTAAATGCCTAGCTTTTAATATAAGTCTTTTTTCTCTTCTTGCTAGACTCGAGACATCACTTGCGCACCCATGTGTGATGATGTTGCCATTTCGCGGGAAAAATTCGATTTTTGCGTTTCTTTGAAAAACCAAATAAAACCGGAAAAAACGGAGTCGCCACGCCATTTTAATTTTGAAGGCCAAAACTTGCAGAAAAAAAGCCCGAGATCAAGAGATTTAGGTTCGGAGGTCATGTTACGCGTCGGGAAGGACGTTAGTGTGCACCCAAGACGACGCCTCGCTATAAAGCGAGTC
Organism: Adenophora triphylla var. japonica; assembly: GCA_022495995.1. Classification (NCBI taxonomy): domain Eukaryota; kingdom Viridiplantae; phylum Streptophyta; class Magnoliopsida; order Asterales; family Campanulaceae; genus Adenophora; species Adenophora triphylla. The sequence continues at coordinate 7,354 of JAFEMH010002246.1, read as the reverse complement.
TTCCAAGCTGAAAATCATTTGTGTGTGTGTGTGTGTGTGTGTTTTGGCCAAAATAAGTTGAAACTCAGAAAAGTAAAAATTGGGATATCTTTTTAAGACTTTAAACTGATCCCATGATTTTTTGGAAGATTTTGGATTGAGATTTGGTACTCAAAAGACCTTTTGAAGTTTGAGAGGAGCCATTTCTGCCAGAATGAAAAAGGCAGTGGACCTTTGATTTTGAAAAGGGATTCAAAGGGTCTTAAAACTTCATAATCTGGATAAACTCAGAGAATGAAAGTTGTTCTGGACACCTTAAATAAAAGTTTGTGCGAAGGAATTTTCCATTTTGGAGAAGATTTGAGGGGTCAAAACCTTCTGGAAACACCTCAGATATATGAGATCTGGATTCCCAGAGAAGCGCTGATGAACTAGCTTCTGAAAGAAAATTTGAAAAAGAGGAGTTTTACTCACCCAAAAAATAAGATAAAAATATGTCTGGAAAGCTCTGGATGTGTTGGCTACAAAAAGTATTTTGTAGTCAACACCAAATTCAGTTCATATGTGTCCAAAAATTAAGACCATGGACTGAGGTCTGAGAAAATTGCTACTGGACAGCAACTTCTCAAGAAAGAAAATATATGATGATTTTAAGGGGGTTTCGCATCCATGCTTGTCCCCATTTCCCTAGGTTTTGGTTAGTGATCACTAGACATTTTAGTGGTGAATCAACTATGCCAAACCATCCTTGGGGTACATTAGGACTAAGCATTTCATTTTGCTTGGGAAGAGGGGAATTTTATCCTTTGAAATCAAGATTTAGTGCTTGAAAATGTTTTTAGGGTTTTGAAAGTGCATTTTACTTTGCAAGTAAGGAAGAAAAGCTTTGAAAATAATGTTGATCTTTGTAGAAGATCATCCATGGAGATGGTCTTCCATGGTGATCTTCTTAGATCTAAAGAAAAGAAGATGGAAGGAACTACATTTTGTAGTTTGAAGATGCATGCATGGTCGAGATTTAGGGTTAGGAAGAGGAGGGTTTTACCAATCTTCCTTGTGTTCTTGAGTGTTTGGCTTGAGTGTATGAGTGTTTAGAGAAGCTTTAATATGAGAGTGAGTGGATGAGTATGAGTTGGGAAAGATTGGAGAGAGAAAAAAGGTGACAATTCTTGAAGAATTCTCACATTGTTTTCTCTCTATATTTTGCCGAGGATTCGGTTGCAAAAATGTGTTCTTCCTTCTTATTTTTTGTGACTGGAGGGCTCAATTTATAGCCCCTCTGAAAATAGCAAACTCATCCGCGCGGATGGATCCGAGCGCGCGTGCCTTTGTTCATTAAATGCGGCTTGACTTTGGACCCAAGAATAATAATCTTTTTCCAAAATTCAAATTAACGGCCAGGTTTTTGTGTTTCCGGCCATTTGCAGCATTTTTGGTTTTCTTCTTTTGTTTTGCTTTTTTGAGATTCTTTTTAAGGTTTAACCTTAAATAACTTGATGCACCATTTTACCCTGGCTTTGTTAGAAATGTTAGGATAGTTAGGAATTGTTAGAAATGTTATAACTTTCGTTAATTTTCTAACTTGAAAATTCCTAACAAGCTCAAATTATGGAGCACTTACGGTAGCCCCTCGGCGACGAGGCGCTTTCGAAGGAGAGCGGGGTCGTCGACTAAAATATGGAAACTCCACGTATTTGGGCGGAGATGATCGAGTGATCGAGGTGGGCGAGACCTAGCGATAGGCTACCTACGTATCCCTAGTAGAGGAATCAATCCGATCGTAGTTCGGGTCTTTGACCACTGGAGATGATGGCGTTTAGGTGCCTCGGGCACGATGAAGCGAAAGTTCTACGATCAGGTTCTTTGGAAAGAAACTACTGCTTTGGGGATAAGAGATGACCATTTTGGTCGATGGCTATCCGCTTCTGGCAGAGGATAGGAATGACCATTTTCGATTACGGTGCGATGGCATTGGCTGTATCCGCTCTGTTGGGGATAGGAATGACCATTTTAGATTACGATGGCTATGCGCTGGCAAACCTAGGATGGCCATTTAGAGTCTCTGGCTTGGGGATGATTGCGATTTCGGTCTCGTCTTTCTGGTGATAGCGATTTTAGGTGCCTCGAACCTTGACAGTGATAGCGTCTTAGGTGCCTCCCGAACCTTGAAGATGGCGTTTTAGGTGCCTCGAACCTTGATGATGATGGCCTTTTAGGCGCCTCGGACCTTGATTTGCAGAAATGGCCTTTCGGGTGGACTTTGTGCTGCTTGCAGAAGGATAGGGTGGCCGTTTGGTCGAGGGCTGGACCTAATGATAGGCTACACTACGTATCCACTAGTGGGAATCCAAGCCCTTTCGTAGTTCGAGTACTACTCGAGATTTCGTTGGCTTTTGGGATTCCGTTAACTTTCTTTGAGGGGATTTCGTTAGCCTTTGCGGGGAAAATCGAGACATATTCGATGCAGGGAATTGAGTCTTCACGTTTGAGTAGTAGGGTGTAGATTTTGATGAAAGATACGGGATCTCGTTATCTTTCTCGAGGGCACTCGGTCTTACGTTTGAGTATCGGGGGTAATTTTGATGAAAGATACGGGATCTCGTTATCTTTCTCGAAGTGGCACTTTTGGCTAGGGGTAATTTTGATGAAAGATACGGGATCTCGTTATCTTTCTCGGGGCACTCTGAGTCGTCTTACGTTTGGCTAGCGGTCTTACGTTTGGCTATAGGGGTAATTTTGATGAAAGAATACGGGATCTCGTTATCTTTCTCGGGGCACTCGAGTCTTACAGAAATTTGGCTTAGCAGGGTAGTATTTTTGATAGAAAGATACGGGATCTCGTTATCTTTCTCGGGTCACTCGATCTTACGTTTGGCTGCAGGGAGGTAATTTTGATGAAAGATCACGGGATCTCGTTATCTTTCTCGGGCGCTCTCGGTGCTTACGTTTGAGTACTTAGGGTAAATTGTGTGATGAAAGATACGAGGATCTCGTTATCTTTCTCGGGGCTATTCGGTGCTTACGTTTGAGACTAGGGGTAATTTTGATGAAATGAAGATACGGGATCTCGTTATCTTTCTCGGGGCATCTCGGTCTTACGTTTGAGCTGCAGGGGTAATTTTGATGAAGATACGGGATCTCGTTATCTTTCTCGGGGCCGCCTCGGTCACTTACGTTTGGCTATTAGGGGTAATAATTTTGATGAAAGATACGGGATCTCGTTATCTTTCTCAAGGGGCACTCGGTCTTACGTTTGAAGCTATATGGGGTAATTTTGATGAAAGATACGGGATCTCGTTATCTTTCTCGGGGCACTCGGTCTTACGTTTGAGCTATAGGGGTAATTGTTTGATGAAAGATACGGGATCTCGTTATCTTTCTCGGGAGCTTTCTCCGGTCTTACGTTTGGCTGCTTGCAGGGAGTAATTTTGATGAAAGATCACGGGATCTCGTTATCTTTCTCGGAGCGCCTCTGGTCTTACGTTTGTGCTGTAGGGGTAATTTTGATGAAAGATCACAGGGATCTCGTTATCTTTCTCGGGGCACTCGGTCTTACGTTTGAGCTATAGGGGTAATTTTGATGAAAGATCACGGGATCTCGTTATCTTTCTCGGGGGCACCTCGGTCTTACGTTTGGCTTGCCGAGGGGTAATTTTGATGAAGATACGGGATCTCGTTATCTTTCTCGGGGCACTTCGGTCTTACGTTTGGCTAGCTAGGGGTAATTTTGATGAAAGATACGGGATCTCGTTATCTTTCTCGGGGTCTACTCGGTCTTACGTTTGGCTGAGGGAGTAATTTTGATGAAAGATACGGGATCTCGTTATCTTTCTCGGGTCACTGAGGTCTTACGTTTGAGGGGTTTTGGTAATTTTGATGAAGATACGGGATCTCGTTATCTTTCTCGGGGCACTTTCTTACGTTTGAGTAGCAGGGAAGGAAGATTTTGATGAAGATACGGGATCTCGTTATCTTTCTCGGGGCACTCGGTCTTACGTTTGGCTACTTAGGGGTAATTTTCTTGTAGAGAGTGACTCTTGGTTAACTTTGGAGGAGCTATCTCTGTGCAAGTTAGGGGCCCATTGAATTGCGATCTGGAGTTTTAAATTTTAAGGGGCAAATGAGGTCATTTGACCACGATCCCATCCCCATCCGCGGGCGAGGAAATGGAAAGTCGGGGGTATTAATGGGGGACGACGCCCTTCTTCTTCCCCTCGGTCAATTTTTGAATTTTGAGAGAGACGAGAGAGGGGGAGAATTGGCAGAGCGGGAGAACGACCATTTTTGGCCACTAGAAGCTTCAAAATTAGTTTCGTTTTCTTCAATTTTTCAGCAATGGAACACACGGGAAAGGCGCTTTTCAAGGTCAGGATTCGTGGTCCCATCCAGCGGAGAAGAGCGATTGGAGCGGTCCGGAGCTCGTCGGATGAGGAGGCATTGTCCCACAACTCTACTCGCGATCCGGTTACGGAGGAGCATTATCCCCGATGCTTGGCAACATTAGGCTGGATCCGCATCCGCGTCCGAGCACGGTATGCTGAAACCACTGATCCCTTTGTTGATTTCTTTGTTTGAAAATTTTAGGTGATTTTTGAATGATTTTGAATTTTTTGAAAATTCGAATGATTGATGTTCTTGGCTTTGAATCTTGATTTCGATGCTTTGCGTATTTGTAATGAGTATATGAGTAGCCAAAATGTGCGGTTGCTTGGGAAAAAGAATTGGAATTTTTGCCATTTTTGTTTGTGCGAATGCATGTAGTCGAAAATTCGAGAATTATGATTGGTTTTTTTTTTTTTTTTTGAAATTGAACATTGCATGTTCTTAATGATGATTGAATTTTTATATTGATGAATGATGATGCAATGCATGCATTTTGTTTGGAAAGAATGGGCATTTTGCCAATATGAGATGTATGCATGTTTAGGATTTTTTTTTTGAAAAGAGGGACGGATTTTTCCTCCCGTTGCATGTAAGATGGATGATATGCATGTATGCATTTTTTTTTTTTTTGAAAATGGGACGGAGTTTTTACTTTAGGAATGCATCTCCTTTTTTTTTGATGAATGCATTGGGACTTGCTTTGAAAATTGTTTTCTTTCATGCGAGAAAAATGGGGCTATGCTCATTGTATCTTTGTTATCTTTGTCGAATTTTTTTTTTTAATGTGTATGCTTTCTTTTTTTTTTGTAAATGCAAATGCAATTTTTTTTTTTGACATTTTCTCTCTCCTTTTTCTTTTTTTTTTTTACGGGCGGACACGTTTTGTGACGGAGCGTTTGAGCAAAATGAAGACTCGAGGATCGGTGGAGTACGTGATTGACTTGTGGGGCCGGCTTCCGAATGCGGGCCGAGGAGCTTTGTGCCGAGTCAGACGGCAGTTGTTGTCGAGACGGGGCTCTCGGGAGTTCGTCGAGTGTTTGAGGGGCCCAGTCAAGTTCCCTAAGAGCAAGCGAGGCTTGATGTTCGCTCTAGCGCGGCATTGGTGGGATGCGACCCGCACATTCCACTTCTTACAGGGCGAGGCTACGGTTCGCCCTCCGATTACGGCTACTTTGCTGCGGGCACGTCCTTCAATGGGCCAGCATCATTGAGTGGAGAGATGGCTACGTGACGCGATCTGCGAGATCTTCTTGGATTTTCCCCTATTCCCAAAAGGGGATGGGGATGGAGTATGCCGTGGTTACGCGGTAAGATTGTGGAGACCATCGCGAGTTACGGTAAGGGGAGGATAGGTTTAGCGCAGAGCGGTGCTAGGTCCTTCTTGTGGTTTACTTTCTCGAGCACGCTCTTTGGTCATGTTTGAGGACGACGGTCTTTGCCTTCTTTGAGGTCCTTGGAGGACATGGAGACGGTTGGAGATATTTCTGGGGAGAGGCCGGGCCGGCGAGCTTTACTTTGCTCTTGATAGATACGTTAGGAAGAGCTGTGAGCTCCTTATCTTGCTTCGAGTTTGCTCACGGAGGTATAAGCTCTCTTTTTGCTTTCCCTCTTTCCTTTGAGCACGCACTTCTTTTTTGCACTTGGATTGATTCGATCTTTGCCTTTGGCGGTATGGGCGTTGTGAGTTCTTCACGTCACGGTGTGGAGACGGCCGGCGGGTACGTCGGGCGTATCCGGCCATGCGATCTTGGTCCAAGCATGCCGGGAGAAGATAAGCTCCGGGGCGTACGACTCTCGAGTACGCGGATTGCCTTCCTTTGACGGAGGCTCGGGACGGATGAGGGATGATATTCTTCCCACAGGATCGCTTTGAGGTAGCGCGGTGAAGGGCGCGAGATGCGGGCCGGTGCGGCGGAGGATTTTGAGGGTCGACTGCGATGCATATTATCGGGAGAGAGGGTGACGCGCCGGCATGGCGTGAACTCGCCTTTGAGGACACCGGTGGAGCCTCCCGCCGATATGATGCACCCGGCGATCGGTCCGTGACTGGGATGATTAGAAGCGAGTCGGCACTTCTCGGACTTCGTGGCGATTGAGCCGTATGCGACGTTCGTCTTGAGGAGGGCACGAGGATGCCTCGAGGTTTTGGATAGGGAGGGCTTGGGATCCGCGGTACCCTCGGACGGATTTTCCTATATCCGGGACGGGGTCGGTGAGGGTGCGAATCCCTCGGCCCGGCGACTTCCACGAGCTTTCGGCCTCGTCCGGGTATGAAGGTATGGCTTCACCTTTTCCCCTTCTTTTCTTTCTTTTGTTTCATCATCTTTAGCATCACTTTTTTTTTGACGCTTTTGCTTTTGTGCGGTTTACGGAGGTGGTCGTCGAGAGGCGACGAAGCAAGTGATCGGGGCTAAGAGATTCATACGGAGGATGGTTGCTTGCGGGGCACCTCGAGGCTAGGGCGAGAGACCACGGCCGGCGCCGTCCGACGGGAGGCTTCTCCTATTCCCTCGGAGACTTCTTCGAGACTCCTCTTTCTCCTCTCCTTGATCACCGCGCGGTTTGCCTTCGGATCACGTCATTCTCGGGGATCCACACGGGCGGGGACACGTGCAGCGGCATGGTGGGTCGTCTTCGTATGTTCGGGAGTCGGACGCCTTCACCTTCGGATTCGATTTTTTGAGAGATGCAGGTTTACCCTATCGAGTGTGCCGGTTGGTCCGACGAGCCTCTTTACGGAGACGAGGACGATTCGAGCCGAGACTTTCGGGGCTCTGAGGAGGCGGGCCGAGTCGCAAGAGGGACCGGGGACGAGCGTCGGGCGCGTAGGGATTACGATTGATTTTTTTTTTTGAGATTTTGAGATTGAGATTTAGATTTTATGCAGCTTATGCACATTTTTTTTTTTTTTTATGCACACTCTTTTTTTGGATGTAATAATTTAGGATTCTATGTAATGCAATGCGGTATGAATGCGATGTTGCATGAGCCT
>JAFEMH010002245.1:232500-362324 GCA_022495995.1 Adenophora triphylla var. japonica | reverse complement strand
AATTGATTAATGTTTTATTGTAGTTTTGCTAGCATGTAGCGAGTCAAGAGTTGGATCGTAGCTTGAACTCAATCAAAGATTGTTTTAACCGTTATGAATTTGTAGGTTAAATGAAAAGAGTTTTTGAAAACACAAGCAATTGATGCTTATTGTATTTTTTTAGACCGAACCAATGTATTTGGTACACCGCTCAATGATTCCACTTTTACGGTTAATTGGACTAAGTGGGCTCGTGTCACCGTAAATGATTCGACAGCTTTTAGGTGAATTTGAGAAAAACAAAGACAAAAGTAAGTGCGACTCCTATTTTTTACCTCCGGGAATCACATTAGTAGGGAATGTATCCGAGTAAGTGGGTATTACTCATTTAGCACTTTAATTTTACTCGAGGGGGCCGGTGTATGGGGAAGGTGAGTTGACTCGCGCTCTTCCTCAAACGAAGTATACGCGAGCTTGCTTCCGTTCACGGGGTTAACGAAAGGGTTTCCGTCCCGAAGTCACGCTAGCTTCATGGCTCCTCAGGAGAAGATTCTTTGTACCACGAACGGTCCCTATCCGGTAGGCTCCCCACTTTTCGAGGGGATTGGTGCGTAGGAGGTTTCTTTTCCCTTTAGCACCAAGTCGCCTTCCCGATGTCTCGGATCTTGACTTTCTTGTCGAGATGCTCGTGCCATTACGCTCCGAGTAGGCCTCGGAAAGTGTGTTCCATGGCTTTCAATGCTGCGCTCGTCGAGTAGAGGCAAGTTCGTCGTGACGACTGCGTAGCCATTCCGACTTCATTGATCCCGTTTTCCAAGAGGACTTCGGAGGGATGGAATTTCCAATTCCACGGGCAACATACGCTTCCATTAACGTAGGTAGCGCGAGAACGCGAGTTTCCCACGTGGCGGTTCGGACCGGATGTTCGGTATCCCCGAGAGGAGCTAGATGTAGCTTTTCGGGCCGGTCCCGACCTCGAGGTGGTGCATCTTTCTAATTATCACGGCGAGAGTCTTGTTAGGTGCCTCTCTTGCACCATTGGTTTGTGGTCCAGTAAGGAGAAGATTTGTGACGTTGTGATCAATTCTACGGGCCGATTGATAGTTGGGTCACAATCTCCTTCGAAGTGGGTCCCATTTGTTTCTGGATATGATCTCGTTGGGCACTCCATATCTAAGCACATGATGTTCTCCCTTGATGAACTCGGCCACCTTCTTCAGAATTCGCACCTTCAGTACGATCTCGGCTTCTAGCCTCTTCATTTGGTGAAGTAGTCGGCTGCGACTAAGATGAACTCGTGGACCATCAAGCTCCCTGGGAGGAAGTGATCTTGCCGATGACATCGATTCCCATGCGGTGAAAGGCCGTAGGCGTAGTCACTAGCGCAATAGAGTTTTATGTGGAGGAATGTGATTGAGGTTTGGAGAATCGTTGACATTTGCCCGCAGCCTTCGGACGAACCTTGGATGCAGTCTCGTTTCCATCGATATCCCGATAGTATCCCATACGAAGGATGATCTTTGTCAATGCTCGGGCGTTCATATGCCGGACCGCGAGTTCCGTTTGTGAACTTCGTTCATTAGCTCGCTGGCGCTTTTTCTTTGTTTACACAGAAGCTAGAAGTGGCCCTTAGTGGCGCTTCTTGTACAAACATACCCCCGAGAATGACGAAATGGGATGCCGGGCGTTTTAATGCCATCATGTTTTTGGGCTTTGATCCCTTCTTTGTATTTTCCATCTTCATTTGTGAAGGAAAGCTTCTCCGCTTTGGAGAGTGCTCCGAGTAAATACGATTGTACCGGGGTTCATCGATCGTTTCTTTTTCTTTTTTCGGATCTCACAAGAATAGGCGGAGTGTTTCCCGCTCTTGCCTATGTCCACGAGGGGTTTTACTTGCTTTCCCATCTAAATTTCTGAACAAGAGAGGCGAGGTTGCCAGGGCGTACGCGAAGCGGTTTCACTCGTCTCTTGGCAAATAATGAAAAGAGATGTCCTTGAAGCCGAGCAATGAGCTCTCTCCATGTCTCACAGCGTGTACTTCCTCGGAAGGCCGAGAATCTACCGTCTTCCATTTGTTGGACACTTGATTGATGATCAATCTTTGAGTCTCCATATACATCCGGCTTTCCGAAGAGATGTTGCGCTCGAGGGCGGCTTCCGCACCCGCCGCACAGGCTCTCGTATTCTGTTTGCATTGTTGGTTGCTTCGAAATTCAGCTTGATAGCTATGGGAGTATGCTCGCTCCTTGGGGATCGACGAAGGAGCATTCCAATACCATTCCCCTGCTTGTTGGCCGCCCGATCGGGAAGAAGAGTTGCCCGGCGGTTTGCGGCTGTCAGGAGCGAGAAGATTTCGCTGTCCAGAATTGCGCGATCGAGGCCCCTCGAGGTTCCTTTGCTCGGGAAGTCGGCCACCGAGATCTCGCTGCCATGACTCTACCCTTTGTTGGATTTTCTTCCGACCATGTACTTCGATGTCGAACTCACGGGAAGAATGACCACTGGGCTAGCCGCATTGTGAGGGATGGCTTGTCAAAGAGATATCTGGACGGGGTCCACTTTGGAGAGCCGGGAGCACCGAATGCGGCCGCATGTAGTGTTTCGGCTTTCCCCGACTACCCATACCAAGGCACGTTAAGTTTTCTACGATGGCTTTGAGTAGCCGAGTTCACTGCTTCCTTGAAGCTTTAAAACACGAAGTAGATTGCATGCTCAACCTTGGAATCTTTTACGTCTGCTTCTTGTGCCTGACATTTGCTCCGATTGACGTGTCTCGTTACCGCATCGGATACGGGAGTAGTGGCTTCGTCTTCATGTGGCGGGGCACGGCACTGTGGGATTCTACCAAGTAGGTCTTGATCTTCTCAAAGAATTGTTTGGCACTCGGAGTCCCAAATGATGTCGGCATCCCTTTTTCATCGGTTTGAACATGGGCTCGCGGGAGAGAGAGTGTCAAGCGGTTTGATGAAGCGGCTGATGTCTTGAAGTCTTACCATGAAGCTCTTCACTTACGTCGGTGGTTTGAGGCGGCTTCAATGTCGATGATGGCCTTGATTTTTTCTTGGGATCGGCTTCGATACCTCTTTTACGTAACTACGTATGCCCCGCGCACCTTGCCGCGCTTGACGCCGAAGGTGCAACTTCGCGGGGTTTAGTCTCATGGAGTGCTTTACGAGTACATTCAAGAAGAACTTTCTCGGATCTGTCATGTGCTTTGCATGTCCGATCCTCCTGGATTGGATGATCATGTCGCCGACATATACTTCGATTTCTTTGTGAATCATGTCAAGGAAGAGAGCACATTGCAGCCCGCCCAGTGGTAAGTAAGCCCCGGCGTTCTTGAGACCGAACGGCATGACCAGGTGTGATTATGTCCCCACTATGAGTGGTGAAGGCGATCCTTGGCTTGATCCTCCTCGAACATTTTGATGCTGGTTGTATCGAGCGAACCCGTCCACGAAGGACTTTACTTCGAAATTTGCCTTGATAGTGCTTCGACCGGCATGTCGATGTTAGAGCAGCTGGGAAATCATCTTTATGGGCCGGCCTTGTTGAGATCCGGGAAATCCACACAAAGACATCGACCTTTCCGTTTGGCCTTGGTGACCGTCCACGATGTTGGGAGAGCCAAGTCGGGTACTCAATCACTACGATGAAACCAACTCGTGAGCATTTTCTCAATTTCTTCTTTTACTTGCAAGGACCACTCTGGCTTGATCTCCACTGGCAGCTTGTTTGACGAGCTTGGATTCGGGATCCGTGGGAATTTCGTGCTCCACGATTGAGGGATCGAAAGTCTCGGCATGTCTGGTATGACTCGTGCGAACACGTCAACATACTCCCGGAGGAGGCTTATTAGGGCTTCTTTTACCCGCATCGGCGAAGAAAGCGCCCACTCGTGTCTCTCTTTCTTAGTGCCTCTTGCAGACCGACTCCCCGAGGTTCACTTTGGTGCGCATAACCTCTTTCGGCCAGTCTTGGGCTAGGTTGTCCTCTTGGTGCAACTACACGCTCGAGAACTTCCTTAATGTATTTGTTCGTTTAATGTGTACAGCTTCTTTATCAATTGAGTTATTAAACGTCTTTTAAGTTGTTTGTTAACTTATCGAGTTATTAAAGTGGCAATGAGAGGATACTTCAGAAAGGTCGGACTTTTCATTACTGAACAAGAAGCGGAAATACATGATTGGCTACATTATCATAGTCCTCCCACGGTAAGGCCATTGGATGACTCAGGAAGAATTTGGACTCTCGACTAAGGGCGGCTCGGAGGTTTGGGAGACAGGGTTTAGCCAGAGATGTGGAGTGCGGGCTCTGTGTTATCTTCCAATTACACTGGCTTGCCCTTGGTCCTAGTGAAGGTTACCCAATTCCTTTGATGGCATTGTTGGATGCTTGATGAGGGTTCGTGGGATCGAGAGGCAGCCTTCGCTTGTCCCAATCATGGCGATCATCTTTGTTGCTCGGAGCCCGGGTGTCAATCGGAGTTTGGCACCTCCAGCTGACTTCTTCAAAAAAGACTACGTAAATTTGGTCCTTGAGAGCGTCTTCTATGAATTCCCGGGTTCCTTCTTCTTTAGGAGTTCTTGTCTCGAATGTGGCCCTCGTGGCCGATCCGAACAATTTGTTTCCCACGGAGAGTACCTTGAGTTGAGCCTTCTTCCAAGTCGGGAATTCCCTTGAATGTGTACTCGTCTTTGGGCTCGTGGTGGCGGTTGGTCCGAGTAGAGTAATGATGTTAAGGGAACGCTCCCCTAATCGGATTAGCTTTGAGTCCTCTCGAAACGCTTGAAGTCCCGTGCTAGTTGTTCCATTCTTTACACGTAGGTCTCTGTCTTGACTATCCTTGCTTCTTTCTCATCTTCATGAAGTTCACCGCTACATCGGTCCCCACTCCCGGTTGCTTCGGGCTTCCTTTATCTGGTCCCCTCGGCCGGCTGTCGGTTCCCTTGTTGGTCCCCTCGGTTACGCTTTGTCGGTTCCCTTGGTGAAGTAATAAGCAAGGTCAAAGCCGTAAGGCCGGTGAGATTGGGCGTGCCGTCGGAGAGTTCCCCTTTTGTGAGCTGCTTGCCTTGGTGCGGGCGAGCCTTTTGTCTTTCTTGATGTCGTAGGTGTTGGCATGTAGCGAAGCCCTCGGGACCGGGTGGTGTGGTCCTTGACTTCAATAACTTGGTGTTGGCCTTGTAGCCTTTTGCCGAGCCCCGAGTCCCGGGATGAAGTTCATGAAGTTTCATCATCCTCGTGGCGAGAGGAATGCAGTCGTGAGATAGTGGAAGGTCCACGTTGCATATTTGGATTTTGGAGGTCTCCGTGGAGTGAATCCGATTAATGGCATGTCGTCATTATGCTTGATTTCTACTGGAATGTCGTTGGCCGGTCCCCTCGGTGGTGGCAGCATCGCCGTAGGCGTGGTTAGCTCGTTGCCTTGCATGAACTTGAGGCCTTTGGTGAAGGGTGGATGCCACGCCATTGATTTGGTGCGACGGGGACGCCCAGGATGGTGTGAAAGTGATTGGAATGTCCAATACTTGGAATTCGGTGGGGATCATCCGCTTTCCGAACCAAATATTAAGAGTAGCAACCCCGAGAGGCGTATGGGAAGTAGAGTCATAGGCCTTGACGGTGTGCGGTGAAGGCTTTAGATCTGTGGGCTTGATGTCAAACGGTGTCCATCATCTTGGCGGGCAAGACATTCATTCGGAACCTCCGTCTACCAACACGCGGGGAAGGCGACGCTCGTCCAGCGGGACTGTGATGTAGAGTGGCTCATTGTGATCGGCCCCAAATTTTGGAAGGTCCAAATACGTGAAGGTGATAATGTTGCCATAGTGGATGTTGCCGATCCTCCGAATGACTTCATCTCTGGGGTTGCGTCTCGGGGACCATGGTACGGGCCAGCTTTCCTCTAGCTTGAGCTTGTGAGGATATGAAGAGGTGGCAGAGACGAAAGGGAAATGTTCGCACGAGTGCTTGAGCCGAGTGAGGATCGGGTCCTCTTTCGGGGAACTTGCGTCTTGGGGTGGCCAGGTTGCGGTTACGGCTCACGAGGCTTTTTGGTGGCCTTGGGTGGTAATGCATGGATTTGACCCGATCGGGTTAGAACGACGACATCGAGTTTGGTCCCTTACGAGCAGGCCGCTACGAGTTGAGCCATAGTTAGAGGAGGATTCCTCGTAGCATAGGGCCATATGTCTTCCCTCAACTCATTGGCGTGGATGTATTCCACGAAGCTTCGGCGGCTTGACGGATTCTCGTCCCCGGGATGCCGGGCTTAGGTGCCTCTGCGCGAGGTAGCCTACGGTTTGACGCCTTGGTATTCGAATGTCGATGCACAGCTTGATGGTTACTGAGCGAAGCTGTGCATTGCGACCCTCAGGAAGGTTGGAGAGTTCTCGGCTCAAGCGGCCAGGTCTCCTTGGTCTCTTCACGGTATATCGCGTTCCTTTCCTTCTTCTTGAGCATACTCGGGGCATTAAGAGAGTTGGGTCCGGCGATACTCATGGTTTGCTAATTTTCCTCCACTCTTGGCCCGTATCAACTTTCTTGCGGCGGAGCTGCGTCGAAGTTAGCGCTGGGTTTCTTCCCGTGTGAGAATAGCCGGTGCTTCTTTGAGCATGCGGCGGTCTAGGCAAACCTCCATCGGGGAGAGTTTTCTCCTTTGTTTTATGCGAGTGGCGGGTATGTCGGAAGGTGAGTACACGACTTCCCGAACATCCGCGCATGTGTGGTTCTTTGTCCCAGTTGATCGTTTACGTAAACGAATGCCTCGATGCAGTGGAATTTCCACGAGTAGTTGCTCGAGACGAATTTCCATCCTCCTCTTGTTTTTAAATAGACCTTCCTCCACAGTTGGCCTTTCAATTTGAGTGCGGAAATGATCCGTTCCCATCACTCCCGGGACCCTTGGGAGTCGGTTTTGTTGACTTCATGCCCGACTTGGAAGAGAATGGTTTCATCGCCTTCGTCGTTGCTTTCACGAGAGAACTTGCTTTCCTAGGGAGGTAAGCGGCTGGATTCGTTATCTTTGTGTCGTTCCATCTCCTAGGTCATCGGGACCGTTGACCACCCCTCGTGTGGCGAGAGGGGTTGGATGAGAATGAGACGGTAGTCGAGGAAGTTGCCGTGAGCAAAACCCTTGAGGTCGGCTGGTCTAGAGTGGCCTCTAGCTTCTACGTGCAGAAAGTGCTGTGACACTTTAAGGGTTCGGTCCACTGTCGGTCTTTCGAGCTTGGTCTTCGTCCCAAAGACGACTTTCTTGAGCGACTAGTTCCATGAGGGCTTTCCTTGCGAGAGCTAGCGATCTCCGTAGAGTGCGCATCATCGACTAGTGTCCGTAACCGTGATTACATTCAAATCGCCGAATGGCGGAAACACTTAGATTACGTTGACGAAGGAAGTGGTTAGGACATTCCATGCGGCCTTCCTTGATCTCGATTACCAAGAAATTTGCCCATATAGGCTTGATTGACCCCACGGGGTGTTGAATTATGCAATGTTGTGATCTCGTGATCTCGCTCGATCGCCAGTCTATCGAGCTAGCGGTCAGTGGCGGGATGTACGAATCAGGGGTCGTGGACGAGCTGGGAGCGAGAATCGAACCGGAGCATGTTTGATCTTTGAGGTGGTCATTTCCTATGTCGGAAGGCGGCTACGCCTTGCGAGGAAGACTTTCATAGATGTTTTCGGGGTGGCTGGGAAGCGTTCTCGAGGTTGATCCGACTCGTAGCGGGGTGAGGAGCTTGGTCTCCTTTCTTTGTTGCCCTTGGCCTTCGCGGCGCTTGAGGGTATAAGCTTGGCGAGACGGCACGGGCCGGTTGCCACCTGAGTGGTACTCGGAAGTAGTGATGAGCTACGAGCTCGCTTGGCCGGGGCCTCGTTTACCATGAGCGGGCGATCGTCGAGGGTAACTTTGGCATTGCGGGAATCGACGATAAGGACCCAGGATCCTTGGTATCATCGGGATATACGGAATAGATGATGTTGACGAAGTCGTCGTCACCACTTGATCTGAGGGATTCTTTGTCGTGTGAACCAGCTTGCTTCCAATTGTCGGATAGCCGCTGTCTTGGACGTTGAGCTTGACAATCTCCATGGTATTGGAGCCTTGGTCGTAGGTGACACGATCGGAAGGAGTGCCGTCCTCAAACCGAGCATGTGAATGCGGAGGTGCGCGGAGTGCAGCGTCCTCGACTTCGGAGAGTCCCGATTCGTCGTCATCGACGGCTCAACCCAAACGTAGGGACGTATCGCGTCCGGGTGCGTTCTTTGGAGCGGCTAGGAAAACGTCATGCCCCTTCATTGAGAAGAGGGGCGCAATGGGTAGTTCCTCATGGAGGACATCCCATACGACTTTCATGCATTCAAATGAGAATGACGGTGCTTGTTGACCTTTATCACGAAGATCTCTTCACTGGCAAGGCCGAGAGAGTTGGTTTGAAGAATGCCGACGAATCTCCGATTGGAGATCGGGGGTTTATGTGCCCGCATCACGCGATGTTCAGTGTTTCTTTCCAATCTACCTCCAAATGTTGGAAACGACAGCTGAACTTGATGTATCTGGACCGCTCGCGAGTGCACTTTGTTCGAGTACGTTTACATAGTTAGCATCTCCGAACTCGAGGGATTCTGATGAGATTTGCCCCGTAGTCCTCGGTTGATTCGAAGGAGGTAACCCCGGTGCCCGAGTACCTGACACTCTCGGCTATTGTCTCGACTTCGCTCCCTATGAGGAAACCTGTCCCCTGATGACTTCAAGATCTCCCCGCCGGTTAATGAACTTAACACACCGATGGAGAGTGGAGGCTATGGCTTTCATATGATGCAGCCCAAGGGCGCCCAACAGAGCCGTGAATCTCGGATGGAATGTCCATTACGTGGAATTTTGTCGGCACCATTTGGGGTTTCGAACCGTAGTTCCAGAGTTACCGTCCCTGTGATGGGACGAGACGAGGTGTCGTAGGCCTTGATAGTCCGAGTAGACGGGATCGGATGGCTTTCGTTGATACGGAGGGCTCGCATCATGCCGAGAGGGAGAACGTTAACGGCTGACCCGTTGTCTACCAATACTCCGGGAGTGTTATGGTGTTGAGCTTCGAGAGTGATGTACAGAGCTTCGTTGTGCCCCGAGGCATCTCTCGGTAGGTCTTCGTCACGTAACGTGATCATACCGCCGCATACCCGGGAATCGTAGATCCGGTCTCTATCCCGAGAAGGAGAGTCATCAAGCCATCCGTTTCTGTCTTCCTCTTGCGAGGTAAAGCCTTCGCCGGAGCCTCGGGATTATGTTGAGGCCGCTTGTGGCGGTTGCCGCCCTTGGTTAGCACGTTGATCGAGTGCGAGTGCCAAGCCGACCTTGATCTTCCTTTACCGGCCCGAGCTCTAAGCTAGACAAATTGAATCTTGGCCGATCCCGCGGGGTTAAGGCTTCCGATCGCGCAAGATTACCAAGATCCGAGGTATTCCGGTGTCCTGTGGTCCGAGCTCATTGTCGCCAGGACTTTTCGGCTTTCCCATCCCCGCTTGCTCTAAAGCCGCATGGCCTCGGAGGAAGAGAGGACCGGCCGGAGTACAAGATTTAGTAGTCGAACCTCCCTGAAGGCTCTCCGAGTGTACCTACACCGGTGTCCCTGCCTTCGTATCTTTCTCTCGCCTGCCGTCGAGAGGACTTCTTCTTCTGTTTTCGCGGAGGATTGCTCCGGACCATATCTTGGGACTCGTACTCCCGAGCGTGCGGAGCATCACAAACATCGTAGCCGATGTGGACATTTGATGAGGACCCGACCGGAAGAGGCGGAGAAACCGGTTCTGTGGCAATCTTCTTGGGCACCCACTCAATGGAATTCACGCCGTTATTGTTCGTAAAAGGGTTTCCGATCGTATTGGGCCCACTGGGGCGCTCCAACTTGCCTTCTTCTATCAAGTTCGGATTTCGTATCGTAACCCCACGCAGCTTGTCGGTGGTATGGCCGTGATACCGATGGAAGGCGCAAGATTTGCTCTTGTCCGCATTGGCTACGGGATTTTGGGTTTGTAATTTGCAACGGGTTTAAGGAGACCTTCCTTGATTAACCCTTCCAAAGATCTTGCTCAAATGGCATGTCCAACTTGTCGAAGTGTACACAGTGCCGCTTTCGAGTAGAATTGTTGCTTTGCGGACCGGGTTTCGTTGCCCGACCGTTGTCCCCGATGGATGTAGCCGATGACGTATCTTTCCCTTCGGGGCCGGTGCGGGATTGAATGCAACCGCCGAGCGGTATCTCGTATGGCCAGTGCAAGAGCCAACTTTTCCTTGAGATCCTTCTCGAACCGTGAGCCGCATTGACCATGGCCCGAGATCCGGGAAGAAATGATGACCGATGAGAGTTCCGATGGACGGTCTTAAACAGACTCAAGATCCGCATCCTGCTCATCCTCGGAGAGCGGCTCCATGATCTCTGAGAGTTTCCACTCCACCTCTTGTAGAATTCTCCGACGCTTTCATCCGCTTTGCTCAAGGGTGATTAAGTCCTCACGACTTGTTTCCCACTCTAAATTGGATCGCACTGCCTAGAAGATGTTACCGATCCGATCCCCAAAAAGGCGATCCGCAGTTTCGACCTCGTAAACCATCGTAACGCCGAACTTTTGAGCGTATGGCCGGAAGTGGTCGGCCATTTGGCCGGAGGGTTGCTCCTTTCGCTCTCATGCCGAGAACGTAGGTGTCGACGTGCATTTGAGGACATTCGGTTCCGTCGAATCGGTCCATCTCCCAGCATTCCGAACTCGGTGAGAGGCGTGACCATTCCCGATCCGCGGATTTGAGCGCTTCCCGCTTTGAGCCGCTCATGGTGGCTTTCTGTGTCTTTCTATCCGCTCGACCATCCAGTGCTAAGGTCGGGTCCAGTGGTGGACTTTGAGGCTCGGCGCCGGTGCTACCACGTGAGCGGTAGGTGATTGGAGGTGGAAGGCTTGATATATGCGGGTATATGGGAGCCTTTTCTGAACCGTATCGGGGTTTGTCCCCGTGTTGTGGATTCGTGTATAGGCAACGGGACGAACCCGGGAGGGTATTGAGGAATATTGGCATCCCGAGATGGTCCAGCGGTGCACTGGTGGTATTGAGTGATAGGAGTAGCACCGGGCCGGCCAAAAATGACAGGTTGCCCCGAGAGGTAGCAATGTGGAGCCTAGGCCTACTGCTTTCCTTGGTTGGAAGTCATCCCGTAAGTTGGCGGGGGAGGAACCCGGTTGAAGGCTTGGTGAACCGGTTTCGGGGAATCGTCATCCTCGACTGTGACAAAAGTACCGTCTCGACCGGGGATAGCCGCTATACCTCGCTCATTCGTAAGCCGTACCACGAAATTCCGCCGATCTTCTTCGCCTGTGAACCTCACAAGCCCTGATGGCTTCTTCCAAAGTCATATCCGTTACCGGTGGCGGGGGTCCTTCCCCGTCACGATTTCTCGGTGAGCTAGACATGTCGGAAATTCTCGGCCGAGGGAACCGAGGGAACCGAAGAACCGTCCGACGCCGCCGTAATCGGTGATCCCGGCAAGGCGCCGACCCGGAAATCCGAACCACTTTCTCGCCGGCAGGGAACGAAAGGAAGGGTTTAGGCTTCGGAAAGGGGTATTTGGCTCAAGGTTTCGGGCTTGTGCAATGTGCGCTTACCGATTAATGTTTACTTAAAGCGCGTTTTCTCGTAGTCCTAATCGGTTGGAAAAGAGCGAGTCTTCTTTTCGCAACTAATCCTAGAGCTCTAATCGGTGGATCTCGTCACTACGCTTATAAGCCCCTCGTTTCCATTGTAGATCATCTTTCTCAGACGGACTATCCCGAGCGAGGTCCGATAAGGCAAGCGAGTTCCACCGACAAAGGAAAAAATGAACTTAAGGCTAGCCGATCACGCAAACTTTCAACGTATGTGACGCACGGGCCACGCCGAAGTCAACGTCCTTAAGTTAAGGCTGGATCGTGCCAAAATTTTGGCATGACCTCTCCTGACTCGCTTGTGCGAGAGACCTTAGCTTTTGGCGCTGGCCAAGTTATGGCTGGCACGGTACATACGACGAGGTTTGGTGACACGGCGTCACATTGAACCTTCGGGTATATTTTTCGACAGAGCTCCGCGTCAAAGTCAAGGTCGAAGAGCGCGAGACTTCGGGTCAGAACGACCTTTGGTCTCAACCTCTCGAGCTTGACTCGAGCTGGCCCGGCGTAAAAACATACACTTAGGCTTTATGACACGAGCTAAGCCAAAAACCAACCGGGTCTGGACAAAGTGTGACACAAAGAGTGCATGGCTTACACGGGCTAGGATGGGAATGTTTGGGACGACCTCGTGCGCCCGAAAGGCATCCGGCAGCCAATCGGGGTGCAACCGATAAGGCCATCCTGGTTACGGGTCGTAGTGTGCAAAGTGTTCCGAGGCGCAAGTGCACGTGGAGTGCGGTGTTCCGAGGCAAAGAAGTGCGCGTGGTGTGCGGTCACTAAAATTCTTTTTTTTTTCTCGAAAGTAAAACAGAGATTTTTTTCGTAATGTATCTTAAAGAATTTATGATGCACAGTTCAAAATATAGCATGAAAATCAAACATGAATGGGGATGCACAAACATGGTAAGATTTTGAAAAGTTGACAATGTAATGCCTTTTGAAACAAAAAACCGTTCGAGGTTTAAAGGAACTCACACACACGAAAACGAGGAAGGGTAAACGAAAGTTTGACCCGCGGAAGGCTTTTTGAAAACAACGGCAGTTTTGAAAAAGTATCCATGTCCCCAGCGGAGTCGCCAACTGAAATTACCCGAGATTTCGCGCGGGCGCGAAACGCGGTTGTCTTTAGCGGGGGTTGGTGTCTGAGACCTCGTCTTCATGGGAAGGAAAAATGAGGAGTCGCCACGCGGTTTTTGTATTTTGAGCCCAAACGTTGAGAAACGGCTTTTGAAAATGGTGTCGTTTTTATTGGTAGCAAAAACTTAGGAAAAGGCTTTGAAAACAGGGGATCATTTTTATTGGTAGCAAAAACGAGTAAAAGGCTTTTTGAGTACCAGAGATTGTTAGGTTCGGAGGTCACGTTACGTTTCGGGAAGAGTATTACGAGATCACCCGAAACGCCTCGTATGACGAGTCTTTCTACCTTTCTCGAAAACGTGTGTGTGTGTGTGTGTTTTTTTTTGAAATGGGGGCTTGAATGACAAGCTTAATCTTGGTTTGAATGTCAAACGTTGATTAGGTGACTTTGAAAAGGCGAGCGTTTGAATGACAAACGTCGGTTTTGAGACGAAAATGAGCGTTTGCGTGGCAAACGTCGATTTTGAGTTTGAAATGGAGTTCGAAGGTCGAACTCCGGTTTTGAACCGGGCGAGTCATTGTTAACGATTTTTACGGGAAAAAACGTATTAAATGATTTTAAGTGTCAAATGGCGGCTTTTAGTTTGAAGATGAGCGTTTGGAGGCCAAACGTCATTTCGCGCGTTTTGAAAGAGAGTTCGAAGGACGAACTCCGATTTTGAACCGGGCATTACATTGTTAAGGATTTTACGGAAAAAACGTATTAAATGATATGCAATCAACGAATCGGGTTGCTACTCGGACTTTGAAAAGTAAATACTATCACGATCCAAACGGGTCGGACTTTGTAAATGACAGTATTTAAAGCAGTATCAACGGAATCAAACGATCCGGAATTGTAAATGACGATCAACGAGGCCAATCGGCTCGGAATTGTAAATGACGATCAACGAGGCCAATCGGCTCGGAATTGGTAAATGACAGAAAGTAAATGATTTATCAACGGATCGATCGATCCGAAATGGTAAATGACGTAAAAGTAAACCAACGGGTCGGAACGCCGTTTTAACCCGTGATTACTTCTCTTACGCAAAGAGAAGAGGATCGAGGGGCTAAAACGTATCGGACCCCATTAGACGGAGGCGTCTACATTTCAATAACGTTGTTCGAAATGGTTGTAGCGACTGGCGCGTAAACCGAGACGAAACGAGAGATTAGAGAGAGGGAGTTATACCTATGGCTAGGGTCGACTCCTTTGGCTCGGAAGGTGTGTACGGGACACGAAAATTAGTTCGAAAGGGTGTTTCGAAGTGATGAGGGGCGTATTTGATCGAAATACGAAAGTTTCACGCGAATCGAGGCAAACGGGAGCTCGGGAAGGGGTGAAATCAGTTTGAGCCGTGAGTGAGGTGATTTTTGGGTGAAAAATGTTTCTTCTTTTGGCTTTGACAGGCACTTCTTTTTATAGGTGAAAATTGCAGTAGGAGTCCGGACGGACTTGGACTGTTTTTCAGGGTTTTGGGGTATTTTGGAATTCTCGAGGCTTCACGGGCAATTTCAGTGAAATTTGCACAGTGAGTCCTACGGACTTTCGATCCGAAATCCAGGGGTATTTTGGTCTTTTCAGCTTGATTTGTGATTGAAAGGTGACGAGAGGGATGTGGCATGGCTGCCACGTGCCCTGTGAGTGATCATCAGATGTATGGGAGTTCGTTCCCCGGTCCCGGTTTTGTCCGTTTTTTAAAATAACAGTCCGGAAAATGTCCGAAACGCCCCCGGAAAGTGCCGAAAAGTGCGTTTTTCAGGGAAAGCCGTACTTTTACGTGCGATGGCACGTGTCAAGTATGCTTCGACGTTGGGATGCACGGGGCAGTCCCGGGACGTCTCGTTGGCATGGCAACGGGGAGTTTAACGAGTTCCGATTAACCTGGAGCGGGCCAGTTAACGGATTTCGGTTAACTTTCTGACGGATTTTGACGATCCGGATTTGGGTACTTACACTATCTTATCGTTGAATAATTCGATTGGCTCGTTCTTTCGGTCATCTCTTCTTAGTATCCGGAGAGATCCCGTATGAACTTACTGAGCATTGTTCGCTCATCCCTTTCCTCCTTGATTTTCTTTCAGGTAAGAAGTAGGAAGAGGATTAGTCGCAGGAATGGCGGCCCATTTAAGAGTATTTAAGTTTTCATTTATTGAAAAATTGAATAAGCTAGTGGGATATACTAGCCGTTGAGGTTGTAAGACAGTTATTTTCCGCATTTGAATTATGGTTAGATGTACTAGCCGTTAAGGTTGAAAGACATTTATTTTTCGCATTTGAATTATGGTTAGTTGTACTAGCCATTAAAGTATCCCGATTTGGAAATTTTATTTATGAATTGAATTATGTTATTGATGAAAAGTTGGGGTCGTTACATTTACTATTGAAATTGTCTAATGACATTCTGGCATTTAAAAAAAAAAGTAATGTACGAGCAATTTTAATAGTATAACCGAGAGTTTTAAGTGACGTATTAGGAATTTTAATAGCAAAATTATAGTTTTGATAATAAATTTGACATTTTTAAAGTAGTCATTTTTCTAATTTTAATGTTAAAAAACTGAATTTTATATAAAATTTACTCAAATTGTAATTTGATACCCAAATAAAAATACAACTTTTAAAATATGCCATTAAGACAATTATTTTTTTTATAAATCTTTGAAAAGGATCCATATGTCGTCGGCCCAATTACATACCCGTTTTCTTGTGGCCCAATTTCCAAGCCTTAAACCCAAATCGCAGTCATCGTCCTCCC
The DNA here is from genome assembly GCA_022495995.1 of Adenophora triphylla var. japonica. Lineage (NCBI taxonomy): Eukaryota > Viridiplantae > Streptophyta > Magnoliopsida > Asterales > Campanulaceae > Adenophora > Adenophora triphylla. The sequence goes on along the minus strand of JAFEMH010002245.1, from coordinate 346,776 downwards.
GGATATCTAAAACCCCCGCCGGTGCTTTGACCATCCCCATGACCGTCTCAGAAACGCCATTCACATCATGAAATACTCCCGCATCATTTCTCATTCTCTAGGGTTCCGACGCCAAATTCAAAACCCTAATTTTGTTCAATCTCAAATCATTCCATGGCAAACCAATCTCAGGGAATTCACTACTTCAGAACCAAACCCTACAGCTCCGTCGGAGCGAGTCTCAGCCATTGTCGATGAGTTACTCAAACTAACCCTCCTTGAATCTGCGGACTTGGCGGAGGTTATGAGGCAGAAATCGGGATTTAAAGAAATGCCAATGATGGCTGTAATGATGCCTGGAATGGGGTTTAAAGGTGGCGCCGGAGTCAAAGGCGGTGGGGCGGCTGGGAAAGCGGAGGAGAAGAAGGCGGAGAAGACTGTTTTTGATTTGAAGCTAGAAGGAGGGTTTGAAACTGGAGCTAAGATTAAGATTATTAAGGAAGTTAGAACATTTACGGCTTTAGGTCTGAAGGAAGCTAAAGATTTGGTGGAGAAAGCTCCTACTTTGTTGAAGAAGGGTGTTACGAAGGATGAGGCTGATAAAATTATTGAGAAAATGAAAGAGATTGGTGCCAAGGTGACCATGGAGTGAGGTAATTTCATCAAGAATCTATGATCTTTAGAATTTTATCGGGTTTTTATTTCCTTCTTTTTCATTGCATTGCTGATATTGTTAGATTCTACCCAATGCATGTTAACGTGTGATTTCCTTTCCGGGATATCTATTTGTCTCAAAAATAATTACTTCCTCCCGTTTTAAATTTGCACGCTAATTAAGAAATTGAAACAAATTTTCTTAAATTTAGAGAACAATAATTTCATTTATTCTCAAATGGTTATCATAATTTGTATACAACAGGAACCTATATATAAACTTTACAGGAGCACAAAATAAGGATATGGTATACTCCCTCCGTCCAAGTACATACTTCACGGTTACTGTTCACGCGTGGATTAAGGAAAAAAATAATGATATAATGTTGTGAGTGTAAAAGTAAAATAGGAGAGAGAATGAGTGGAGGGAATAGTAAATTATAATAGTGTTGTGAGTATTAAAATAATGTAGGAGACAAAGTGTGAAGTATGTAATTGGACGCCCAAAATAGAAAGTGTGAAGTATGTAACTGGACGGAGGGAGTACATGGTTATAAAGAATAACGAAAAATATATGGGAGGATATGAAAAGATATGGGACAATTGTTATTGTCTGAAGAAGATCTGGAGCAATCATCTTGAAGATATGCACATTGGTGTATGCAATCTTTCACTCCCCCTCAAGTTGGCGCATGAAGGTTTCGAATGCCCAACTTGCCAGCCAAAAACTGAAAACGTGCTGCTCCAAGTGCCTTTGTAAACAAGTCGGCAACTTGATCATTTGTTGATATCTTGCATGGGAGAATGCCTTGAGACTCAACTCTTTCACGAACAAAAAAACAATCCATTTCAACATGCTTCGTTCTCTCATGAAAAACGGGATTGTTTGCAATGTGGCAAGCAGCCTGATTATCGTAATGTAGTGGCGTCGCCTCTAACTGTGGTGCCTCAAGATCCTTTAAGAGCCTTCGCAGCCAAATTACTTCACTCACAGTAGTTATCTGGCTCGATACTCGGCTTCAGCCGACGATCGTGACACAATGGACTGTTTCTTTGTTCGCAAAGAAACCAGTGCCCCCCCCCCCCGAGCGAGAAAAAGTACCCTGTACATGACCTACGCGTCATTGGGCATGCCCCCCCAATCTGCATCGCAATAGGCCTCTAGCTTCAGCCCCCCATGCACAGGAATAAACAGCCCCTGCCCAGCCGTGCCTTTCAGAAAACGCAGAATGCACACAACTGCTGTCAGATGTGTTTGCGGTGGTGCTGTGACGAAGTGACTCAGCCTATTTACAGAAAACTGAATGTCTGGCCGCGTAATAGTCAAATAGAGCAATCTCCCTATCAGTCGACGATATTGTGATGCATGCACAAATGGACTATCATCATCTGTACTTAATTTCAGATTTTGTTACATGGGAAATTCACTAGGCCGCCCACCTTGTAACCTACTTTCTTCAAGTATGTTCAATGTATACTTGCGTTGGCTAAGGACCATTCCATCAGGCGACCGTGCTACTTCTATACCCAAAAAGTATTTTATCGGTCCCAAGTCCTTTATGCTAAAAAGGTCATTCAGGTGCCTTTTCACATCGGCTATCTTCAAGAGATCATTCCCCACAAGTAACACGTCGTCTACATAAATGAGAGCTGCCACATATGTTGATCCATTCTTGAAAATAAAAAGTGAATGATCGGCACTTGATTGTCTAAAACCAACAGAAAGAATGGCTTTGGTGAACTTATGATACCAGTTTCTTGAGGCTTGTCGTAGCCCATACAACGACTTCTTGAGCTTGCATACCCTTGTCTCCCCTTCCTTCGCAAATCCTTGCGGAATTTTCATATACACGTCTTTAGCCAAGTCCCCATGTAGAAACGCATTATTCACGTCAGGTTGATGAGCATGCCAATTGTTCTTGACGGCAATTGTGAGCAAACTACGCATGGTGACCAACTTAGCAACTGGCTCGAATGTTTCATGAAAATCTATGCCTTCCACTTGTGTGAAACCCTTTGCCACTAATCGAGCCTTATACTGTTCAATCTCTCCATTTGGTCTATATTTTATTTTATAAACCCACTTTGAATCGACTGCTTTCTTTCCCTTCGGCAATTGCTCGTGTAACGACCCTTACCCTAGGCACTAGTTTTAGTATAATATTATATGCTTTTAATATTATTGTTAATATTATGTGCTCATTTTATATACTTGATTTCTTATATTAGGATAAAATGATAGGAAATAAAATAATGTTCTAAGGGAAAATATAAAAATAATTGAAAATAAATAAAGTAATAGGGTGGAATGGTAATAAAATGGATAAATAAAATGTTATAGGTTGGGAGGGTTATTTTAAATTGAGTGAAAGAGTTTTATTGTGGAAGTATGGTGTGGGGGGCCTTCTTCCCTAATTTACTCTCCTTTTCCTCTCCTAAGTCAATACTACCCATACCTCCCATACTTTTCTCTTACTCTTCCCATACTCCCTCTACTCTCCTCCCTCATCCTCCTCCATTTTCTTCTTGCACTTTTCCCATGGATACTCTCCATGGAAAGCCTCACCTCCCAAGATCATACTAAGTCCCATTCTACTCCATTTTCCAATTCGGGTGTACATTTGTGTTTGGGACGACTAGGGGAGCTTATCAAGCTAAAGAAATTCATAATCCATCTCCTATTCTAAAGTAAGTTATTATGATTTCCCTTCAATGTTGAGCATATGAATTTAAATGCTATGTAAATGTGCTATGAACTAGTTTTGGGACTTGATTGTGTTGTTTCTTGGCTTTGGGAATGATTAGGAAAGCATAATGTTGATGAACATGAAAAGAGTAATGAAATAGTTGATCAACTTTGGGATTGAAGGTGATAGAGGGTTTTAAAGCATGGATTGAGTATTGATATGTGTTCAATATGGTATATAAACTGGTTTTGGTTTGTTTGGTGCAGCTAGATGAAGCAAAAATGGGGTTTTGTGGTTTTAGGTTGCAGCTGATGGGAACATCAGCAACCATTCTGGGCATTGGCACGACTAGTGCACGGGAGCACTAGTGGTGCAAATTTGCACTAGTGGTGCAAATTTGCACTAGTGGTGCAAATGAGCACGAGTCGTGCACTGGAGCACGAGTCGTGCCCTTGGCCAATCGTGCCCACGAGTTGTACCTAGGAGGCCAAATCGTTCTGAGTAGATTGAGGAAAATTGGCACGAGTCGTGCCCTGGGACACGAGTCGTGCCCTGGCCTGGTTTCTCATGTCAATTTTAGAGCTGTTCAAACCCAATCAAACTAGAATCAAAATGAAATCTCTTTAACCTAGATTAAAGTAGAATACTTTGGCTACACGATGACATCTTAATTGATCAAAATGGAATTGTGGAAGTAGTTTAAAGATTGTTCGAAAAACGGATGATAAGCTTGATTCGTAAATTCTTCGAAGGGGTTCAAACTTGGGAATTTGATCTTAGACTTTTATTAAGATATTTCAAGGTTGTATGATGACTTAGTAGAAATGGTTTAGGGTACGTGGTGACCTTACTTGCTCCCATACCTTTGGAGATTAGTTTGAAATAGTGTAGAAACTATAGGTTTCACTATTGAGCTATTTGGAAATGTGTATGTATCACATGGTGGCATTGTATTCCAAGTGTGGATTATTTGGTATATGGTTGTATTGTATCCCAGTTGTGGATTATCTGGCATATTGATTATATTGCATCCCGGTGTGGATTATGTGGTTATATGGATACCTTATTTGAATTCATATTCGTTAATGGTATTATGCATAGTGTATTAAATGAATGTTGCACTATAGTATTGATGTAACATGAGTATAAATTACCATGTTATATTACTATCCTTTTTTGTGGATTTGATTCAAGTAACTATTATGTGCTTGGGTATTACATGTGATAAGGGGGTATGATGGAATTCAATCAATTACTGATTTGTTTTATAAGTGATTGAAGGTTCATCATACCTGTGACCTTTTCCCTCTGTGGCCACAGAGTGGGTGTGCTAGCGACTGTATTGAGCCAAAAGCCTTACAAACCGCTGCGATTTGATGATTAGGGGGAATGCTTCTGTATTAAGCCAAAAGCTTTACAGATAGCGGTGATATTGTTGGATACTCTGATTTAGTATCTGATTTTCTTATATGGATCTCTGGAGTATAAGTCCTATAAGCGGTGAATGTGCTGGAGGCAATTCACCAAAGAGAGGAGTTTCACTCCCACGTTGTACGACTTATTGTTCAGACGGGAAAGGTAAAATGAGGTAACGTAAGGTGTTTATCGCTTTAATAATGTGCTAAGTGTAACCATGCTATGTGCTGCATCTTGTTTGGCATCTTGCTGCATTCATAATAGCTTATTGAGATTTATTCTCACCCCTTCCCTTTCTTGTTTTAGATTGTCTTTGAGACAGTGACCTGAACCAAATGAGGCCGGGGAAAGAGTTTGGGCTCTTGCTTTTGGGATTTGTCAGGATAGGTATATGAGTGGGTTGTCGGAAGTCATATTTAAATATTACTCTTTTATAAGTTGTAAGGAAAACTCTTTTGTTAAACAATGTTAATTAGGGTTTTCAATGTAATTAACTAAGTATGGTTATTAAAGTATTTGTTTAAATTCCTCCAAGTGGAGATATTATTATTTGATTTTGTTTATGGGAAATTGAGAATTGGTTTTCTTGTAAAGGCAAATAAAAGTTTTAAAAAAATCTAAGAGGGGTTTTCTTAGTTTGAGCTTCTCAAGCTCGGGACACGTGTTAGGTCCCGGGTTGGGGTGCTCACAGTTGGTATCAGAGCTTAGTTTAGAGGTCAAGGGTAGATGTCTAAACTAAGGGAGAATGTGCGGTAATTGACGCCGAGTGTTTAATGCAGGAGTTCGTTCTAATGGCCGGAAGCAATGATGATCAGCGAAAGGTTCTAGGAAATGAAGGAGATATGGGTATAGGCTGAATTCAGAATGAAGAAATGATGAAATTATTCAGGATGTTTGCACAGAATATGGAGACTAGAGGATCAGTTCCGAATCGACCTGAGGGATGTCAAAGTGATGGATGGGAAAGGTTTGTGAAGATGAATCCACCGAGTTTTAATGGATATCCAGATCCGTTAAAGGCAGAAAAATGGTTAGAGAAAATGAACAAAATCTTTGAAGTTATGGAGAGTCGCAACGAAGAGAAAGTTAAGTATGCCGTTTTCAAACTTGAAGGTCCAGCTGATCAGTGGTGGCAGAATTTGAAGGGAAGTTGGGAGCGGGATCATACGCCCCAGACTTGGGATAATTTCACTCAACAGTTCGAGGATTATTTTATTACAATGGTTACAAGGGATAGGAAGGAGATTGAATTCTTAGGACTAAAACAAGGGAACATGACGGTGAATCAGTATTCTGTCCGGTTTGAGGAATTAGCTAGGTGTTGCCCTCATTTGGTATCGCATGAAGTGAGAAGAGTTCTTTAGGTTTGTAACAGGTTTGAGGGTTGAGTTTAGGAAGAAATTAGTGATTGATAACTTCACCAATTATCAGACAGCCATAGATAGAGCATATAAGATCGAGAATAGCATTGAGGAAAATAGTGGAAAATCTGAAGGTGGAATTAGAAATAAACCAAAGTATCTAGGACAAGGATCCAAAATCATTAGAGGACAGCCAAGGGCTTTAACTTCAGGAAGTGTGAGAGGGAAACTTGTAGCTTCTTCGTCTAGGTCAATATCCAAACAGTATGGGATGATTTGTAAATTTTGTAAGAAGATTGGACACACCGAAGATCATTGTTGGAGTAAGCAAGGTAGGTGCATTAAGTGTGGAGAAATGGGACACTTTAGGAGAAATTGTCCAAAGTTTCAGCGGGGACGAGCTTCAAGCAGTGGTCAGCCGGGTGGACGACAAAGAGGCGGTACCAAAAGAGATAAGGAAGGGAAACCAAAAGAGAAGGTCCAAGGTCGAGTATGTGTTTCGGGTCCAGGAGAGATAGATTCCCCAGATGTCACTAGAGGTATATTCCCTGTCTCAGAAGTTAGGGGTCATATTTTATAGATCCTGTTTCATATCATTATGTGTGGCATAGCATTTTGCTTCTATGTGGCATACATTGCTTGAGATTTTGTTTTATTGTTAGAGGATTCTGCTCTTATGAGAGAATACCTCGAATCTCCTTTGGTTTACCACGATGGTGATGTGGTTATGACTGAGCATGTATTGCCAGTTGATTTGGTATGATTATTAATTTATGATTTTGAGATATACTTGACCTGGAGGGTTAAGCAAGGTTCTAAAAAGTGTTAGGCGGATACTAGGCGGTGGAGCCGGGCCTAGCGCCTAGGCGGGGACTAGTCGGGGACTAGTCGGGATTAGTTGGGACCTAGGCGGGGCTTAGAACTAGGCGTTGGAGAGGGGCCTAGCGCCTAGGCGGGGCCTAGGCGCCCTTAGGCGAGGTCTTTTAGAACACTGGGGTTAAGTAGTTGTTATGCATTGGTAGACTATCATAAGAAGTGAGTCTTCTTTTCTGTGCCTAAATTGTTTCCATTGGTAATTGATTCAGATGAACCTTTATGTGGTACTCTTGTTATATGAGCAGTAAAGACAGAAAGTTTTGGTTAAAAGTGTGAAGGATATTTGGTATGTGTTAGACTTGCATAAGAAGTCTTTTCAGAAATTTTACGTGCTAGTTGTGAGTAGATGGTAATTGTGTTTCCATCAAGGTATCTCATGTGTTGATTCTAAGTATGATGATCAGAATTTTAATCCTTAGTTTGACGACTTTATGGTAGTTAGGATTGATGGTCTCTTTGTTAATAAAAGTTTCGGGAAGATCATGAAAATCATTTGAGAGTTGGGTTAATGATTCCTTGTGAGGAGTCCTTGTATGCAAATTGTAGCTAGTATGAGTTGGCTCGCAAGGATTTTATATTTTGGGTTATATAGTCTTAAGCTTTAAGGTTACCATGAATCTTACAAGGATTGAGTCCGTGATCTTTGGGTTGGTAAGTATTATCAGAGGAATTTTTAAGGAGTTCTTGAAAATTGAACAATCGTTGCTTTAGTTAACTCTAATGGATGTATGAATGGTGTGGGATGTAATAAGGATGAATCATATTGATAGAGATGGAGAATAGATTGGTTATAGATCCGGCCCTTACATTACCTAGTGGATGTGAGGACTTTGTGAAAATTTAAGTGTGTATTAAAGGAAGATTAGATTATGATATTATACGAAATGGGAAAGTGATAACGTATGCTTCGAGGAATTTAACTTAGATAAGTGAAATTTTCTTATCCTCTACTCGGGAGTAGCTGCACTTGTGTTGCGTTATTTAAGTAGGAACCTTATCTTTTGAAGCTTCCTTTGAGAGTTGTTACCGATCCTAGGAGTTGGGGGATTTAGTTAGTCGAAAGGAAGAGATTTGAAGACTGCCCAAATTCTTGAGGAATAGGTTATGTTTGTGTGACGGATTTCCTTTCAACTTGAGAAGTTTAATTAACCTTAGCGAGTTTGCGTATAATAGCAGTTATCATTCTAGCATTGAGATAAAACCGTATGAGGCGTGGTTCAGGAAGAAAATATCGATCTCCAATTTGTTGGGGTGAGGTTGGTGAAGCAAGGCCTAAGATAAATTGGCGCCAAAGTTGATAACCCATTTGAAGTTTAGGAAAGGTTGGTGGTTTGACTCATAGGCTGGCTTGGAGCAGCTTATAGAATATTTAAAGTTTTAAATGCAATATTGTAATGTATTTGGTGACATAAGTTGAAATACTTTTAATTATTTATATTTTTATTGAGGTCGTGAAAATTCGGATTAGTGATATTTGTAGGGTATTCTTGGAAAACTAAGTTATAATATCGTATTATTAATGGAACTAGCAGTACACCCGTGCGATGCACGGATAGCTATTAACACATATTGATGAAAATTCATACAAATATAATAAGAAATAGAAATGTTTGTGTACATTGTAAAACACCTTTTTTAAAACTATATTATTAGTACAAATATCACATTGAACTATATTAGGTAGTTTGTACGAAGCGCGTTTTATACGTAAATTCCGGTTATATTCAATAATAATCACATTTGACAGCCATTTTTCAATGCTATGAAATTGAACGCATATTTTTCATGTAAAACATATTTTTTGTGTATTGAACGTGATATGTGCGTAATTTGCTCACAGTATCACTTAGGTTCGCCAACGATTGGGAAAGCGTAATCAATCTAGTTATAAGTCTCCACATCTTTCTCTTCAACTGCAATTCAGAACTCTTGATTATAGTGATTATCCAAATAAACAAATTACATGAAATGAAATTTTCAAGTATCATCTATTTTGATTTTTGAGAACTTATTTTGTTCTTGAACAGTATTCAACTTCTTCATCCCCGTTTGATTTTTACATATTTATTTAATATTTCTATTATATAATGCTATTTTTTTCATTTAATTTCTTATAAATGTAGAGATTAATAATATGACATAGAAAAATAAGAAAATACAATAAACTATAAAGAAAGAAGTATATAATAATATACAAATATTATCAAGATTTAAAATTTATTCTAAATAATGATGAATCCTATGCGGGTTCGGGTTAAATGAGACGGTTAGAGCTTATCTCAAATCCACCCCAATCACACCAGATTTAAAAGAAAATATTTCCAAACTCTTTTCATTAGACGCGGATCATTGCGGGTTTAGGAGGGATTCAAAAATTTTATCAACCCGTTTATAACTTACAAAATTCTTTAAATATGGCAATATAAAGTTGAAGTACATACTAACAATGTTTTTCTAGAATTGGGCCCAAAAAAACAATTTGATTTCGCAACTTAAAAAATTTTTGTTACTTGAGACGGAAAATATATTTTCCCTTATAGGTAAAGCACATAATAAAGCAATTTTTTGGGAAAAAAAGTAGTATTATTTTTTGGTGATTTATTTTGAGATGAAAGTAATATTAATTTTTGGTGATTTATTTTGAGTTGAAAGTAATATTTAGTTATTTCAGTTTTCAAAAAGACTTGAGCGCTGCAACTCTCATCCTTGGCCCGGCCCGGTAGGCCAGTGGACTAATGCGGCCCGAACATGAAAATCCCGGTCCGGCACGACCAAACAGTTGACAAAGTCAACACACTCAAACTTAATTAAAATAATAATAAGAAATATGAAAATTATTTTATGGTATATATATATATATATATATATATATATATATATATATACTCCCTCCGTCCCGCTAATATTAGCACACTTTCCTTTTTGGGCGTCCCGCTAATATCCGCACACTCCCAAAAAGGAAACTTTATATTAATAAAATATTCACCCAACCCCACTCATTCTCTCTCCTACATTATTTTAATACTCACAACACCATTATAATTTATTACACCCTCCACTCATTCTCTCTCCACTCATTCTTTTACACTCACAACATTTTATTAAAATATCATATTCCTTAATTCCCGCGCAAAGCAGTGTTTGTGCTAATATTAAACGGGACGGAGGGAGTATATATATATATATATATATATATATATATATATATATATATATATATATAGGTAAGTGCTCAAATGAAAAACATAACAAAATGAGAACCGTGAGAACCACTTGTATACACTTGTTTACGTAGATACTTAGCTCTTGTATACATATACGATCCTACGTATATGTATACAGTAATTATTTATCTAATGTTAATTTTTCTTTGGACATAAAAAAAAATTATACTTTTTAAGAGAAAACAATTCCTTCAATTCAAAAATGAATATTACTTTCATCCCCTAATTAATACAACTTTTCATATCAAAAAAAAAAAAAATTCTTCCTTTGCTTCAATGAATTTACTTGTCTCAAAAATTAATATTTATTTTATGACACGAAGACACGAACATTATAAACATTAATTTTTACAAAATAATACTACTTCGGGTAAAAAATAAATTAATATATTCGTCCCAAGGAATATTTTATAAAATATTAATTAATATGTTTAAAAAATTAATGTAAAATTTTGAAACGAAAGAAATAACATTACAAACATTAATTTATATTTAAAAAGTAAAATTATGATTATTATTATCATCATTTTTAATAAAAATATATACTTCACACTTAATTAATTTGCACAAAAAAGATATTGAAAAAAAAAAAAGAAAAATTGAGAAAGGATAATTAAGAAATTTATATTTAAAAAATAGTGAATTTTTTTTTGTCCAAATTAAATGAAATTAGTCTCTAATTAAAGAGGAAAATAAATTATGAATTTTGGTATAATTTTTTTTTTCAAAAAAAATTTTTTTTTATAAAATAATTGAGGTAGAAAAAATGGGATGAAAAAAAAAATTCTGAAAATAAACCACCCAATCATAGTGCGACACGTGGCGACCTTTAAAAAAAAAAAAAAAATTTACGCGGTCACGCGCCTTTGTCGGCGCGTGTACAGCACGCGCCCAACCCAAGCTTAACACGTGGCTCGTCCGCCTTGGTAATTGCCTTTTTGCCACCGCGTGAAATAACTAAAATACCCCTGGTTTTTGGCTCCAAGGCTATGCTCTTGTTATATTACTTTAGATTAGAAATCTTTGGAAAGAATCACAACATTGAAGAGACTATTTGAGAATTGGGGTCTGAGGTGTACATAAGTAACCGAGGCGGGTTGAACATTTAGGTAAGTGACAGTCAAATTCGGGACGAATTTTCTTTAAGGGGGAGTGAGTGTAACGACCCTAACCCTAGGCACTAGTTTTAGTATAATATTATATGCTTTTAATATTATTGTTAATATTATGTGCTCATTTTATATACTTGATTTCTATATTAGGATAAAATGATAGGAAATAAAATAATGTTCTAAGGGAAAATATAAAAATAATTGAAAATAAATAAAGTAATAGGGTGGAATGGTAATAAAATGGATAAATAAAATGTTATAGGTTGGGAGGGTTATTTTAAATTGAGTGAAAGAGTTTTATTGTGGAAGTATGGTGTGGGGGGCCTTCTTCCCTAATTTACTCTCCTTTTCCCCTCCTAAGTCAATACTACCCATACCTCCCATACTTTTCTCTTACTTTTCCCATACTCCCTCTACTCTCCTCCCTCATCCTCCTCCATTTTCTTCTTGCACTTTTCCCATGGATACTCTCCATGGAAAGCCTCACCTCCCAAGATCATACTAAGTCCCATTCTACTCCATTTTTCAATTCGGGTGTACATTTGTGTTCGGGACGACTAGGGGAGCTTATCAAGCTAAAGAAATTCATAATCCATCTCATATTCTAAAGTAAGTTATTATGATTTCCCTTCAATGTTGAGCATATGAATTTAAATGCTATGTAAATGTGCTATGAACTAGTTTTGGGACTTGATTGTGTTGTTTCTTGGCTTTGGGAATGATTAGGAAAGCATAATGTTGATGAACATGAAAAGAGTAATGAAATAGTTGATCAACTTTGGGATTGAAGGTGATAGAGGGTTTTAAAGCATGAATTGAGTATTGATATGTGTTCAATATGGTATATAAACTGGTTTTGGTTTGTTTGGTGCAGCTAGATGAAGCAAAAATGGGGTTTTGTGGTTTTAGGTTGCAGCTGATGGGAACATCAGCAACCATTCTGGGCATTGGCACGACTAGTGCACGGGAGCACTAGTGGTGCAAATTTGCACTAGTGGTGCAAATGAGCACGAGTCGTGCACTGGAGCACGAGTCGTGCCCTTGGCCAATCGTGCCCACGAGTCGTACCTAGGAGGCCAAATCGTTCTGAGTAGATTGAGGAAAATTGGCACGAGTCGTGCCCTGGGACACGAGTCGTGCCCTGGCCTGGTTTCTCATATCAATTTTAGAGTTGTTCAAACCCAATCAAACTAGAACCAAAATGAAATCTCTTTAACCTAGATTAAAGTAGAATACTTTGGCTACACGATGACATCTTAATTGATCAAAATGGAATTGTGGAAGTAGTTTAAAGATTGTTCGGAAAACGGATGATAAGCTTGATTCGTAAATTCTTCGAAGGGGTTCAAACTTGGGAATTTGATCTTAGACTTTTATTAAGATATTTCAAGGTTGTATGATGACTTAGTAGAAATGGTTTAGGGTACGTGGTGACCTTACTTGCTCCCATACCTTTGGAGATTAGTTTGAAATAGTGTAGAAACTATAGGTTTCACTATTGAGCTATTTGGAAATGTGTATGTATCACATGGTGGCATTGTATTCCAAGTGTGGATTATTTGATATATGGTTGTATTGTATCCCAGTTGTGGATTATCTGGCATATTGATTATATTGCATCCCTAAAGAAGCGGATTATGTGGTTATATGGATACCTTATTTGAATTCATATTCGTTAATGGTATTATGCATAGTGTATTAAATGAATGTTGCACTATAGTATTGATGTAACATGAGTATAAATTATCATGTTGTTATATTACTATCCCTTTTTGTGGATTTGATTCAAGTAACTATTATGTGCTTGGGTATTACATGTGATAAGGGGGTATGATGGAATTCAATCAATTACTGATTTGTTCTATAAGTGATTGAAGGTTCATCATACCTGTGACATTTCCCCTCTGTGGCCACAGAGTGGGTGTGCTAGCGACTGTATTGAGCCAAAAGCCTTACAGACCGCTGCGATTTGGTGATTAGGGGGAATGCTTCTGTATTAAGCCAAAAGCTTTACGGATAGCGGTGATATTGTTGGATACTCTCATTTAGTATCTGATTTTCTTATATGGATCTCTGGAGTATGAGTCCTATAAGCGGTGAATGTGCTGGAGGCAATTCACCAAAGAGAGGAGTTTTACTCCCACGTTGTACGACTTATTGTTCAGACGGGAAAGGTAAAATGAGGTAACGTAAGGTGTTTATCGCTTTAATAATGTGCTAAGTGTAACCATGCTATGTGCTGCATCTTGTTTGGCATCTTGCTGCATTCATAATAGCTTATTGAGATTTATTCTCACCCCTTCCCTTTTACTGTTTTAGATTGTCTTGAGACAATTGACTGAACCAGTGAGGCCGGGGAAAGAGTTTGGGCTCTTGCTTTTGAGATTTGTCAGGATAGGTATATGAGTGGGTTGTCGGAAGTCATATTTAAATATTACTCTTTTATAAGTTGTAAGGAAAACTCTTTTGTTAAACAATGTTAATTAGGGTTTTCAATGTAATTAACTAAGTATGGTTATTAAAGTATTTGTTTAAATTCCTCCAAGTGGAGATATTATTATTTGATTTTGTTTATGGGAAATTGAGAATTGGTTTTCTTGTAAAGGCAAATAAAAGTTTTAAAAAAATCTAAGAGGGGTTTTCTTAGTTTGAGCTTCTCAAGCTCGGGACACGTGTTAGGTCCCGGGTTGGGGTGCTCACAGCTCAAGTGTCCATGTTTCATTTGCTTCCAAAGCATTTATTTCCGACTGCATTGCATCACGCCAATGCTTGTCTTTAACAGCCTGATAATAGTATTTTGGCTCATCACGAGACGTGATGGCAGCAAGAAAAGCCTTGTGAGTAGGAGAAAATTTGTTATAAGTAACAAAATTAGCAAGAGGATGTACCGTCGAGGTCTCTGCATCGGCGATGGATTGCGCATGGTCAATGGAAGGTGGTAGCTCTACTACATAGTTGTCAAGGTGTTTCGGCCGATGCCTGACTCTTGCACTTTGTCGCTGGGCCTCATTTCCGGGTTGGTCAAAGACTTGTGTACTGCCCACTACTACTGTCCACGGCTGTAGGTGTGCCATCTTGTTCGGATACAGCTCCATTATTTAGGTCCCTTGTCTCAACTGTAACAAACTCAGGCCTTAGAAAATTATCTTCCCACTCGGCAATCCTATCCACTGCCACTGTCTTTTGTATTGTCTCGTGATGACAATGTTTGAAAGGGAAAAAATTTTCAACAAATTTAACATCACGGGACGTGTATATAATATATATGCTTAGGCTCCATATCAAAAACTCGGTATCCCTTTTGTGAGTGTGGATATCCATAGTGTAAGGTTTGCTTCTCCTACCTTCGGGACTGGGATGGTTCTGTCAACGAACCCATATTTATTCTTTGCAAAAAGAGCGTTGCTCATCTCCTCCACCCAATCTGCAAAATTCCCATCGCGAAGAAGGTCACTTACAAACACTGTATTAGGGTTGTCAGACGCCGAGATGAAATAAGGGGACATAACATCCACTGTACTGCCACTAGCGTTATTGCAACCAGCAGACTGTACAGTCTGGTTGCTGTTGTCGTTGTTGGCCATGGTTTTAGGTTAAAGGTTTTGCGGAAGCCTAGAGCGTTACCCGCTCTGATACCATCTTAAATTTAGAGAACAATAATTTCATTTATTCTCAAAAGGTTATCACAATTTGTATACAACAGGAACCTATATATAAAATTTACAGGAGCACAAAATAAGGAAATGATATACATGGTTATAAAGAATAACGGAAAATATATGGGAGGATATGAAAAGATATGGGACAATTGTTATTGTTAGAGCAATCATCTTGAAGATATGCACATTGGTGTATGCAATCTTTCAAATTTGGTCAAGAATATTAATGAGTGGATGATATAATTGTCTATTTATAAAGAAAGTGGGTGAAATATAGATAGATAAGTAATGATATTTTTTTGTAGTATATGAACTTAATAAGTACAATATTGTTCAAAACATTGTTTATATTTTACCATTTGAGAAATAAAGTAACTAATAATCTTAAGCCGGGACAGACGGTCGGATCTGGTGTTGAAGAGGGGAATTTTCTTGAGTCAAAGACTTTGCGGATGGGATCTTCACGGATCCCTTTTTTAAACTCGAGGAGTGATCGGAGTTGGTCGTCGTCCCGCGAGGAAGAGGAGAGAGAAAGAAAGAGTAGGAGGAAGAGAGAGAAACAGTAGCCGGAGAGACTGAAAAGACTCATTTTTTCTCTCCTCCATTGATGAATTCTCAGGAGAGGCTATGGAGGAAATGCTGATGTGTGTGTTAGTGTGTGTGTGTGAGAGAGAGAGGGGGAGGTTTAGAGAGAGAAAGGGGGAGAGGGACAATAATAAATGGAATAATATTTCAGTTGGCTAATATTGTAAATTGACATATTTCAGAAAATGAATTCAGATGAAAAATTAAATAACTTGACTAATTCAAAAATCAAATATTCAGACGCTGCCTCTTATGCATTCAGTCAATTTCAGATGTGAAATCAGATTTCAGCACTTAACACTTAAAAAAAAACAAAAGCCAACTAAGAATTGCAATACTTATTTAATTACGGACCATAAAAAAAGGAAAAAAAAAAAACTCATGTGAGGAAGGGAATGCTGAATTTCTTGTTAATCAATTTCCACATTTGTTTGATGTTTACTTATTTGCAAGACCCATATCTTTCAAGTTGAAGTTGAAGTTGGTATTACCATGAAATTAATAATATAATTTTCAAAGATGTTTATGTGAAAAAGACAGTTAAAAGGAAATATTATAAGTCTAGTTAAATTGGTGATTAGCTAATCATGTGTATGCTTTAAAGGTTTGTTCCATATCTTTCTAGTTCAAGTTGAAGTTGAAGTTGGTATTACCATGAAATTAAAAATTTAATTTTCAAAGAAGTTTATGTGAAAAAGACATTTAAAAGGAAATATTTTAAGTATTTTAACCTCTAGTTAAATTGGTGATTAGCTAATCATGTGTATGCTTTAAAGATTTGATCTACCTTTATGAATGGGGAAGGGTCTTTTAAGGATGTTGTCTTTTTTTCAAATATGACCCTGTCGTTGGAGGTGTCGAGAAAAAAAGACAAGCCGATAAAAAATAATCCAACAATCGATAATTGAATTGTCATGTAATTCGATATTATTACTTCAGACCTCAAATAAATGTCTGTTTCTTTAAAAAGACAATGTTTTGGTGACACTAGTGAATGTCGATTTTATTCAATATTCCATCAGGACATTTAATTAGGGTAGGGATGACTTAGGGAGTACATTAATCCATCTATCTTAGAAACATGTATGAACACAAATGATATCATCAACAAATATAGAATGTTTTCGTAAGTACATGTTTGGACTTTGAAGATAGACATTTTAATGTTGGTAGATTCAGATTTACTTCTTCATTGTAGTGCATGGTGTGAGTTAACTGATGCTACCACGCCAAAATGGTTGCACAAAACTGAAAATGATGGATACTCCAGCTGCTTTTCCGTTTGTCTCCTGCACAAGCAAACCAAAGTGAACTAGGCCGGGGGCGTCTCAGGCATTGCCCATCCGGTGCGAGAGTAAGCATACAATCAAGTTATCAAGAAAACATAAGCATGAACTGGAAGGAGATTTGCAGAAAATATACTCAAAGGAACTTACCAAATGCCATTTTTGAGGTAGCTTATATACTCCCACAACATCATGTGCAAGTCACATGCCAAGGACACGTGTCGATCATCCATAAGGTGGGCAAAATGTACCCATCATCAAGTGGCGCCGTCAACTTTATCTCTGACATACTTTTCATCATTTGACGGGTAATGTGGGCCACATTAGTAACGACATTAACGACTTCTGAATTGTAGCCTCTGGTCTCAAAATCGTCTATAGCGGCAACCATCTCATGGCGACAATCCTTGTTGGTCGCTGATAGATACATACGCGGGCGAGATACCGACCTTTGAACTTATATCGTCTCCATACGGTTAACGGGCTTCTCGCCGGCGGGTTCTCGCCAATACACATAGGGAAGTCGCCAGTTACCTTTAGCTATCCTTGGGCCCATTATCATGGGCCTTGATCCATAATTGCCGAATTGGCCTCATATTATCAGGTTGGGCCCAACATCCATTTTTCATGATCACATCATTAACAACCTCTCCTTCCAAATGCGTGCAGTAAAGATTAAATGAGATAAACAAGTTTATCGTTTGGTCCCACACACTTTATTTAATCTTTGTCATCAATTATTTTAAAAGACAAACTTGATCTTTATTTACACGGACTGTTGCAGCGTAGCAGCAAAGCAAATCTGCCGCTACAACAGTGTTAGGTTCCACATGCATGTCACTTCTTTGTGTGTGAAGTTGACACTTTTGAGCCTTTCATTTTTGTCAACAGAGCAGGTGCCTCCAACTCTAAACACACACACACACACATTTATTTATTTGTCCCCTCTCCCAAATCTTGTCTATAAATACCCACAACTGATCCACACTTTCAACACAAGTCACAACAAGCCTTCACTTATAAACTATCTCCAATACTTGTCTTGCGCTTACATAGTAACACTTGCCCAGTTCAAAAACACTAGCAGTAAGACCACATGGCTCAGTCCATGACCATTGTCATGCTCATATCTCTCATTGCGTTTGCTCCGATCCTTTCCCTCTCCCGGAAAACCAATGGCGGTTATCTCTACCCTCAGTTTTACGACCGCTCATGCCCACAAGCACAACAGATTGTTAACTCTGTCGTTGCAAAAGCCGTTGCTAAAGAAGCCCGCATGGCCGCTTCTTTGCTCAGACTCCATTTCCACGATTGCTTCGTTAAGGTCTGGAAAAAAATATTCCAAAAGAAGTCATTTAGGACCAAGTTTTTTTCAATGTGGTTTATCTTATATGACCAAATTGTTCATAACTCTTTAACATATTTGTCATGCAGGGGTGTGATGCATCAATACTCCTTGACACCAGTGGTAGCATAATTAGTGAAAAGGGTTCCAACCCTAATCGTAACTCGGCTCGTGGGTTCGAAGTTATTGACGAAATCAAATCTGCCCTTGAGAAAGAATGCCCGGAAATCGTTTCATGTGCTGATATCATGGCTCTAGCTGCTAGAGACTCAACTGTCTTGGTAAACTCTATACAATATCTTAAGTCTTTATAAAACCACATTTTCTTCATTATTTTGTTTGTCAGTATTTCTGACAATCTGTCATATTTTGTTTCCACAGAGAGGCGGACCGAGCTGGGAGGTCCCACTAGGACGACGGGACTCAAGGGGAGCGAGCTTGAGTGGGTCCAACCAAAACATTCCTGCACCAAACAACACTTTCCAAACCATCCTAACCAAATTCAAGCAAACAGGGCTTGACATTGTCGATTTCGTTGCTCTTTCTGGGAGCCACACAATTGGAAATGCTCGATGCACCAGCTTTAGGCAGAGGCTTTATAACCAGACAGGCAATGCACTGCCCGACTACACTTTGGACCAATCCTACGCTGCCCAGCTGCGTCAAAACTGCCCGCGATCCGGTGGTGACCAAAATCTTTTTGTCATGGACTTTGTTACCCCTACAGAGTTTGATAACAATTATTTCAAGAACTTACTTGCTTCAAAGGGATTGTTGAGTTCAGACCAAATTCTTGTAACGAAAAGTCAAGATTCATTGCAGTTGGTGAAGCAGTATGCGGAGAATAACGAGGCGTTTTTCGCGCAGTTTGCCAAGTCTATGGTTAAAATGGGAAATATTACGCCGTTGACTGGTCAGAAAGGCGAGATTAGGAAGAGTTGCAGGAAGATCAACAATTAAGAATAGAATGCAGGATTATGGCAACTATGTATGATCAAGAATTGGCTTCCTTGTTTATGCATTTTCTATCACTATTTCTCAGAGAAATATATATTAGTCAACTTGTTTTCAATGTTGAATTGTAATAAAAACTATTTACTGAGTTTCAAGTAGAATTTAGTTTTCAAATCCAACTTGAAGTTGCAATAACAAAAGGGCCATAAAGGGTAATTCATAAGCTTCCAAAAAGAAAGACTCACATACATACATAGTCAACTTCATTAAACTTTAAATTTACATTTTTACATTTAAAAATGTCAGTTTTACTATTGAAATTGTCTAATGACATTCTAACAAATCTGGCATTAAAAATAAAATAAAATTAATGTACGAGCAATATGGGGCGGATCTAGCCCTTTTTTGAGGTGGGCTCCAACCCACCTCAATTTTTTTTTATTTTTTTTATCTAAGTCACCCACTATATGTAACTTTTTTTTTATATATGAAGTTATTTTTTTTCACTGTTATTATTGTTTACAATATTTTTTAAATACCAAGTCCGAGTGGTTCCAAAATCCTGAATTCGCGCCTGTGAGCAATTTTAATAGTATAACCGAGAGTTTTAAGTGACGGATTAGGAATTTTAATAGCAAAATTATAGTTTTGATAATATATTTGACATTTTTAAAGTAGTCATTTTTTCTAATTTTAATGTTAAAAAACTGAATTTTATATAAAATTTACTCAAATTGTAATTTGATATCCAAATAAAAATATGCCATTAAGACAACTATTTTTTTTATAAATCTTTGATAAGGATCTATATGTCGTCGGCCCAATTATGAAACCCGTTTTCTTGTGGCCCAATTTCCAAGCCTTAAACCCAAATCGCTGTCGTCCTCCCGGAAATCTAAAACCCCCGCCGGTGCTTTGACCATCCCAATGACCGTCTCAGAAACGCCATTCACATCATGAAATACTCCCGCATCATTTCTCATTCTCTAGGGTTCCGACGCCAAATTCAAAACCCTAATTTCATTCAATCTCAAATCATTCCATGGCAAACCAATCTCAGGGAATTCACTACTTCAGAACCAAACCCTACAGCTCCGTCGGAGCGAGTCTCAGCCATTGTCGATGAGTTACTCAAACTAACCCTCCTTGAATCTGCGGACTTGACGGAGGTTATGAGGCAGAAATCGGGATTTAAAGAAATGCCAATGATGGCTGTAATGATGCCTGGCATGGGGTTTAAAGGTGGCGCCGGAGTCAAAGGCGGTGGGGCGGCTGGGAAAGCGGAGCAGAAGAAGGCGGAGAAGACTGTTTTTGATTTGAAGCTAGAAGGAGGGTTTGAAACTGGAGCTAAGATTAAGATTATTAAGGAAGTTAGAACATTTACGGCTTTAGGTCTGAAGGAAGCTAAAGATTTGGTGGAGAAAGCTCCTACTTTGTTGAAGAAGGGTGTTACGAAGGATGAGGCTGATAAAATTATTGAGAAAATGAAAGAGATTGGTGCCAAGGTGACCATGGAGTGAGGTAATTTCATCAAGAATCTATGATCTTTAGAGTTTTATCGGTTTTTATTTGCTTCTTTTTCATTGCATTGCTGATATTGTTAGATTCTATCTTATCATGCTGAATGTGATCTGTTGCGCATATACATTGCAAAGTGTAGCTGTTTGGTTTACCTGCTTGATAATTTTCTTCTTCATATGTTTGCTTTGAAGTGTGCTATTAATGGTATTATGGTATTACACGCATTTGATGCTATGATTGGAAACACTTTTTTCCTTGTTACTCGTTTGTATTTTAAGTGGATTGTAGCATTTAACTGCATGTAATCATAATACTAATGTGTATGCTTTAAAGGTTTGTTCCATATCTTTCTAGTTCAATTTTACGATATTATTACTTCAAACCTCTAAGTTATATCATGCCCTAATACTAATGTGCTCATCTAATCATAATACAATGTGGGCTACTAGTCTCAAAGGAGTCTTGAGTGAGTCAGTAACCAAATCTCACACTCTAAAAAAAGGAGTCTGGGTCAACTATTTTACGGTGTCAATTATTTGAGTTTAAAGCAATTTGACACCTTCAAAAGGTTAACATAAAACTCTACAAAAAAGAGTCTGGGTCAATTATTTTAAGGTCTCAATTATTTGAGTTTAAAGCAATTTGACACCTTCAAAGGTTAACATAATATGATACTGTTTTCGTTCCTAATTAAATATTCAAATTTCATTTTAAGAAAATAAAAAATGTGTGTATTTTTTTAATAAATTTTAATGACAAAGATCAATAAATATATTGTTATCCACTTTCAAAACATTTAGGTTTATGATATTAAAATAAATAGCAAGATTGTGGTAAAAAAAAGGGTTAAGGATGGAGTTTTTTTTTTTTTTTTTTTTTGCAAAAAGAACATTTATTTTGAAATAAAATTTTATTAAATTTGAAGAGTCATTTAGTAGGGACAGAGGGACTATGAAACTTCTTTAACATGTATATAGATTTGAGGGGCTACTCTTATAACCAAATGGTTATGAGTAAGTAGCCCCTCTAATTTATATATCGGTCCATGTTTAGTTTTAGAATATGTCGGATATTCGTCTATCAGATTTCTTAATTAATTACCTAATCAAATGGTGACAAACAATATTTGCTATGTAGTGTGAATGGTCAAGAAGCCAATATATAACCAGAGTGGTTATGAAACAGATTAATCAGGTTGACCTAATCTCTTCTTTGCAAAATTCCCATATCCATTTATGGATTAGCTTCCTCACCTACTCCATGTATAATAACAAACCATCTCACTCTAAATGAATGGGGAAGGGTCTTTTAAGGATGTTGTCTTTTTTTCAAATATGACCTTGTCGTTGGAGGTGTGGAGAAAAAAAGACAAGCCGATAAAAAATAATCCAACAATCGATAATTGAACTGTCATGTAATTTGATATTATTACTTCAGACCTCAAATAAATGTCTGTTTCTTTAAAAAGACAATGTTTTGGTGACACTAGTGAATGTCGATTTTATTCAATATTCCATCAGGACATTTAATTAGGGTAGGGATGACTTAGGGAGTACATTAATCCATCTATCTTAGAAACATGTATGTAACACAAATGATATCATCAACAAATATAGAATGTTTTCGTAAGTACATGTTTGGACTTTGAAGATAGACATTTTAACGTTGGTAGATTCAGATTTACTTCTTCATTGTAGTGCATGGTGTGAGTTAACTGATGCTACCACGCCAAAATGGTTGCACAAAACTGAAAATGATGGATACTCCAGCTGCTTTTCCGTTTGTCTCCTGCACAAGCAAACCAAAGTGAACTAGGCCGGGGGCGTCTCAGGCATTGCCCATCCGGTGCGAGAGTAAGCATACAATCAAGTTATCAAGAAAACATAAGCATGAACTGGAAGGAGATTTGCAGAAAATATACTCAAAGGAACTTACCAAATGCCATTTTTGAGGTAGCTTATATACTCCCACAACAACATGTGCACGTCACATGCCAAGGACACGTGTCGATCATCCATAAGGTGGGCAAAATGTACCCATCATCAAGTGGCGCCGTCAACTTTATCTCTGACATACTTTTCATCATTTGACGGGTAATGTGGGCCACATTAGTAACGACATTAACGACTTCTGAATTGTAGCCTCTGGTCTCAAAATCATCTATAGCGGCAACCATCTCATGGCGACAACCCTTGTTGGTCGCTGATAGATACATACGCGGGCGAGATACCGACCTTTGAACTTATATCGTCTCCATACGGTTAACGGGCTTCTCGCCGGCGGGTTCTCGCCAATACACATAGGGAAGTCGCCAGTTACCTTTAGCTATCCTTGGGCCCATTATCATGGGCCTTGATCCATAATTGCCGAATTGGCCTCATATTATCAGGTTGGGCCCAACATCCATTTTTCATGATCACATCATTAACAACCTCTCCTTCCAAATGCGTGCAGTAAAGATTAAATGAGATAAACAAGTTTATCGTTTGGTCCCACACACTTTATTTAATCTTTGTCATCAATTATTTTAAAAGACAATCTTGATCTTTATTTACACGGACTGTTGCAGCATAGCAGCAAAGCAAATCTGCCGCTACAACAGTGTTAGGTTCCACATGCATGTCACTTCTTTGTGTGTGAAGTTAACACTTTTGAGCCTTTCATTTTTGTCAACAGAGCAGGTGCCTCCAACTCTAAACACACACACACACACACACACATTTATTTATTTGTCCCCTCTCCCAAATCTTGTCTATAAATACCCACAACTGATCCACACTTTCAACACAAGTCACAACAAGCCTTCTCTTATAAACTATCTCCAATACTTGTCTTGCGCTTACATAGTAACACTTGCCCAGTTCAAAAACACTAGCAGTAAGACCACATGGCTCAGTCCATGACCATTGTCATGCTCATATCTCTCATTGCGTTTGCTCCGATCCTTTCCCTCTCCCGGAAAACCAATGGCGGTTATCTCTACCCTCAGTTTTACGACCGCTCATGCCCACAAGCACAACAGATTGTTAACTCTGTCGTTGCAAAAGCCGTTGCTAAAGAAGCCCGCATGGCCGCTTCTTTGCTCAGACTCCATTTCCACGATTGCTTCGTTAAGGTCTGTAAAAAAAAAAAACAAAAGGAGTCATGTAGGACCAAGTTTTTTTCAATGTGGTTTATCTTATATGACCAAATTGTTCATAACTCTTACATGTTTGTCATGCAGGGGTGTGATGCATCAATACTCCTTGACAACAGTAGTAGCATAATTAGTGAAAAGGGTTCTGTCCCTAATCGTAACTCGGCTCGTGGGTTCGAAGTTATTGACGAAATCAAATCTGCCCTTGAGAAAGAATGCCCGGAAATCGTTTCATGTGCTGATATTATGGCTCTAGCTGCTAGAGACTCAACTGTCTTGGTAAACTCTATACAATATCTTAAGTCTTTATAAAACCACATTTTCTTCATTATTTTGTTTGTCAGTATTTCTGACAATCTGTCATATTTTGTTTCCACAGAGAGGCGGACCGAGCTGGGAGGTCCCACTAGGACGACGGGACTCAAGGGGAGCGAGCTTGAGTGGGTCCAACCAAAACATTCCTGCACCAAACAACACTTTCCAAACCATCCTAACCAAATTCAAGCAAACAGGGCTTGACATTGTCGATTTCGTTGCTCTTTCTGGGAGCCACACAATTGGAAATGCTCGATGCACCAGCTTTAGGCAGAGGCTTTATAACCAGACAGGCAATGCACTGCCCGACTACACTTTGGACCAATCCTACGCTGCCCAGCTGCGTCAAAACTGCCCGCGATCCGGTGGTGACCAAAATCTTTTTGTCATGGACTTTGTTACCCCTACAAAGTTTGATAACAATTATTTCAAGAACTTACTTGCTTCAAAGGGATTGTTGAGTTCAGACCAAATTCTTGTAACGAAAAGTCAAGATTCATTGCAGTTGGTGAAGCAGTATGCGGAGAATATCGAGGCGTTTTTCGCGCAGTTTGCCAAGTCTATGGTTAAAATGGGAAATATTACGCCGTTGACTGGTCAGAAAGGCGAGATTAGGAAGAGTTGCAGGAAGATCAACAATTAAGAATAGAATGCAGGATTATGGCTACTATATATGATCAAGAATTGGCTTCCTTGTTTATGCATTTTCTATCACTATTTCTCAGAGAAATATATATTAGTCAACTTGTTTTCAATGTTGAATTGTAATAAAAAACTATTTACTGAGTTTCAAGTAGAATTTAGTTTTCAAATCCAACTTGAAGTTGCAATAACAAAAGGGCCATAAAGGGTAATTCATAAGCTTCCAAAAAGAAAGACTCACATACATACATAGTCAACTTCATTAAACTTTAAATTTACATTTTTACATTTAAAACTGTCAGTTTTACTATTGAAATTGTCTAATGACATTCTAACAAATCTGGCATTAAAAAAAAATAAAAAAATTAATGTACGAGCAATATGTGGCGGATCTAGCCCTTTATTGAGGTGGGCTCCAACCCACCTCAATTTTTTTTTTTTGGGCATTTACGAAAAACTCATTTTAAAAGATGGAAATTACAAGAAAATACACACAAGATGGAAATTACAAAAAACTTCTATAAAAATTACAAAAAACTACTTTTGTAAATTGAAAGCACTATTTTCTTAAAAAAAAAAAATAATAAAAAGAAAAAAAAAACTTAAATAAATATAAAATGTAAATAAACATAAAATGTAACAGATTTTACGTAATGCAACTCTTACCTTTTTCTTCATTCTATTTGTTATAATTATAATATTCAAAACTTAATTACATTGAGTTTTTCATTTTTACTCTTTTCCTCATAAACAACCAACTGTAGAGACTTCAATTAATTTGAAAATACTTTAAAATGCCATGTCTTGTCAAGAACTAATATTTCCTTTTCCTGGTCTTAATATATATCTTGCATACAAGCAGCTCATGTACTACCAGATGTCTCTTGATTCTCATATACTTATCCCAATTTCATTCTTCCGTTCGCAGTTAATTGCATTACTAAAAAGTCTATGTTAAATACATCTCTCACCTAAATCAAAATGATAAAAAAGGATAAATATTTTTGAAATTAAACAAAAAGTCCATAAATACATCAATTTCACAATTGATAAATAACTGATAAACATGATAAACAACTGATAAATAATTGATAAACAATCGATAAACAACTGATAAATATGATAAACAACTGAAAAACAACTGATAAAACAACTGATAAACATGATAAATAACTGATAAACACTGATAAATAACTGATAAACAACTGATAAACATGATAAACAACTGATAAACAACTGATAAACAACTGATAAACAAATGATAAACAAATGATAAGCAACTGATAAACAACTGATAAACATGATAAACAACTGATAAACAACTGATAAACAAATGATAAACATGATAAACAACTGATAAACAACTGATAAACAACTAATAAACAAATGATAAACAAAACAAACAACTGATAAACATGATAAACAACTGATAAACAACTAATAAATATGATAAACAACTAATAAACACTGATAAACAATTGATAAACATGATAAACAACTGATAAACATGATAAACAACTGATAAACAACTGATAAACATGATAAACAACTGATAAACAAATGATAAACAAATGATAAAGATGATAAACAAATGATAAACATGATAAACAACTGATAAACAACCGATAAACAACTGATAAACATGATAAACATGATAAACAACTGATAAACATGGATAAACAACTGATAAACAACTGATAAACAACTGATAAACATGATAAACAACTGATAAACACTGATAAACAATTGATAAACAACTGATAAACAACTGATAAACATGATAAACAACTGATAAACAACCGTTAAACAACTGATAAACATGATAAACAACGGATAAACAACTGATAAACAGCTGATAAACAACTGATAAACATGATAAACAACTGATAAACACTAATAAACAACTGATAAACATAATAAACAACTGATAAACAACTGATAAACAAATGATAAACATGATAAACAACCGATAAACAACTGATAAACACGATAAACAACTGATAATTTTACTGTTTTGGTCGAATGTAAACCTACATACTCTCTCCATCTCATCCGAAAATGAAATACGGAATAGCAAGCGAATAATTTTTGTTGAGTATAACAAGTGAGTCATAGGAATAAAAAAAAATTAAAATATTTCTATTTTGAGGGTATATCTTTTTAATTGAGACATACAAAATAAAAATTTGTATACTCCCTCCGTTCCACCAAGAGTGTCAGCCTTTTAGAGGTGGCACGCAAATTAAGGAAAAAAGGGGGAAGAAAAAATGTTGTGAGTGTAATTTGAAAATAGGAGAGAGAATTAGTGGAGGAAATAGTGAATTTAAAAAGTGTTGTGAGTGTAGAGGAGAGAGAATTAGTGGAGGGAATAGTGGATGGGATAATAGAATATTAATAAAACATTTCCTTTTTAGGAAATGTGACACTTCAAACGGGACGCCATTTTGGGTAAAAAGTGACACTTGGAGTGGGACGGAGGAAGTAATTTTTAACGAGAAAAGAGTATTACACTCCACTAACAAAATTCATAACTCAGCTACTATTAAATCTGACTACTATTCACGGAAGGTTTCCAATTCCAAATCCTTAAAACCCTCCATTGTCCCTCTCTACTTTTGTCGTTATACAAAAGTGGCCTACTACTCAAACTCAACCCCCGCCAACCTCGGACTTGTTCCATTACCACTCCCCTTCTCTCTCTCTCTCTCTCTCTCTCTCTCTCTCTCTCTAGAGGATCTCTGTGTTGTTCTTGGTGATATTTTGTGACCGAATTTACCTCACTTTCCAAGAAAATAGTAGCAAGATTATAAGAATCACCCATTTCAATGGTGAAATTCTGATAGCTTGGGCGGAATTTGGTGAAATTCGGCCTGAATTTCTTATAGCTTGGCCGGAATCAATGGACTCGCCGGAGGTGGTCGCCGAAGGTGGTCGCCGGAGGTGGGGAAGGTGGTCGCCGGAGGGAAGCTTGTCACCGGAGTTGGGTTGGGTAAAGATAGAGAGGGTAAAGAGAGATGGGTGTGTGTTTTGTGTGCAAAATAGTTTTTTGTAATATTCATATTTAGCTAAATAGTTTTTTGTAAAATCACAACTTACATTTTTTTTTTTTGGAAATAGCATGTTTTTGAGTGAGTTTTTGGTAAAAAGTCCTTTTTTTTTTTATCTAAGTCACCCACTATATGTAACTTTTTTTTTTATATATGAAGTTATTTTTTTGAGTTGGTCTTATAAAAAACTAGTTTTTTCTTAAGATATGAAAAAACGTGTTTTCAAATTAAGCGGTGGCAATTTTGTAATTACTGGCAACCATGTTCAAAATAAACGGTGGCATTTTTGTAATTACTGGTTTCCTCGTTTATGCCAGTGTCTGTTTAACAAACTGCCAGTGTGATAAAGTGCCAGTTCATGTATCACAAATTGCCAGTGAAAAAAGTGCCAAGCATTAATTTAACAAAGTGCCGCCAGAACCGACACCGGCACTTTGTTAAACCGGCAGCACTTTTACACGGGCACTTTTATATACATGAACTGGCACTCTTCACACTGGCACTCTGTTCAACTAACACTGGCACTTTGTTACACTAATATTTTTGCTGGCTCTCAAAAACACAAGCACTGGCATTCAAAAAAACAAGGACTGGCATTCAAAATCACGTACACTGGCACTCAAATACACGTACACTGGCACTCAAAAATATTTTTACTGGCTTTCAAAACACAAGAACTGGCACTTCAAAATACATGAATTGGCACTCAAAAAAACAAAAACGGGCATTATTTTACACCGGAACTGGCACATGGAAACTGGCATCAAAACACAAGAACTGGCACTTCAAAATACATGAATTGGCACTCAAAAAAACAAAAACGGGCATTATTTTACACCGGAACTGGCACATGGAAACTGGCACATTTTATACTAATCCACCAAGAACAAAAGAACATAACGACGATCGTCTTCATTCAAGAGCAATTAGGGAGATCGAGCACGGCGGACTTGGAGCGATGTTGGAGGTTGAAGGGGAATTGAAGGTTTGGTTGAGGAAGGTCGGTTTTGGTTGGTGAGTTCGCCGGTGAGGGATTTGGTGAGGGAGAGTTACTCCGGTTGACTTGGAGAGAGGACGCCGGTGGGGGTTGAATTGGTGTTTGATTGGATTGGGGAGAAGGCAATTGAGACAGAGGGAGGTTAGGCGATGGTGGTGGTTGAAGTTGGGTTGTTGTCCGGTGAGGTGAGATAGGGAGGAGCTTGGGCCGGCAATGGAGGGAGTTGTTCCCCTGTGTAAGAAGACGCAGTGAGGCTTTTGCGTATAGAGAGAGAGAGAGACCGGATAGAGAGAGAAAGAGAGAGAGTCGTGTGTGTGTTATCGGGAAAACACGTTTTTTGTTAAGATAACAAAAAAACGCGTTTTTTATAAGTTTTTGGCTATTTTTTTTCACTGTTATTATTGTTTACAATATTTTTTAAATACCAAGTCCGAGTGGTTCCAAAATCCTGAATTTGCGCCTGTGAGCAATTTTAATAGTATAACCGAGAGTTTTAAGTGACAGATTAGGAATTTTAATAGCAAAATTATAGTTTTGATAATATATTTGACATTTTTAAAGTAGTCATTTTTTCTAATTTTAATGTTAAAAAACTGAATTTTATATAAAATTTACTCAAATTGTAATTTGATACCCAAATAAAAATATAACTTTTAAAATATGCCATTAAGACAACTATTTTTTTTATAAATCTTTGATAAGGATCTATATGTCGTCGGCCCAATTATGAAACCCGTTATCTTGTGGCCCAATTTCCAAGCCTTAAACCCAAATCGCTGCCGTCCTCCCGGAAATCTAAAACCCCGGCCGGTGCTTTGACCATCCCCATGACCGTCTCAGAAACGCCATTCACATCATGAAATACTCCCGCATCATTTCTCATTCTCTAGGGTTCCGACGCCAAATTCAAAACCCTAATTTCATTCAATCTCAAATCATTCCATGGCAAACCAATCTCAGGGAATTCACTACTTCAGAACCAAACCCTACAGCTCCGTCGGAGCGAGTCTCAGCCATTGTCGATGAGTTACTCAAACTAACCCTCCTTGAATCTGCGGACTTGACGGAGGTTATGAGGCAGAAATCGGGATTTAAAGAAATGCCAATGATGGCTGTAATGATGCCTGGCATGGGGTTTAAAGGTGGCGCCGGAGTCAAAGGCGGTGGGGCGGCTGGGAAAGCGGAGGAGAAGAAGGCGGAGAAGACTGTTTTTGATTTGAAGCTAGAAGGAGGGTTTGAAACTGGAGCTAAGATTAAGATTATTAAGGAAGTTAGAACATTTACGGCTTTAGGTCTGAAGGAAGCTAAAGATTTGGTGGAGAAAGCTCCTACTTTGTTGAAGAAGGGTGTTACGAAGGATGAGGCTGATAAAATTATTGAGAAAATGAAAGAGATTGGTGCCAAGGTGACCATGGAGTGAGGTAATTTCATCAAGAATCTATGATCTTTAGAATTTTATCGGGTTTTTATTTGCTTCTTTTTCATTGCATTATTGTTAGATTCTATCTTATCATGCTGAATGTGATCTGTTGCGCATATACATTGCAAAGTGTAGTCTGTTTGGTTTACCTGCTTGATAATTTTCTCTTCATATGTTTGCTTTGAAGTGTGCTATTAATGGTATGGTATTACTCGCATTTGATGCTATGATTGGAAACACTTTTTTCCTTGTTACTCGTTTGTATTTTAAGTGGATTGTAGCATTTAACTGCATGTAATTCATTGAAGAAGTGGGCTGATTTTTTCGATGGACTGGCTTATTTCTTTCGATGGAGAAAACATGCTAATGTATGATACTCCCTCCGTCCCAGACCAAGGGTCCTAGGGGAGTATTTCACGGTTTTTAAGAAATTTTTTAAAAAATGAATAAAAAATTGAAAGTGGGTAGAAGATTAGAGGAGAGAGAATGTAAAAGTTAAAAATATTTAATAGGAGAGAGAATGAGTGGGAGAAATAGTAAGTTAACGAATGATTTTTTTGTAGGAGAGAGAATGAGTGGGAGGAATAGTAAGTTAATGGTTGATTTTTTTGTAAATATGTTAAAATTATAAGGGTATAATGAACGATTTTTTTGTAAATATATAAACATTATGAGGATATAAATAGTTGTTAAATATCCCGATACGCGATACGTATCGGCGATACGATACGCGATACGTATGGTTTCGATACGTATCGCGTAGGGTGTATCGATATTCCTTCCGTATCGTGTGTATCCTACGATACGCGTATCGTATCGTGCGTATCGCCGGTACGGACGATATGGGCGATACAGTTAAAAAGGGCTTGGGTCGGGTCGGGTCTGGGCCGGGTTTGGGTCAGATTTGGGTCGGGTTTAGGGTTGGACAATTTTTAAATCGGACACAGACGAGTCACGACGATTAAAAATTTGAGCTCGTCCTCGGTCAATTTCCTTTCCTCCGTCGTCGCTTCTTCTTCCTCCTCCTTCATCGCCGTCGCCCCTTCTTCTTCAACCGCCGAACGCCGGGCGTCCTCTTCACCGTCGGTTACACCTGGTTCTGTTCTCTCTCCATCTTCATCCTTGTCCCCGCCGACATTTGGGCCGTAAGTTTCCATTTCTTTCTCTCTAATTTTATTTTGACTTGTCTCTATTTTATTTTGACCTATGATTTTATATGTATTTTTTTTTTGTTTGTTTTGATAAGAAAAGATATCTGGCTGTAGGTTTTTTTTGAATTAAAATTGAATGTTTATTAAATATTAATCACTGTGTTGATTCACTTGTTTGTAATATATTTAGGTTCTTGAAAAATATCATTTTTTTGAATATATTTGTTGTTTTTTTTAATATTTAGGTTCTTGAAAAATGGGAAAAAAGAAAGAAGATATTGTTTACTTTATTTTTGATATTCTTTAGAGTATTTGAATTTTTTTGTCATTGTGTTCCGTATCTCCGATACGATACACGATACGATACGCGATACGATATTTAGGGTCTCCGATACGCGATACGATACACGATATGACAACTAAATGTCCGAAACAGTGTTCACATATTTTCATTTATGGAATGGGACTCTTGATCTGGGACGGACCAAAAGAGAAAGTAGGACTCTTGGTCTGGGACGGAGGGAGTACTTGATATTAAAACTTCAAAAATGCGACTTGTATTTTAGCTCCACCTTAAGCAAACACAGTCCTTACTACTCTATCAGCTTATGTGGATAACCAAAATTTTTCTCTCATTGTTGTAATTCTTGAATCTTTGAGGAATTTGTAAGAACCACACATGAATGTACTATTGTGAATGATGAATAACCTCTATTAATGACAAATTGAAGCTAAGGGCAGTCTCATTTTTGTGCTTTAAAAACTACTCGTATTTAAGTTGTTCCTACTTCCCCTGTCCCACAACACTACTGTTGATCTTTGTAGTGTTGCATACATCTGTTAATAAGAAATTGATGGGTGAATTTGAATGTGGCTGTATATTGTGTAAAAAGCACTTAGAAATGGGAGTTTTTAAGTGAAGGTCTTTATGGTCCGTGCTATTGATATTGTTTTGTCTATGGTCTATTTTATCAGAAAAAAAGCTATTCTTTGGATCAAACTCTTCTGGCACATCCTTGATTGCACGAGTGTAAGGTGTTATTAGGCAATCAAGTGCAAGCCAAAGTTCTTGTTTTGATTTTCTTGGTATTCTAAAGTAAATATAACATTTCCCTAAATGGTCTGCCATATAACATTGAAAGTTATGAGTTATCAAATTAAAATAAATGAAAAACTAATTTATTCTTGAAGAAATGGGTGCAAAAATGTTTCATACTTTGTTATAGGGTACCTGATTAGAGTTGATAGCAGTGCCATGTTCATCCTTGAATTGTGTTCACATGAAGTAAGCTTTTGAATGTGCTAAGTAAATTATAAAAAAATAAAATATCAAGATATACCAAGATGGGAAGTGGGTTATTATGAGAATATGATCCTATTGTGGTATGTAGAAAGAACTCCTTGGTGGTGATCTGAACGGGCATGTGGGGTCTAGTCGACATGGCTTTGAGAGCATACATGGAGGTTTTGGTTTTGGGGAGAGAATGAAGCAGGAGATAGTATCCTGGATTTTGCGATGACATATGACTTGAGTATAATGAACACTTGGTTCAAGAAGAGAGAATCTCACTTGGTGTCCTATAGGAATGGAGGTAATGCGAGTCAGATTGACTTCTTCTTAGTAAGAAATGCTTGTAGAAAGAGTTATACAGATTGCAAGGTTATTCCGGGTGAGAGCACAACAACTCAACATAGACTTGTGGTACTTGATTTTCGAAGTAAGAGAATTTCGAGAAAGAGAAAACCACAAGTAGACCCTAGAATCAAGTGGTGGAGACTTCATGGGAGAATCAACAGAAATTTATAGCTAAGATGGTCGATACCGGTATTTGGTCGGATAATATGGAGGATATGGATATAGATTCGACTTGGACTAAGATGGGACATACCATAAAGGAGGTGGCGAAAGAAGTCCTTGGAGAATCTAGAGGAAACGTGCCACCAAGTAAGGACACATCATGGTGGAACGAGGAAGTAAAACAAGCAATAAAGGGCAAGCGTGAATACTACAAATTATTGGGGAAATGTAAGAGCGACGAGAACTATGAGAAGTATAAGGAAGCTAGGAGAGAAGCTAAGAAAGCAGTAAGCGACGCAAGAGCAAAGGTGAATCAGGAACTTTATGATAAGTTGGATACAAAGAAATTCTGACACAAGTTGGGCCAAAAAGGCCGGAAATTCTTCCCCAAGGTACTTAGTAATGGACTGATTCAATTCTGACACAAGTTGATTCTGAGCGTGCCTCAAATGATATTTATATAGCCAGGCGAATACTCTTTGGAAGAATAAAACAGAAGGGGAAAAGGACAAGAGATATTGGGAATGTTAAATGTGTGAAGGATGTAGGCCAAAGAGTTCTAGTCGGGGATAAAGAGATAAAAGATAGATGGAGTTCGTACTTTGATACCTTGTTCAATGGCGGTCAAGAGCAGGATATTGGAGATTTAAATATCTCTTCGAGTATGGTTAATCGAGATTTTATGCGGAGATTTCAAAAGGGTGAAGTGGAAATGGTAATGAAAAAGATGGGATTGAAGAAAGCTGTAGGACCGGATGGAATACCAATTGAGGTTTGGAGGTGTTTCGGGGAGAGGGAAATAGAGTGGTTAACAAAGCTATTTAACAAGATATGGTGAAGTAACACAATGCCATTGAAATGGCGGAAGAGTACTCTGATCCCTTTGTATAAGAACAAAGGTGATGTCCCAGATTGTGCCAACTATCGGGGGGATCAAACTAATGAGCCATACTATGAAACTTTGGGAAAGAGTGATTGCACAAAGGCTGAGAAAAATTGTGAATATTTCGGATAACCAATTTAGGTTTATGCCGGGAAGATCGACTATGGAGGCAATATATTTTATGAGACAAATCATGGAGAAATATCGGGATCAAAAGAAAGATTTGCATATGGTTTTCATTGATTTGGAGAAGGCGTATGATAAAGTGCCAAGAGAGGTACTTTGGTGGACACTAGCAAAAAAGGGTGTTTCAAAGAAATATATTGATATTATCAAGGACGTGTTTAATGGAGTTAGTACTTGTGTACAGACTAGTGTTGGGAAGACTAAAGAGTTCCCTATAAAGATTGGAGTGCATCAAAGTTTCGCACTTAGCCCCTTTCTCTTTGCTTTGATAATGGACGAATTGACGAGGTCAGTCCAAGATAATATATCAAGGTGTATGTTGTTCGCAGATGATATTGTGCTGATTGATGAGACAAGAGAGGGTGTTGAAAGTAAATTGGAATTGTGGAGACACGCTTTGAAATCTCGAGGTTTTAGACTGAGTAGAAGCAAGACTGAGTATTTGGAGTGTAAGTTTAGCAGAGTTGGAAGTAGGGAGGCAGGGGTGGTCACATTTGATGAAAATATTATCCAAGCTTCTGAGTTTTTTCGCTATCTTGGATCCATTATCCAAAAGGATGGAGAATTAGATGGAGATGTGGCTCATAGGATTAAAGCAGGTTGGTTGAAGTGGAAGAGTGCCACGGGGTTTCTATATGATCGTGGTATGCCCCATAGATTAAAGGAAAAATTCTACCGCACGGCAATTAAGCCGACACTGTTTTACGACACCGAATGTTGGGCCGTGAAACAGTGTCACGTGCATAAGATGAATGTGGCGGAGATGCGTATGCTTCGATGGATGTGCGGTCATACAAGAAATGATCTATTGGGGATGAGGTGATCAGAGGTAAAGTAGGAGTTGCACCCATTGAGGAAAAAATGAGGAAAAATCGTCTAAGGTGGTTTGGGGATGTGAGAAGGAGACCGAGTGATGCACCAGTTAGGAGGCCGGAACAGTGGGAAATGATAAAATGGCGAGGGGTAGGGGAAGGCCCAAACAAACTTGGATTAGAGTGA
This sequence comes from Adenophora triphylla var. japonica, assembly GCA_022495995.1. Taxonomy (NCBI): domain Eukaryota; kingdom Viridiplantae; phylum Streptophyta; class Magnoliopsida; order Asterales; family Campanulaceae; genus Adenophora; species Adenophora triphylla. The sequence goes on along the minus strand of JAFEMH010002245.1, from coordinate 311,543 downwards.
TTGAAAATGATATGAGTCTACTTGGAGTGAATGAAAGTATGGTGTTGAAGAGGCAGGAGTGGAGGGTAAAAACCCATGTGGGGGTTGATTTTTTTTTTTTTCAACAACTTTTTTTTCACGATGACATATGAGAATTTTTGTTAGCCGACCCCAAATTATTTTGGGACTAAGGCTTTGTTGTTGTTGTTAATCTTACTCATCATGGCCAACTATTGTCACCCCTTGAATGAATGCTACTCCCTTTGAAATGAGGAAACAAAAGTTGATGAAGGTTAATATGGTCATTAATATTGTAATAGGTTTCCATGAATGGAAATGTTGCTCTATAATTTGGACGTCTCAAAAAGAAATAATCACCTCTTCGATAGGATGTAAGTGATAGCATTTCATGTCTAAATCCTCGGTCGTCCGCCTTTTCCCTCTACATATATTTTGGTTTTTTGTTGATTTTCTGTATAACATTCACTGTTCAGAATGAATTCAGGGGAATCAAAACTGGGGGGGGGGGGGTTGGGTTCATAGGAGCACGTAGTGTCAGTGAAGACATAGCTTCACCTTTTCTAACTCACGCCTTGAAAACTTTTGTTTTTACTGCAGCAGTGGGAAACCCCATTCCTGCTTTAATTTCAAACTATATTCTCTTATTACGTTTGTTTTAAAAGATTCTACTCCAAAACTTCGGTGTAGGTATTTTTGTTGCAAGTTGCAGCAAAAGTCTAAAAGCCATGTTGTGCATAAGTAGAGCCAAGGATGAAGAAGATTTTGAAGGAATTTTGGTTATTTGAAAGAAGATTTGCATGCCCAAATTATTTTTATTCACAAAGGTGGGCTCTGTAATCCTTCCTTTGTCAATCTCACGCCCACTTCTTTTCTCTCTAATGAAGAAGGCAGTTCTCCCAGTTTGGTCCATATAATAATGAATATTGTTGTTCTAATATCAGAAATACATGACTACGATCATTCTTTGTTAAGAAAATATTTCTCTGATTATGATTCCCTTGCCATTTATTCTTCCTAATTTTAAGACGAAACATAACTTCGCAATGCTAAGTTTTCTCAAGATTACGGCCGCTAATAGTAAAGCGTTTCACTTTTTGGCTACAATAGTGAAACTAACAATTGATTTTATTGGTTAAACTTTAAAGGCTATCTCATTAACATTAGATGCTTATATCATTTAGGGACAGGTTGTAGATGTGAATTGAAGTGAAATGGACTATAACTAGCAGAAACTAAGAGAATTCTTCTAGTTTCATAGTTATGATTGTAAGTTGATAACAAAATACTACCTCTTTCCCAAAAGGAATGTCCAAAAATATTTCAAATTTGCTCTTGATCAAGAGCAAATTTGATTTTTTTTTCTGGACATTCATTTTGGGAAAGAGGGAGTACATCACGACCATATTTCCAACCTTTTTCTTACAACTAAGGAGGCGTCAGCTTGGCATATTTGTGATATCTGAAACTCATGGTCGTGATTGTGAGAGTTGGATTCTAGTCAGCTCTATCTAGTTTATGTTGGCACACTCATTCCGAGTTGTAGGTTTACTGGGCTTTGCTCTTTAGTGAATTTTACTTTTCACAGGTACTGATCAAGGGTCCCTATATCAAATAATATGCTCTTGAAATGTGATTATGCAGTCCTTTTATTTCTGATTATTAAAATGACATTACAGTAAGACAAAGACTTATATGAGAACAAGAATACCCGTCTAATCCATGAGACGGGTCGGATCCATGACCCATGACTCGCCCAACAAAGACTTATATGAGAACAAGAATACCCGTCTCATCCATGAGACGGGTCGGATCCATGAGCCATGACCCGCCCAATTTTTTTTTTTGCTCCAGGACCCATGGGTCCGATCCTGACACGTGGCAGCCTCTCATAGGCCCAAAAAAAAAAGTTTTTTTAAAAATTTAAAAATTTTATTTTTTTTTCGGTTTGTGAAAAGTAGTAGTTACTATAACATAATGTAATGATTGTATGCATATAAAGTAATAGTTTGTATACATTAAAGTAATACATATATACAGAAAAGTAATAATGTTTTTCCCTATGTTTTCTTCGTTTGGCAAAAGTAATACTTATTATAACTAAAATTTATCAAAGTGTTACTTTAATGTATACAAACTATTACTTTTGCCCCATGGGTCATGGGTCGACCCGTCTCATGCATGAGACGGATCCCCTTGTTTTCACGGGAGACCACCTCTTACAGTAAAGCTCTTATATTGTCAAACATTAAGTAGGAGTACTTGTTTATATCAAACATATTGTTGTGTGAAATGAATTGTTTACAATTTTGTTTCTTTGGTTTTCTGCAGGTTTTAGCAATGGATATTCTTCATATTTTGCATATCCACTGGGATATGTTATGTAACACACACTCATAGAAAATGAATTGTGAAAGATGGATGGAGTTTGAGGTGGGATGTGGCATATTGTTTCTTGTCTCCTGGCAGATTTATTTTCTTTAGATTTCTATGCATATGTAGTAACTTGAGTAATTTCTTGGGTTAATGTAACTTGTATGGCTTGGTTTAATGTTTATAATTTTTATTTATTGTTTTGGGAAGCCCAGTGTGCGCCAGAGTTTCAACACAAGAAGATTGGGGTGGGTAGTTAGGTGTTTCGATCTCAACATGTGCTTTCTCTAATGATAGTTCAGGAATGTCACTCCAAATCAACTCCGATCGAGATGGATGGTCGAGATGTAAGATTGCCTAGCAATAATTTAAGTTTGAAGACAATACGAAAGAAAATATTGAAAATGGCAAAAATTGTTCTTGATCAATACTAAATTTAAAAGTTTTTTGGTCATTTATTTAGTTTGAGAGGGAGGGAGTATAAATTACACACACGTTACTAATTCCCCTTGCTCCCCAAAATAAATGTGTAAAAAAACAAATTTACTCTCAAACGAGAGTAATTTTTTTTGGGCCAAGGACTCTAAGACCCATGACTCATATCAATATCCCACCAAAACCCATTTGAAATTAAAATTCCATCAAAATCCGCGTCACTCCTATAGCATCCCGTCAGGTCTTATACCATGTGGTATAGGACCATTTCTTTTGCACTTTTTAAAAAAAATTAAATAAAAATCATATTTTTAGTTTTATATCCTAAAGGTATAAGACTAAATATACTCTTATAGCTAAATATGAGAGTATTTTTTTCATCATTTTTCATATTTTTCTTAAAAATATAATATAATTTGGTCTTATATCATTGGTATAAGGCTAAAAAATGTCTTATACCATTGATATATAAGACTGGAAAAAAAAAGTCTTTGATATAGGACTAAACAAATAATAAAAAGAAAAAATTACTAAGGAATAAAGTCCTATATCATATGGTATAAGACTGAAAAAAGGTCCTATACCATGTGGTATAGGACTGTCAACGGGTTTTTGAGAAATTTTAATCTCGACTTCCGAGGTTTAAGGAAATTTTGATCTCAGTTGGGTTTTGATGGGATTTGATTTGGACTGTGTGGGTAAGGAGGAATTAATCCATTTTTTTTTTTTTAGAAAAAGAACATTCATTTGGGTCGGGTAGGAGTGAGTCTTATGAAAAAATAGTTTTTTTCTAAATACATAGGAAAAACTAGTTTTATATGTACAATGATATTTTTGTAATTAACTTAAATTTCATTTAAAATGCACAGTGACAATTTCCTAGTTAACTGACACTATCAAAAACACTAATAGTGATTTTTACTGTCAGGTTTAGAATAAAATTGTATCGGTTGATGTTTTTCTATTGAAAGTTTTATTGTTAAATAATGCAGCAATGTTAGTGTTAAAAAGTTGTCATGTGCAGTGATAAAAAGTGCTAGAGGTGATAATAAGTTCTGGTTATTTATGAAAATGCCATCGCGTCATTTTTTAAAAAAAAAAAAAAATCAGTTATTTACAAAAATGACACCGTGCGTTTTTTAAGAACTTCTGATTAATTATGAAAATGTCACCGCACATTTTTAAAAACTAATTTTTCTAAATTACTTGAAAAAAGTGATTATTTTTAAGACTTTGAAAATCGAAAGTAGTGCACTAGTAAAAATTGTTATTCACCCCCACAACATTATTGAATACCTCCGCATGATAATTATTAAAAAAAATGACATTAATTGAAATGGCCAAATTGTTATTCACCCACGCAATATTACTGAATACTTTCGCATGATAATTATTAAAAAAATGACATTAATTGAAATGACCAAATTAACCCTTAACATTATTATGCCTAAATAAGGGTTTCCATTTTTTCTCTGATCTTTTTCTAAGTTACGCTAATTAGAGTGTCGCTGAATTCTCAAGTTATTCTTTTTCGATTATTATTTTTCGACTATTTTGAGTATGAGTTTCCTTAGCCCTTGGCCGAAAAAAGGGGAATATTATGATGCTTTAAACTTCTTCCTGATTGTTGCACTATTGAAGCTTCGAGATGCTCCATTCTTGCCCCTCTTAGGGTCGACGAACAAAATTACAATGTTTTGGCGTTCGGTTGGTATCGGCTAAACAATATCACCTTGTTTGGTAACTGTTAGCCGAACAAAATTACAATGTTCGGTCAAAAGCGACCGAACAAGGATTAATATTTCGGCAACTGATGACCGAACATGAAAATATTGTTTGGTCGATATTGATCGAACAGACAAAAACCCTTGATTTTTCTTATAGTTCTTTCGTCCCCAATTGCATGTATGGTAAAAGATGAGGAAAGAAAAGTTATGATATGGCGAGGGGATATGACTAGGGGTGTGCAAGAAAACCCGAAACACCGAAAAAATCGTGTCGAACCGAAAAAACCGAGCCGAAATTACCGAATAACCGACTAAAACCGAAATGTGCGGTTTCTTTTTAAGTAGAAATCGAACTTTTCGGTACGGTACGTTTTTTCTATTTGGCTGCCGATATGAAAAATCGAACCGTACCGATTATACTAAACAATGTTGTTTTACTATATTTTTGAAAGTTTATATACTAATTTATATGCATTTCACATTTAATCACATATTTCACTTACTTATCTAATTATGCACACTAAAATAAAATATTCATTACTTGATAAAGTGGTTAATTAATAATTCATTAATTTTTTAACATGTTTTTACATGTCTTTATTTCTCAACTCTTTATAAGTTCATGATTTTGCTTGATTTTTTTTTAAATAGGCAATGTTGGAAAAGCATAAAAAAGATGAAAAAGTATAACAATGGTAACGCCTTTAAAAACCGAATCAAAACCGAACTGATTTACAACTGAAACCGAAAACCGAAACACCGAACCGAATGAAAATCGAACTCAAACGGTTTTGATATTCAATAAACTGAAAGTATTCGGTACGGTATCAATTTTATCTCAAAACTGAACCGAACCGTATCGCGCACACCCCTAGATATGACCGTGATTTGGAGGGGACATTTATTTTCTAGATTTGTGAAGGATGAAGGAAGGGTTGGCCGAAAATATGAAGAGTTGATCGGAGAAGATGAAAATTGACCGAAGAGGATGAAGAGTTGATCGAAGAATATGAAGTTTGGCCGGAGAAGATGAAGATTGGGTGTAAGTGTGTGTTTTGTTAAATTTGGTGGGGTGATTATTTTGGAATTTTAGAGGATAAAATAGGAATAAAGGTGGTGTATCTAGTATTATTGAATGTTTAATTTTTTAGGTAAATTTAATAGTGTGAGGATATCTATAGTATAAATTAGAGTGGTGTGCTACAGTACTATGAATAGTGTCAAGCAGCGAATTTTCCATTTTGTCCTCATACATTTGTCCCTTTCCCATTTTGCCCTTAAATTTTTTTTTAAATTAAAAAAAATTAAAAAGAAAAAAAAATCGTGTCCTTGAACACGGGCATGTACTAGTTTAGTAATATTTTGGGGGTGAATAACAATTTAAAAAAAACACAAAAAAAACTAAATTTAAAAAATTGAAATACAAGTGAAAGGACAACTTAGGCAAGGAGTTGAAAACGACGTCGGTGCTGGTCAGAATTTGGTAGGGGTGTAAATGGTTCGGTTTGGTTCGGTTTGGACAAATTTAGAGACCAAACTGCTAGTACTCGAATTGGAAAAATCTCAAACCAAATCGAACCATGAAAATTTTCAAACCGAACCGAACCAAACCACCTCGATTTGGTTCGATTTGGTCTCAAACCGCGGTTCCATTAAGCGGTTCAAACCGCGGTCCGAACTGCGGTCTAGACCACGGTTCGAACCACAAAATAATCAGTGCATACTAAAAGATTGCCTGATGCATTCTAAAATAGTTCATCATAACATTCAAACTGATATTTTCTTTTAAAAACATTAAGCGTAAATTATCTTTTAGTTCACAGCAGCATTTCAAACTTGTATCTTTTAGTTGAATTGGAGGAAAAAGAAAGTCATTCAAACCCTTCTGTGAACAAAAAATAGGTAAATAAACAAGTTCCATAAAATACACACTTCAGAGAACACACACTCCATACACTGTTGATTTAAATTAAGAAACTAAAGCCTAAGAGTTTATACACAATTTTAGCTGTTGTGTTTCTTACTTCGACTTAAGTATTTAACAAGATCAAGAAGCCACCTGTCCACACAAGTAATAATTAATATGTTGCACTTATGGTTCATTAGTTTAGCTTTCATGTTGATACTTACACTATGAAATAATTTAAATAATCAGTCTGCGTATGAACCGATAACATCATACATTGCACAAAATCAAAAAACAAAGAATAAAATGAACTAAATTTGGCAGCTAAAAATTAGAAGAGCAAAAAAGATCACCAACCGTAGGCACTGCACTAAGGATGCATGCGGTGCGGCATTCTTGGCTCCAGCACGAACCCCTTCTGCAAATTAAGCAAACGGAAAAAAACCTACATCAAAATGCAAACAATTGTGCACTTGAAGGTTCTGATAATAGTTTATTCCTCATCCAACTAGATGTCTACTATTACTTGTCCATTTATACGGAGAAGGTTAACACCACGCCTTAAGGGGTGCTTAAAACAAACTTGTTTGAAGGCTTATAATTTATTTTCCCATTGCAACAAAATCTGATGCCACAACCCACAAGGGTTAATACCAACGCAAAGTCGGTCTTGGAAATCCTTCACCAATAGGACAGTTTCCAGTGAATTAGTAGTTCTCAATGCGATATAACAAGGATAACCAGTTAGCATGTGTGTGTTTGAGTTTTTTGTGTTTGAATTAAACTCAAAACTTGATCAAGTTAGGCTCGAAAATGGCAGCTCGAGACCACAATTGAACAGAGTTGTAAAAATTGGAGAGTGAGCATGTTAGTAAGTATGTCGCTGGGAATTTCTTTTACCACAAAATAATCAGTGCATACAACAGTTAACAAATGTTCTACTAAAGCAAAATGACTGTTATTCTGAAGCAAAATGACTGTTATTCTGAAGCAAAATGTGTTATATTCAGTTACTAAAGCAAAATGACTGGTATTCTGAAGCATTTTCTTACAAACTGAACATAGAAAAACAGGCATAACAGGCAGACTAGTAAGGGCCTGTTTGGTAAAACTGAAAATTAAGCTCTGAAAATGTAGAGCTGAAAATTAAGAGCTGAAATCATTAAGTTGTTGAATTTTGAAGACTTATGTTTGTTTGATAATGACAAACCACTTACATCTGAATTTTCAGAATTTTAACTCAACATTTAAAATATTATATGAATAATATTTATAATTTTATAATAAAATAAATTCATTATTGACATATACATTATTATTATTATCATTATTATAAGTAAATTTTAATCTTATAATATTTAAATATTTTTATTTGTACTTTCTTTATCCCATAATAATATTTATCTTGATTAGTTTGGTAAATATGATCACAAATGTTGACAAATAATAAAAAAAATTATATAATGATACTTTAATAAAAATATTATTAAATGTTAATATTAAAAAAATTATATTTTCATACTTGGTCAAATATAATTTGTATGAAAAGAAAAAATATTTCAACAAAAGGAAGTAACAATAAATAAATAAATAAAATATGTTGATGTGTGGATTTGAACTCATTCCCTTTTTTTTCTCATTCTTTCCACCTCTTACCTTGTTAAGCTATTTCTTGTCCACTTAAAATTAATAGCCTTTTTTAAGACAATCTTAATTATTTAAGTGATTCAAATTTACCTTACCAAACAAGCTTAATTTTTTAATCTCTTAAAGTGTTCCAAATTAAGATCTTAATTTGGTTACCAAACAGGCCCTAAGATATAGCTTAAATTAGAGAAGCAGCAAGTAAGATATAAGATTAGAGTAAGATTAAAGAAAACAAATCATACCGGCAAGTCGGCGACAGTATCAATTAAGCCGGAAATTAGAGAGGCGAGGAAGAGTAGGCCGGAGGAAGGGTGAAGCGGAGGAAGGGTGAGCTTGAGGTGAGGACGAGGGCGAAGGAAGAGGAAGAGTGAGGTTGGAAACAATGGAAAGTCTTCGTCTTCGTTGAATCGTTGATGGAAATGGCGGAGACTGAGAGAGAGAGAGAGACTCAAGCGCCGCAATGGAAATTGAACAGAAGGGATATGAAAAGGGTTTAAAAATGTATACTTCTGTAATTAGCTTATTAGGTTAGATTTTGAAAATCAAGGGTGGAGATTAAATAAAAAATAATCAATGGTTAATATTACGGTTTGGGCGATTCAGCTCGGTGGTTTGGTTTGACGGTTTAGCTCGGTGGTTCGGTTCGGCGGTTCAGCTCGGTGGTTCGGTTTGACGGTTTAGCTCGGTGGTTCGGTTTGGCGGTTCAGCTCAAAATGGTTTGGTTTGGTTCGGTCTGGTTCGGTTTGGAGGAGTCAGACCACAAACCAAACCGAACCGCATGATTTATAGATTTTTGAAACCGAGCTGAACCGCGAAAGTATAAAAACCAAACCAAACCACATAATTTGATTCGATTCGATCTCAAACCGCGATTTGAACCGAACCGCTGACTCACCCCTAGAATTTGGGACCTAACGACGTTTGATTCGTTTCGCAGTTTCTTGCCGCAGCGGTCAGCTTGTGATTCATTATTAGTAGTCACTTCTCCGCGAAACCTTCGGAAGAAAACGCCACCGCCGCTGATAATGACAGCGTCACAGTCAGAGGGATGGCAATGGGAAAACGCCACCGCCGGCTCCCTCGCCGGACTCGCCACCGTCACATTCACTCATCCTCTCGACGTTGTTCGCACCAGGTTCCAAGGTCTTTCCCTGCCTCTTTCTCGTAAAATTCGTTATTTTTGAGATTTTATTTGATTGATTTGATATAATTGAAAAATTACAGTTAACGACGGACGAATTTCGAATCTCCCTACTTACAGGAACACTCCTCATGCTCTCTTCACCATTGCTCGATACGAGGTTCCTTTCCTATCTATCAACACTTAAAACTTCGTTTTTGAGCTCTTAGATTTTCACAAGCCTTATAATTAGTTTCTAACAATCAGCGAGTTTAAAATCGAAGCCCAACATTTGGAGTTTGAGCTTACTCGAATTTCTCCTTCAATTCAAGACTGTGTATTTTATACTTCTCAACATATGAACAATTTTGTTGGTCATTGATGATGCCAAAATCGTCAAAACAGCCCAGATCCAAGCGTTGAATGCTCCGGCGGTTGCAAGGCCTGAAAATAAGAGAAAACACGTAAACTAAGCCGGGGCGGATCCGGCTAAAGGCCCTCCGGCGTGAGAGTAAGTTCACGGTTGATATTAGAGAAATCAAATGGACAGAGTTTCTCCAATGTAAAAAGTAACGTACCAATTAATGAGCCATGGGGCTTGTATTTATAGGAATGGATTGATAGAATCCATGTTGGAGTGAACTTGTAGAGAGATAAGATATAATCTTAAGAGAATTATATCTGTTAAGGAGTCATTGTTTGACTTGAATTGATATTGGTAATTGTAATCCTGATTGGATCACAACTGTATAATCCTTGTTGAATAAAGATTGTAACTGCTAACCGGAACACCGAGGAAGGCAAATGATTTTCCTCGGCCTTTGACAAATAGGCCGAGGAAAATGGTTTTCCTTCCTCGTCATTTGGTAAATGGCCGACACGGAGATATGCCGGGGAAAATGATTTTCTTTCCTCGTCACTGGATATACGCCGAGCAAATAACTTCTCTTTCCTCGGTAATTCCGACATGGCGACCCAAAAATGATGATAGAAGGCCGAGATAAATGTTCCTCGGCATACGAGGAAGATCTTACTCGGCCCTAATACTTCATAATTAGACTATCCACTGCCCAATATAGTTGGGCCCAAGTTCGGGCAAGCCCATGTTCGTAGCTCGGTTTATAGTTCAGTGGCCCCAGGCTTTCTAGCTTGGCTTAGGACGAGTAGAAAAGTCGCCGGCTGTCAGCACATGGAATACGAAACAGGTTTGACGCGTGTCATTGGTTCGGGTAATCGACGGTTGCTATTCTGATGATGACCTGGGGCCCCCCAGTCTTGTCACGCCTTGATAACTGTGTTTAGCATTTAATTCTTGGGGCGCCTCACCCGAATTTATGCTTTACCCATGGGTCGACCCGATTTGGGGAGGTATAAAAACTAAAACCCTCTTCATTTTACTCTTTACAAACCTCGAAGCATTTGAAAATATTCGCAAGAATTCACCGGCGAAAACATCGGCGATCTTTGAACTCAGCTTTCGGCGAGCTTCATTTTTCCCAAGTTGTTTTCTCGCACCGATTTCGTTTTTTCTTGCAAACTCGTGTATGATTTTCTTCCCTTCTCACGAACTCCCTTCCCGCTTTAGCGTCTTCTGGGTTGTTAGGAGAAATCATATGTGAATCAAGAACATGAACCGCCATTATTGAAGATTCAATCTTTTCTTCACGAATTTTTGTTTCAAACTCTCAAAATTTCAAATTTTTGATTTTCTTTGTATTTTGTTAAACTTCTTCGAATATTGAATGAACTTCCCCTTTAATCTTTGATTCCCTTAGAAATGGCTCGTTCTTGGGACCATTCCCCCGATTCCGTTATGGATATCATACGGGCAATCCGAGGGTTTATCGACGAGAAAGGGGTCCATGGTTGATGCCGAACTTGGATGATATAAGCAAGCGCTTGAGGGGTTACGGCCGATCCCGTTTATTCATTCAATACCTGCACTCCACAAGAATAGATAGGATTGAGTCCGGTTCTCCCAACATCATAGTTTTTGAGGATAGGGCCGAGATGGTGGAGCACATCGAACTGCTCTACCCGGCCTCCCATCGCGAAATGCGTGAGCGTTCGAGAGGTACGGCCCTCCTCTCGGCCTTATGAAATGACGAGGAAGGAAATCTTCCTTCCTCGGCCTTATGGAATGACGAGGAGGGAATCTTCCTTCCCCGTCATTTAATCACCATCGACGAGGTAAATAATTTTGTCTCCTCGTCTTTATGCAGATATGACGGGAAGAGAAGGAGAGCCCTCCTCGTCTACTCAAATAGTTAACGCCTTCGTTGAAGGTGCGCAAGCTGATGCCCGCCTTGTCCGAAGAAGAGGAGGCCGAGGAGCAGGTAGCCGAGGAAAGCAAATCGAGAAGGCACCAAAGCCTGGGGATCCCATGATTGAGAGGCTGCACACCAAGTACAAAGTGAACCGCGCTGAGTATAAATTAACTTATATGGGCAAGATCGAGCCGAAGACGGAAAAAGAAGAGACGGCCTTCTACTATAACCAAGACTACGTCCATTTTTATTTCAAACAGTTTCAACAGGGACTCCGTCTTCCCTGCACCCCTTCATTTTGTGAAGTTTTTGGATGATGTAAAGGCAAGTCTGGCAATGCTAGAGCCAATGGTACTAGTGGTTCTGGTTAGCTTCATCATCCTCTCGCCGTAGCTTTAGGCTATGAGCCGACCACGGGAGCCTTCCGTCACTTCTACATTGTCCAAGTCATCAAGGAACAATGGCTTGTAGTTATTAGGAGCGCCAATAGAAACCTAAGTTGCTTCTTCCCATGTCCAAGAAAGTTCCAGCCGGGATAACCACGTTATCCGCGCCGAGAGCCGCCAAGGCCGGGAGTTCCAGCTCTCGCGATGATCCAACATCTTCCTTTGCCGTCCAACAATACGGTGGACCAAAGATTCGATCGCCGCCTGGAAGAGTTTGCCAGTGGTAGGGTCCTGGATCGGAAGCAAGTTGAATCCTGGATCATTTCTATATCCAGGCAGGATTGATGCCGGAACGAGGACGGGTGGCTCCCCTCGTCAATGTTAAAAGAGGACGTCGCTTCAATGATTGGACGGTACATCCAGGCTTCGTATTCCACGAGGATTGTATTAGGTGCCATGATGAGCGCCCCCGTGATCAATGTATTGGAGCACCTAACATTGTTGGACGTAAACTTTTATCTCGACACTTGTAATTTTTGCGCCATATTATTTCGCTTCGTACTTGACCTTGAATTTTCTTGCTCGTACTTGACCATATCTTCCTTGTCTTTACGCATTTAACCGCCGCCGAGGAAGAGGCCGCCTCGCAATGGAGAGACTAAGTCCCTGTGAGCCGATCGTGCGAAAGAGAAAGCCGAGCAAGAAATCTGCTCCGATGGAAAGGAAGGATGAGGCCAATGCTCGTAATTTGGTCTTTGGGCGTCGTGGTGATAAACCCCTTCCCTCAAACTTCACCAGGATGTAAATTCCGAGGACGCAAAGCATCCGAGGAACGGCCGAACCCACGGCCGGTGATACGCCTAACCCTCCTACCGAGGCCGAGGAAGCAGGGCCGAGGAAGCCGGCCTCGTTCAAAGGAAATGCTGCTCCAAAAGGCCTCAAGTTTCCAGCTGCCGAGGAGCCTAGAGCCAAGCGGGCAAGTGTCTGGGGCCCCCAATCCTTCACCTCCTCCAACCTTGGCTATCAAGGACATCCAAACCGGCTGAAAGGTGCCGATGAGCTAGCAAAGAGTACGGCCCTCGACATTCCACGCCTCGGGGTCTTCCTTCGCAAATTAGGGAGGGACCTTTGGTAAGATTAGGCCGAGCTCCAATTCGTAGAGCAATGGATGAGGACGCCATGATGCTCTTGTCGAGAGGCTCCCACGACGATACCTTGCTCGCCGCAAGGGGCTCTTACTCGCCGAGGTAACAGCTTCTTTCATTTGATCATAGATCGAGATTTGCTTTTACACTTGTTTGCACTTCTAATATTAATTCTTCTTTCGCCGGCTTCGTCACGCATACGAGAACGTGCTAGCCAAAAAGAAGGCCAGCGCCCGAATGAGGCCAAGGCCGCCCAAGCAAAGAGTGATACCGACAAGACTTCCTTGGTCAAACTTCGAAGGCCAAGTGATGCCGAGCTTGAGGCATCCAAGGCCAAAGTGGAGGCCGAGGTAAAAAGAGCCGAGGAAGAGAAGGCCAAAGCCGAGGAAGATCTCCGCTAAAAGGGGAGTGAGCCGGCCAAGGCATTACCAGTATAAAGCCGAAGCCAGTGCAAAGGCCGAGGAAGCCGAGGCCAAATACCGAGGATTGAGGCCTCCCTTCCCGCCAAGGAGAACGAGGCCGCGGTGCGCTTCAAGGAGAGCCCGGCTGCTCAAGGATGCCGCGATATCTAGCTCGGCCTTCCAGATGCCGTGGACGAGCAAACGGCCACCATGTTCGAAGACGGATACCTTCATCTTGCTAGGAGTATATCAAGCCGATCCCTCCACCCGCCTAGACATCAATAAGATAGCCACGCCGATATGCCGGACCAATACAAATGAGGAAGTTAGGGCTCTCCATCACTTGGTCCCCTTCTCTCGCAAGCAACTTGGAATTGATAGCGGCCAAGGATGCTCAAGCATGCAGGAAGTGTGGAGGCCAGCCGTTATCCCCCGGCAACATCAAGGACTCAAAGGTGGAGGCGATCCAGACGAGGAAGATCCCGAGGCCAGTGGAAGCCGAGGTAGGGGAAGGGCCGAGGAAACTAATGCCCAAGCTCATCAAACGACCCTTCCTCCTCCCGGCTCCATTACTATCACCGGCTTGAAGAGCCTTTTGATGATGCTTCAGCCTTAGGATAGTTTTTCCTTTTTTGCTTTTTGTAATAGACAATAGGATCCGTAATTCCATTTGAATATCAATGAAAAATCCTTTGTCATTATTCTTGTCACTTCACAAACTTGGTTATATTTTGGTATGCTATGCAAGCATTAGCCTTAGGAAGGCGGGATCCGAGGAAGGTCCCTCGTTCCTCGTGAGCAAAGGTTAGGCCGAGGAAAGATTCCTCGCCATAGCTATACTCGCATTCATTTGGGGCCGAGGAAGTTTTCCTCGGCTTTGAATGTTGTAATCCCGAATCGAGTAGATTCACGGTAGGAGGTTTATCAAGCCATTAGGCCGAGGAAAGTCCCCTGGCCTGGGCCGTTAGTCTCCTAAGTCAAGCGCGGACCTGATGGAAAGTGTGAAGCCGTCAGCGAGGTTCCTTGGTCTTGGCGCTTGGTATCCCGAGTGGCGCGACCCGACAGTGATGCGTTGTAAGCCATCGCCGGGCGAGGTGGTCTCACGCAGTGTGCACGTTGGCAGTCTCGGCAACAGATGCATCGCTGAGCCTCGTGCAGAGCCAGGGAAAATCCTCGTCTTGGCAACAGTATGCCATCGTGCCAAGGAGGATCCTTGGTCTTGCAGTGTTAAGCCATCGTGCCAAGGAAAATCCTTGGTCTGGGTTGAGTATGCCATCGTGCCAAGGAGGATCCTTGGGTCTTGGCGTTAAGCCATCGTGCGCGGACCTTGGGTTCGGCTGTTGCGAGCCATCGTGCCAAGGAAGATCCTTGGTCTTCGCTATTGCAGATCGGAGAGTCGGGAGCAATGTCCTCATCTTCCGGTGCTGGGGTGAAGAGCTGGTAGTTGCTTTGCATGTTGGAAGAAACTGCTTTCGTAGAACTGAAATGCGATTACATAGAACTTCAATCCTATCAACTAAAAAGACAAAAAGGAAACAAAAGACCGAAAATAAAAGACCGAAAATAAAGAGCTAATCTATTGCAAAATAAACTAGACTAGTGATAATATTTTCTGAGGTTGTTTAATGCCACGGATGCTTGAGATCCTTCCCCTCCTCGGTCCTCAATCTGAGGTCCCTTTTCGGATGACTCGAGCGATGATATAGGGACCTTCCCACCTGGGGAGAGCTTGTTCCGTTCTCGCCTTCCGACCAGGGCTTCGATCTTTCTAAGTACCCAATCGCCAACTTTGAATACTCTTTGATGACCCTCTTGTCGTGATATGCCTTGGTCCTTGCTTGTAATTCACCATCCTCATCTCGCGCAGCCTAGTCGCTTTTCATCTATCGTGTCCAGTGTCTAGAGCCTATCGACCTTGTTGACTTGCTTCATCATAATGGGAGTTCCTTACCGTAGGGACGGCCATCTCTCGCTGGTGCCATAGCCTCGTAACCGAAGGTTAGTGCGAATGGGGTTTCCCCGGTTGGCCCCTCTGGTTGTGCGCGAACACCCCATAAAGCTAGGGAAGTTCGCCCAACCATCTACACCTCGCGACCTTCAAGATTCTTTGGTGAGGGCGGTTAGGACCAGCTTGTTGTGGGTGCCTTCTCGTTGACCGCCGCTTCGGGGTCTCGCTAACCGAAGATTTTGCATGGCGTATTTTGACTCTTCCCAATTCTCGTTGTAAATGCCGTGGAGAATTGGAGTCCATGGTCGAAACAATCAGTATGCGGAAGGCCAAATCTCGCACCCGTATGTTGTCATGAACAAAGTTGATCGCATTCTCTTCCGTTATCTCGGCCAATGCTCGCCTCTATCCACTGGAGAAGTAATCAACAGCCTACTATCACGTACTTGCAATTACCACGGGCGGGTGGGAAGTGGTCCAATGAGGTCGATCCCACATATCAAAATGGCCACGTAGGTATTACTAGTGCTTGCTCGACCGCAGTGTAGTCTTGGAATGTCGAGAACCTTTCGCATTTGTCACATTTTCGAACATAGGCGTGCGCGTCTTCCACTAGGTTTGGCCAGGTAGTAACCTAGCGATATGATTTTGTCGCCTAAGGTTCGCCCCCGGTGTCCGCCGCAAACACCTTCATGCGTACTTACGCCGGGGAGGTTCTCGCTTTCCTTGGGATAGACACACCTAGCAGGGGCTTCGTGAAAGATCTTCGGTAGAGGACTCCGTTCATCACCACGAATCTTGGAGACCTCTTCGATAAGCTTGGCTCGAGCATCATCTTCCGGGAGTTTCTCCTTCTCAATGTATTCGATGTAGTCATCGATCCAAAGATCTCTCTTCCTCGTCCGTACAGCATGACTTGTAATCTTTCATACGCAGGTTCCTACATAAACTACATATGGGTTGGTCTCCGAAGGAGACACGTCCGTGGTGGCTAGTTTGGAGAGAACGCCCGCGACTTGGTTGTCTTCCCTTCCTATCTCGCTCGAGCTCGAAAAATTCCATTTTCTTCGTCATATCTAGGACCAGTCTCTATACTGCAAGGGTGACATCTTGAGTGTTATATTCTCCCTTCACTTGTTTCGACAACAAGCCGGGAGTCGTAAAGCGCCCCACCTTAGTTGCTCCATAGAAGGAGGCCAACTCAATGCCAAATATGAGAGCCTCGTATTCGCCTTGGTTGTTAGAGGCAGAAACCCGCGGATGGCATCTTGTATAGTATATTCTCCTTCCGGGCTTGCTAGTACAACTCCAGCCTCCGCTTCTTTCCTTGGTAGCCGATCCGTCCGCCTGTGATATGGGGATCCAGCATTGGATGGGAGTTCAATGGAGAGTCTTTTTCCTCAGGCGCGTTTTGCTTGAGGAGGCGGGAGATGCTCACCCATAAAGGCAAGCCTCGACCATGAAGTCAACCAAAGGTCATGCAAGAGGGTCTTCCTTGGTTGGTAAGTGATATCAAACTCCGTTAGAGCGATTGACCAATTAAGGAGACGTCCCGAGCCGTCCAACTTGTGAAGGATTTTCTTCAATGGTTCGCTGGGTGTAGACGGTGATAGGGTGTGCGTAAAAATATGCGCGCAGCCTTCCTTGAAGCAATGACTAGTGCGTATGCTATCTTCTCCACATTGAAATATCTCGCTTTCTACATCTGGACATGTGGTCTTTGAGACATAGTAGACGGGCTTCAATTCCTTCATCCTTTCGAACTAAGACAACATGCGATAAATAAGTGATCAGGCAAATAGGAAGACATATAGCATCTCACCTAGTAGCCTGACCGCTAAGCAAGGGAGGGGAACCCAAGTACTCCTTCAACCTGAGGAACGCTTCCGAGCATTCAGGAGTCCAGAGAAGCTCTTGGTACCCTTCAATACCTTGAAGAAAGGCAATGACTTTTCGGCGGATTTGGCGATGAATCTTCCAAGGGCCGCAATTCTTCCATTAAGTCTTTGACCTCCTTGATGGTGGTAGGTTCCTTCATGTCAACGAGCGCCTTGATCTTTTCTCGGGTTTGCTTCAATCCCTTTTGGGAAACCATGAAGCCCAGAATTTCCCCGCAAGAACTCCGAACACGCACTTGCTTGGATTCGGCTTCATGTTGTTTGCTCTGAGGTTGTGAACGGTCTCTTCTAGGTCAGAACGCGGCCGCCTTCCTTGGTCTTTATGGCGACCATGTCATCAATATAAGCCTCCATGTTTCTACCTATCTCGACTTGCAAAAACTTGATTTACCATCCGTTGGTAAGTGGCACCAAAGCATTCTTGAGCCCAAAAGGCATCATGATGTAGCGTAAATTCCCCACAGTGTGTTTGAAAGGCGCCTTCTCGATGTCTTCTTTCGCCATTTTTATCTCGATGATAGCCTCGAGTAGGCATCTAAGAAGCCGAGAGTTTGGTGTCCGTAAATGGAGTCCACCAACTTGTCGATTCTGGGAGAGGATAGCCGTCCGGGGGCAAAGCTTTGTTTAGATCAAGAAAGTCCATGCACATACGCCATTTCCCATTTTGCTTCTTCACCATAACGACATTAGCCAACCAAACGGGTATTTGACTTCGCAATTATTCCGCGCCGAGTAATTTCTCGCACCTCTTCTTTTATAGCTTCCTCACTTGTCCCTTGCAAAATTTCTCCTCGTCCGGGAGATGGTCTTCGCTAAAGGATCAACTTCTAAGCGGTGGAGGGCTACTTCTTCATTGATCCCCCTCATGCCTTCGACTCTCCAAGCAAAGACGTCGAGACCGTTTTTCAAGAGGGATATGATTCTTTCTTTCTCTTCCCGTGATAGCCGGCCTCCTAGCTTGATTTTTGTTCAGATAGTCAGATTAATGACTACCTCTTCTAGCTCATCTACTGTGCTTCATTTCGGTCCGTCTCGAAATTCTAGTGGATTCGCGATGATCTCTCCGATTCTCCTCCCTTCATTTGCCGCTTACATTGAGGCCTTCTTCCTCCATAAGTTTATCGATGTCCGGAAGATCGTTCTTCCCCGAGTCATGGTTGGCCCCCGAGTTCTCGGTCATTGACGAGAATGGGGTCTTCCTCGGAGATGGGTAGAACTATGCCTCGGTCATCCGCAGCTTCTAGGACCATAGGATCTTCTTCCGGTGTGGGTAGAGTTACGCCTTGGTGTCATCCACAATTTCTAGGACCATAGGTTCCTCTTCCTCACTTTCCCATACTTCACGGATATAGTTCATCCTAGAGCTAGTTTCCGTGGTCTTCTGTGATTTGGTGATCTTGATGTTCTCCTCGGGCGTATCTATCTCCACGCTTTTTGACTTTTTCCGCTCTTGACAACATGTTCCAAGAAATCTTTGGGGGGTTGCCCTCGCGCGTCCAATGCCAAAGACGAGTGGGAAATTTAACTCGTTGGGTGAGGAAGGGAGGCTACCATCCCAAGTTTGGCTTGACTTGGAATGCCGATAATCACACGATAGTCACTAGTCAAGTCCATGACTATGAAAGTGACGTAGCTTTGGCTCGGAAGGGATGATCGCCGACTTCGAGTTCTAGTTCTACGGTTCCCTTTGCTCCAACCTTATGGTTGGTGACTCCTTCAAGCCTTCCATGATATGGCTCTAGCGCGATGTCTTTCAACCCCATTTGTTGGAAGGTGAATAGTACAGGATGTCACGGGAGGCCCCGTGTCAACAAGAAGTCTTTCGGATTCAACATTGTCAATTCGACCCTTGATGACCAACGGCCGCTCACGAGCCGCTCGACTTCCTGCCAACTCATTCGGAGAAAAACTAATGATTTCTTCGCTTTATGGATCCAAGCAGGGGACATGGTATACTTTGCTTAGCTCGTGGATCCGGTCCCTTAGCTTTACGGTGGAGGTCACCTCTTCACGGATCACATGTAGCTTAGCCACTGTGAGGCACTTCGATCTTCATCCTCACTCTTGGAGTCATCTTCGCTCTCCTCTTGCTTCGCTTTCGCTTGCCCGTCTTTCTTCATGACATAACGGTCTAACTTTCCCTCGTCAACCCATTTGTTGGATTATCTTCTTAAGGGCCCAAGAACCATCGGTGGTGTGCCCGTTGTCCTTGTGAAAATCACGGTATTTGTTCTTGTTGCGGGGATATTTTGGGTGATCGGTCGGCGGACGAGGTGGAGGAAGGTTCGCTACTTTGCATGATTTCGGAGATGGGCTTTGTAAGAGGGGTGAACTCCAGCTTCTCAGTGCTTCTGGTTCTATTCTTTCCTTTGGAACCCTTGCCGTTCCCGTTGTCATTCTGTCGGGGGTTAGTTGCTTCCAGGGTCACAGAATTCGCTCATAACGGGATCGAATTCCGAATTCGTTCGATCGGATCGAATCGCAATTCGATTCCGAATCAAAACGCCCAAATTCGCGAATGAATTCGCTCCCAAAAGTTATGAAATTCGATTTTCACTGTTCTTCCAAATTGAAAACAAAAAAAAAAAAAACCTCAGATTCGCTTGAATGAAAAAAATGGGAGAAGATTAAAATCATACCTTATTTTTCCGTTTGTTTTGCAGATCGAAGAAGACTAATACTCCGCGTAGTTGTAGATCTGGGAATGGCCGTCGACGCTGAAGGTTTACCCCCAAAAATTGGCTCGATTGCGGCTTTTGCCATGGAGAAGAAGAAGAAAAAGGTTAGAGAATTCGCGAGGAGGAGAAGGAGGAGGCGGCGAGGAATTAGGGTTAGGGTTGGAAGTTGAGAGTGTTTGCTCTGTGGGTGGGGAGTTGGGGACTGGGGAAAAAAAACGTGAGAACCGAGAGATGAAAGGGTGAACATTGTATCTATCTAGTAATATTTTCTTTTTTTGTGATTTTACACCAACAGTTTTTGTTTTTTTCAAGAAAATTTAATTTTCTTGTCATCTAGGATTGTGAACTGAGTTATGATAATTACAAAATTTTAAAATAATTTTATACATCTTAATTGTTATTTTTATTAAACTCTTGTCGAGGAAAAATTGCAAAATATTATAATAATTTTATACATCTTACTTACGTTATATGATTAACATTTTTTTTATTTAAAAACATTATAAATTACTTATTTGGTTCTTTAAAAAATAATTTATATAATTTAATTTTATAAAGTAATAATTTAGAAAATAATTTTATACTTCTTGCATATTATGGTTTAGAATATTTCTTTATTTACATAACCTTATAAATTATTTATTTGGTTTCTGAAAAATAATTTATTTCCCATTTGATTTTAGGAAATAATAAAATATCATAAATCTAAAACTAGAAAAATTACTTTCTAAAACATAGTAAAAATATTATTCTACTAATATATTTGATGTACATTATAAACTTTTATATTTTGAAGTTAATAATACTTACTAATCATAATATGTGTATATTTTATAACATTATTAATTGTCAATACAATAACTAATTTCATTAATTCAATCATCTATAAAATTAAAAGTTAACTCATAATAAAAATAATTCATTGTTCTTATTAAAATTTCAATTGGGACGCTCAAAATGGAAAAATGTCCTAAGTCGGACGGGACGGAGGGAGTATGTGCTCATATTACAAAAAAAAAATATTATGTTACTTTATCAAATAAAAACATAAAAATAAGTAAAATACAAAAAAAAAATGATAAATTAATTTCACATGCGGAGCACGGGTTACTCACTAGTAATGTTAACCTTACTAATACATGAAGCGAATTATGAATCGAATTCTTAACGAAAATACCTAAGCGAATCGCATTCACTCGGGGGTAGCGAATTCCGTATTCGAATTCGCGTCGCGAATCGGACCGCGTGCCGAATTATGTGACGCTGGTTGCTTCAGGTTCCGTCTTGTCAGCTCCCCTTTTCTTTGTCTTGTCTTCAGCCATGGAAATGGCATAAGCCACTTTGTACAATTCGGCCTTGGAGCTAGGTTCCCTGGCTGAGAGTTCATAAATGAGGGGGCCAGATTTTAACCCAGAGTTGAAGCAAACTATGACCTCCCTATCGGTGAGGCTTTCTTCGACTTGTCCGCCATTTTGAACCTATTGTAGTAGGCGAGGGTGGTCTCTCCCTTCCTCGCTTCAATGTTGGCTAAGTCGGTTAATCTCATCTTCCTCTTCCCGGCCCAGTGGCAAAATGATCTAAGAACATTCTCCTCACGCCCCTCCAAGAATCGATGCAACCTTTCTTGAGCTCACGGAACCAGGTCAAAGTCGTTCTTAAAAGGTGCTCGCGAAAGCTTTGCAGAGCAAGTCATCAGCAGTGGTGAGGAGATTCGTGGTTTGTTCAAAACTTTGCACATGGTCCTTGGCGTCGAGTGGTTCCGTTGTATTTCTCGAAGTTTGGGAGCTTGAGGTTAGGATGGGGAGGTGCAGCGGTTATCCTCGAGGAAAACGGACGGGTGGCCCAATCGTAATCGTCGTCATTATATTTCTTTCCCCTCTCCATATCATCCGCCTTTGCTTTCAACAAACCCCATTGCTTTGTTTCTATTTCCTTCTCACCGCTTGAGCGAGTGCTTCGTTGGGAGCTTCGATCGACTTGTCTTTGGGGCGATCATTCACCCTACTATGCTCCGCTCATGTCGGTGGCCATCACGCGCGGAGGGCCTTATCACGTCTTGGTTCCAGTGTCTTGTGCGCCAAGTATCATCACGTAGGGCTCGGGGTCCTTGGCCTTAGCAAATTCTCGATGCCGAGGACGAGGAGAGTCGGCCGACGAGGACGATGAGAATCGAACGACGAGGACGAGGAGAATCGGCCGACGAGCTCGAGGAGACGTGGGACGCCTAGGTGTCATGATGAGGCGAGCGGGGATAGGCGCCTATTCAAGCCGAGTCTTGTCACTTAGGTCCTTGGAGTTCACTTCCTCTTCCACTAGGAGTTATTTGGCTTCTCGGGTCGACCACGTGATCCTTCGCTTCTGTTATGCCGAGGACGAGGAGAATCCCCTGGGAGGCTGGCATTGGTAGTTCAAATAGCTTCGGGGTGGGAGGAGCCCGATGCTCCCCTGTTCCTTTCTCAAAGGTGGGCCCATTGATGGTACAATGAATGGAGCCGTGGAATGATCTGGGTCCATTTGCAAAAGAGCAACTTGTGTTTCATACATCCTGCAAAGTCTCCATTTGTTTGTGTAACAAAGAGCGTCGGTCCAACGGGTTGAGATCCTCCCGCCGGCTTGACCAAGGCTTCGGCATTCTTTGTTTTCTTCCTTCCCGCTTGCTTCCCACGAGCACGAGTAGGACGAGGAAGGTCATTGCCCTCTCCTCGGCATTTGCACGTCCCGTGGAACGAAGAGTCATGGCAAGGGGAGGAATGGCATCGGTGCGAGGTAGAGGAGGAGGAGGAGGCAATGGCTCCTCGGCTCCAGTGTTTCCATTCGCTTGGGTGGGATCCTCACCGTAACACTTGTGAATTGTCCGTCCATTATGAATCACAAAGCAGATTATTAAATGCGAAATTTTCCAAAATCACAATTTCAACAGACCGAATTTATGGCTAAATTTAGGGTAAATTTTGACCACAAACAAGCAGTACCAATTGCAATTTTTCCAACACAAAAATTCGAAGCCACAAATTTCGCTTCGACGTGAACTAGCGCTTCCGGCCGAATTAATGCGGTTTCCGTTGGAAGTTTACAAATTCCGACCGAATCAAGAACGAGCCTTGTCGGAGCAAAAATTTCCGATTTCGATCAAGAACAAATCCAACGGAAAATAGCTTCTCAAGCGAGATTTTCCAGCCAAACAAAGGGTGTTTGAATCGATTTCCCGGCAATGGAACCACCGATGATGCCAAAATCGTCAAACAGCCCGGATCCAAGCGTTGAATGCTCGGCGGTTGCAAGGCCCGAAAATAAGAGAAAACACGTAAACTAAGCCGGGCGGATCCGGCTAAAGGCCCTCCGGCGTGAGAGTAAGTTCACGGTTGATATTAGAGAAATCAAATGGACGAGTTTCTCCAATGTAAAAAGTAACGTACCAATTAATGAGCCATGGGGCTTGTATTTATAGGAATGGATTGATAGAATCCATGTTGGAGTGAACTTGTAGAGAGATAAGATATAATCTTAAGAGAATTATATCCGGTAAGGAGTCATTGTTTGACTTGAATTGATATTGGTAATTGTAATCCCGATTGGATCACAACCGTATAATCCTTGTTGAATAAAGATTGTAACGCTAACTTAGGAACACCGAGGAAGGCAAATGATTTTCCTCGGCCTTTGACAAATAGGCCGAGGAAAATGGTTTTCCTTCCTCGTCATTTGGTAAATGGCCGACACGGAGATATGCCGGGGAAAATGATTTTCTTTCCTCGTCACTTGGATATATGCCGAGCAAATAACTTCTCTTTCCTCGGTAATTCCGACATGGCGGCCCAAAAATGATGATAGAAGGCCGAGATAAATGTTCCTCGGCATACGAGGAAGATCTTACTCGGCCCTAATACTTCATAATTAGACTATCCACTGCCCAATATAGTTGGGCCCAAGTTCGGGCAAGCCCATGTTCGTAGCTCGGTTTATACCGTTCAGTCATGTTAACCAGTTTTTCTACTAAGGTTTGATATGGATTTACTTCTCTGAAGATTATACTTTAAAACTGGATGTAGGGTGAATGCTCCATTCGTCCCATAATCAATGTTGCACTTTACTTTTTGGTATGTCCAAAAATAAACGTCGCATTTCTAAACAAGGAAAGAGTCCTAGTGCAATTTTACCATTGTACAAGCTATGTATAAACAAAGCGAAGCACATTTCTTAAAAACGTTGACAAGTCAAATGCGACATAATTAATGGGACGGAGGGAGTATATCCTAAAACTGGTGAAGCTGATTATGAAGGGACAAACGACTCTTTTATCTTGGAAATGGGAGTAGATTGGACCTCATGGAAGTTTTTATATAAAATATTAGGATTATATATCTTCTGGATCTCTAAGTCTCAAAATTTAATCTTAAGAGTTAGTTATTCTGAAATGGCTTGATGGTGGTAACAGCATGGAACTCCCAGTAGCATTCAACTGATTCTTCAAGCTTATTGCTATCCAGATTGAAGGGTTAGAAGCGCACTTGATATTAAGTTTTAATCCTAGTTTGATATTACAAAAGCTTTTTAGTCCATCATTTATGAGTATCTTCTGTGGATTTAATTTTCCCGTTTTCTTGATAGCATAGCAAGTTTTATTACTTATGAATATTTTTTTTTAATGCAAGTAGTTCGTCAAAGCAAATGGTTCCCTCTTCCAACCCCCGCAAGGCGGGGAGCGCTTGGCGCACCTGGGTTTGCCAAAAAAAGAAAAGAAAGTAGTTCGTCAAAACTTTTAGAAATCTAACTCTTTTCTTCTCCAGGGTCTTAGAGGACTCTATGCAGGTTTTTTTCCTGCCGTTCTCGGCTCAACAGTCTCGTGGGGTCTATATTTCTTCTTGTAAGTGCCAAGCTAAAAATCTCTCTGATTTATGGACTTCTTGTCCCTGTATTTTCTTATAGTGCTAAATGACTAGATCGTTTCATGAGTTATGTTATCTCCTTAAATTAAAATTTATCCTGGAACTATGCCTTTGGCAAATTAGTATTCCTTTCATCCCAATAAAACAGGTACACTTTGACTTTTTGTGGTCAATTTCCAGATATATATTTAACCAAAAAAAAGATAAGAGAAAAGAAAACCTAAGATGTTCGGACTTGTGTCGAGACTACTTGAATACGAGTGTCCGACACGGGTACGGCGGGGTAGACTAAAGAGTCTGAGCATCACAAAACAAAACTATAACCTTTCCGTAGTACACTTAGAATATTATTATTCACATGTTCTATAGCTTTTTGACAGATCACGTAAATCCTCATTAAATGTTGATTGGGAAAGAGGTCAAAGTTACCATTAAGGTGAAGTGTACCTCTTCAATTGGAATGGAGGGAGTACATTACTGTTTCTCCATCTGCACATTCATGCTTAGTTCAGCTCCAGGATTTTAGTGAACTGTGAACCCAATTATATTTAAAATTAGGATGCTTTTGTACCAACCATTGTTGATTGAGAGCTGTTCTTATAGATTACTCTTTTACTGATTATAACTGGCGGCAATGCAATAGCAAGCCGTCAGCTAATAACATGGTTGCTTTCACATGAATATTTTTTTATGGAAGAATGCGCATTTGTATTACCTAACTTGATGATTTGTTGTTATTTTAGCTATAGTAAAGCCAAACAAAGGTATCTGAGAAGCAGGGAAGAGCTGAGTCCCGGCCTTCATCTTGCCTCAGCTGCAGAAGCAGGAGCTTTGGTGAGAATCTTAAGATCTGTTAGTGCTATGAGATTTTATTGTAAGGAATAACTAGTTGACCACCTTGGCAGATGGAAGGGGTGTCTTGTATGCCATACTCCCTTCGTCCCATAAAGATATTCAATTTTGTCATTTTTGTTTGTCCCAAAAAGAGTCCCATTTCCAAAATTGTTAGGTTAAAACCATTGAACTTCCGAAATCGCCAACCAAGAAAGAAGAGAAAAAGAGGAGAGGACGAGTGCCAACCAAGGAAGAAGGTAGAGTAATGGAGTAATAAGTAAACATCATTAAGGTTAGTGATGGAAACGAAAGTGGGTTGTTAAAATGTTTGAATGGTCAAATGGGACTATCATTATGGGATGGAGGGAGTATCTTTTAATTTGTCTTTTTGACGAGGTTGATCCAATGTCCTTAGTCAAGCCCCAATTGTCTAGAGGATTTTAATGCATTAATTAACTGATGGTCACATCATATCATTTATTTACCAGACAGATCATCCATAGAAGCTGTTAGGACCAAATAGGAATGCTACAGATGTGAGATTTGGAAGTTGTTTGTTGAGATTCTATTTGGTTAGTCTGGGTATCTACTTAACTCACCACCTTGATATGGCAATGAAACTGCTAGCGATTAAAATGTTGCAGTTCTATGAACCAGTGCAGCTTGACTCCTTTTTAAGAATTTTTTTAAGTGGTAAATCCCCCCCCCCCTCCAACTAATTTCTGACAATAAATTCTATAACATAGAATCTTGCGTATATCTCCATCAAGTGTCAAAAAGATATCCTACTCAACCCATTTGTTTTTTCAGGTCTGCTTTTGCACCAATCCTCTTTGGCTTGTAAAAACAAGATTACAGCTGCAAACTCCTCAGCATCAAATTCGACCATATTTTGGGCTCCGCGGTCTGCTTCACCTCTCACATTGAATTTCTAGTCTTTTCTTTCCTTGATAAACTATTGTTAGTTTGGAAAAAGTCCATATTTGATACTATCAATTGATCATCCTCTTTAATGTTAATTTTTAATTGCTGCTAATTATTAATATTGTCATGAAATTAATATCATCTAGTAGCTAAAAGCAATTGATACATTTATAAAAGATTATGAATTTGCGGAAATGAAGTCTTCGGCTGGGGCTTTCAACTCCGAGGACAAGTTGCATACTTTGCGGATATATTTGGTTAATGATAGCCTTATTGAATGATTAGTGACCATGGCACCATAAAAGTACTTTTTTTTTTTTATAACTTAAAGGTATATGCTTACATTTGGTTTTTGTATAAACTTGTGGGGTCTTTTTTTGAGTAGTTTGCTTTCTTCAAAATGGAAGAAGTTCTCATTTATAAATGTAATTGCTAATAAGTGTTAAGGATATGGGAAATCTCAAAAGTGTGTCAGGGGTTTATTTGAGCCCTCTCGCTTCATATCAGTGGGGTACAGTATGCATGAATCATTAGACTGTTGCCTTGTAAGTGGGGTGCTGTGGTGATTTTGTCCTTGAATATGGATTCACAAGGATGTGTAATCTAATGCATCCCTTTCATATCCCAATAATCTTGAAGTTGAAGTTCTCTTTTGGAGTTAGCAGGATGACAATTTGGACGCACAAAACAAATTACTAAATCACTTGTCCACAGCATTGAAACTTTAAGCTGCTAAAATAAATCCGAGTATGGCTCAAAAGCCACATTTTCTTTTTGTACGGTAAACTACAGGGGAGGCTATTTTAAGGTTCTATGATAAACACATAGCTGATCATCTTCCTCTCTTTCGTCACTCACTGTTTGCTAATCGTTTTCTGTTCATTCGTTCCTCCTTAGATTCAGGCATAAAATTTCAACTTCATGTTATTTTTTATTGGAAACTCTCTCTTTCATGGCCTCACTCCTTTCCTTTTCTTATCTTTGACATTCATGGAATAATAGAGCCAAATGTATTCCTTGTTTGAAAAAGAAAAAGGGTTTCTGTGTTCTGTGAATTTAGCACTGTCAAAACAACACCTCCCCCCGGGTATAGTTTCTGATCTTTGTTGTGTCATTTCTGTAGTGATGCCCATACTATATTACATATATTTACATGTTATGTGTTTTTCCTTTTTGATTGTTATGCATGAAAATCAGCCCATGCTTGTACTATTTCAGATGCTTTGCGGACCATAGTGAAAGAAGAAGGATGGAGAGCATTGTACAAAGGGCTCGTACCTGGTCTTTTTCTGGTTAGATTTGGTACCTGCACCCTTTTTTCTATTTCGAACTACCAAATTAATTTATCTTTGACATATATAAATTGCGTCCCAACCCCCGCTTGGCGGGGAGCGCTTGGCGCACCGGGGTTTGCCCTTTTTTATATATAAATTGCGTAAATTAGATCTGTTCATTGGTACTGCTCTCCCTCTTTAGAAGAGACGGGAAAAATCCCGGTTCTTATATTTCCTAATAATATTTTTCCAAGCCTGTACTCATTGATTAATTTGTAAAGTTCCATATTAACATTTTAAAGATGTCATCCACTGATTTCAAGTGCACACTCAAAGACACTAAGGCCACATGCACACACACATGTATTTTCCTGCATTGATGCAACTTAGAGCTCTGGCTTTCCTTTTCCTTCAGCAGGTCACTCATGGTGCTATTCAGTTCACAGCATATGAGGAACTTCGTAAAGTGGTCGTCGACTTCAGGTCTGAAAAGAGCAATGAGGATTCTACTGGTGCTGATTTGCTAGTAAGTTTGTCTGTCCACTTATATTCTAGAATATTTGATGACTGACCAGTTTTAATATGCATGAATCCATGAAAAAAGATCCTTGCTTATCGATGGATGATGTTAGATGATATATGTGTTGGCCGGACAATATTCAGTTTTCGTAGATCATACGCTCTTGCTGTTTGTGAAATTCTTTTGTTTCCCTTTTTCTAATTAATATTATTATTATTTATGTTTTAGTTTATATTTTAGTTTTACAGAGGCATAAATAATTTTCACTTGCATTAAAGTGGATAGTTTAATTTATTTTTATTATGGATCACTATGCAATCCTAGTCAATAGTTGACATCAATGATAGATCGCTAGAACTGCAAGATGCCAGGACAGGATAAGAGGCATGGAAAAGGGTTATTCCTCATGAAATAATTTATTTGAATTTATAGGCTTTAGTTTTTTTAGTTCTTTTGTGAAGTATACCATCTTAATGTAGAACACTTGCACACTCGTGCTGCTTCTGTAGTTGATCCTTAGCGTGGAATGTTGATTTGTATAGAAAATTACTCGGTCTTGGGAGTCATAATATTTTATCAAATCAGACACTCGTTGCTATTGAACTTGTGTTCGTTGGCTACACTACCTAAGAGAAAGATGTAGTGTTCTTCTAAAGGAAATTCACAAGGCAAGAATTGAATTAGATTGAAACACACTACATATAAGGATGAGGGAGGATGTGATGCAATTTCTTTCGAGATGGAGGATAATGGGAAGAACTTATTACTTGTGCTCTAGCGAATCTTTCGCTCTAGTTCTTTGCAACAAGTTTCTGTTGATTTGAGTAATTATCATTTTTAGAACGAATAGATTTCATTTGAACCCTTGTGTTGTTTTGAGTATTTAGGGATTAAATAAATTCTTGTTTTCACGACTTCTGTTATTAGCTATAGGTAAGTCGTTTAGTATTTCTCTATAACTTTTTGGTCAAACAATTGAGTAGCATTGGCATGAATGTTGATTCTTCATTATCCCCTTATATGGCCTCTCAGAATAATATGACAATTGCTAGCATAATTATATTTAACCGTACACATTTAGCCAAAATTATGACTAAGTTAGGGATTCCCTTTTCATTATTTAATCTGGTTTTCCTTTTTCTTTAGACCACTCTACAAAAGGGCTCATTTAATGTGATCCATCACCTATAACAGTTTTTTTCAGCTAGTTTTTACAAGTCCATATCATTTGTTCAAAAAACACTACCCACTGTGGCATGCTTTATAAAAAATCTGGTTCCTTGCTTTGAGAAACTCCCTCCGTCTCACAACGAATATCTAATTTTAGCTTTGAGATTTAAGAATGTTGAGATCTTGGCATTTTTAGTAGCATAAGTACATAAAAACCCTTAATGATCTCACCATATTGCATCATGATCTGAGTGTGAATTAGAACTTGTTGTTTGATGATGGATACTTTAGTAAAGTCTCAAAAAACAAAAAAAAAAAAAAAAGACATTCATTTTGGGACATAATTTCTGGAAAATTAGACATTCATTTTGGGACGGAGGGAGTAACATTTTGTGCTGTAGCTATGTCTTTGGATATTGACCTTCTTTTATGGTTCCATCAGTTTATGACATTTGGTTGCACTATTTTTTGACAGAGTTCAATTGATTATGCTACATTAGGGGCTTCTTCGAAACTAGCAGCTATTCTTCTGACATATCCATTCCAGGTAGTTATTTTATCACTTGATTCATATCACCACTTTGTTGATTCCCTCTAATAGTTGCGTTGTTCCTTCCATTTCAGGTCGTCCGTGCTCGCTTGCAGGTATGTAATTACATTACACTTTATACTCTTTTCCTATAATTTCTGGCTTAGGAAGAACTTTTACAACTGCAAACTCGTCCAGCTCTTGTCAGGGACGGAGCCAGGAATTGCCTCAGGGGGGGGGGCAAGATTTCACGGGGGTTCGGGGGCAGCGCCCCCGAAAAAATTTTTCGGGTCAGACAAGTAAAAATGGGTCGGATCCATGAAATACAATGTATTTTAGTTAAAAATGTAAAGAATTAAGAAATGGGAAAAGCCTAACTAATTAATTAAGATTGATTGGGTCGGATCAATGAAATACAATGTATTTTAGTTAAAAATGTAAAGAATTAAGAAATGGGAAAAGCCTAACTAATTAATTAAGATTGAAAAATGTGTGGAAATTAGGAGAAAGAGAAAAACAAAACTGTTAAGAAAAAGAAATGGATGGAGAGAAAGAGAGAATAGCAAAGATGGATGATAAATAAAATTAATTGAAAATGTAGGTAGCAGGGCTCGAACATGGATTTGAAAGGAAACACCAAAGGCTTTAACTTCACCCCTTCTACCGCTGAACCACACCACTCACTGGTGTTAATCTTGAAGTTAATTATATATATACATATATTAAAAAAAAAAAATTTCCATTGCATTTCCGCCGGGGGGGGCGAGTGCCCCCCCATGCCCCCCCTGGCTCTTGTTCTCTTCTTAAAACCTTACTCTTCAGATAAAAGTGTCATTGCTTTCCGAACAGTCACTGTAGGAATGGCCTAATGAGACTACGGTCTTACCAAGACGATCACTGGATGGATAATTTACATTATGAGATAGCTTCTTGCTTTATATTGGTCCCTAAATTTAGTCTTTCACGTGTACACGGTTAGAGAGAGGGTGCAAAGAGAGAATGAATATCTGACCCTCAAGATTAAGTTATATTTTGTGATACTGCTTAGCTTGTTGATTTATTTATTTTTTTTATATAAAAAAAAGTATTACTGTATTTTATTTTATTTTTATTTTATTTGTGAAAAGCTGTAACCTTAGTGTTACTAACTGTAGCAACGTCCAAGTACAGATGGGATTCCGAGATATATGGATAGCTTGCATGTCATGAAAGAAACTGCAAGGTGAGATAGTTTTCACCCACAAAATTGAGATGGATCACTTTCATCGTCTTTGTATATCAGTGAATACTCTGCACATTCCTTTTATAATCTTGTGAGAAGAGTTCTAGGACTATGGCATAGGATTATGAATACTCTTATTCTTGCAGATTCGAGGGTCTACGAGGCTTCTACAGAGGCATTACTGCAAACCTACTGAAAAATGTTCCGGCAGCTTCTGTAACATTCATCGTTTATGAGAATGTTCTGAATATGCTAAAGTTAGCACGAACAAAAGAATGATCCATTTACTCTCCGTGCCCTCATCCGTCTGCCGTTTGCAATTTGCTGTATGATTTTGAGGTTTAACGTAGAAGGAAGAGTAGTCCATACCCCATCTACATGGTATAGAACTATTGAAGATTTATGTAACCGCATCCAAATTTCTCCTCCCAATTCTTTGACGACAAGTTGAAACCTTCTTTTGAGCTGGAAAAGAGTTTAACTTGATGTACTAAATTGCAAATGGCCACCTCGTCGTTCCCAGAACAGGTATGTTTTATTATGCGATGAACTGTAGTATTTTCTTTTTATTAAATAATTATGTTGACACAAATATTGTCAATTTTTGCAGCATTATGTGCTACTGGGGATTATGCAGGAAGATTAAAGCACAATGTTAGTAGCATTTATTTGTTAATTATTTAGACATTAATTTGTTTTGTAATGTATTTACCAGACTCCGTTCTGATATCTGATAAAAATCATTCTACCTCACAATTGTGGTGATGTTTGATTTTCGTACAGATGTCTGATATTTGATATAAAAAAAAAAGAAGAAAGATAAAGATTACATTGCGGATTCCTTCATGAGAGAGAGAGAGAGAGAGAGAGAGAGAGAGAGAGAGGAGATGCAACGATCTTGGTGACTTAAAAACGAAAACAAAACAAGCGTCAAAGTAGTTCCAACTTAAACAGTGCACAGAGTTGATAAATCAAGTACTTGAATCTTCATTTACTGGGGAATTACTGCTTTACAACTAGCAGTCGTATTTGCAGTTTCTGGGTCTCTTCTGTTTAAGCTATTTCCTTGATTTATTTTTATATTAAGCTTTATCGTCATGGAACCACCACCTTGTCTCCTTGGGAGATCTTCCATTTCGACAGTTCTTCACATAGCGATCATTGTCTTCTGGCCGTTGCTGAGAAAATTCAAAAAGCAGACATTATTTCAACAGGACACCAAATCAAATCTTTTGTACTCCCTCCTTCTCAAAATGTTTTGACCAAAAAAATTGAGATTCCCTCTTGATCAAAGTGAATTTGATTTTTTTTTTTTGTCAAATAATTTGGGAGAGGTAGTATCACTTTCGTGCACCAATCACCAGTGGCGAAGCCATGTATACGGCATGGGGTCAATTATGCAAAGTGACCATTTTAGCACCTTCAAATTTATAGAAAATTAATTTTTATTACTAAATGATGGATTTATACAATTTGACCCCCTTTTATCCTAAAGATGGATACCCTAATTATAATATTTATCCCTAAAGCAATCTCAACCCCCATTCCTAAAAATTTTGGCTTCACTGGTGATCCAACGGTTATCAGTTACTAGGGTTGATGACTTCATAAATGATGAAAAACAGTTGGATCACTTGTACATAGACAAAAGTTGTACCGGGGATTTTGGCTCCAAGAATCTGTGTATACACTAGATTAGGTAAATCCTTGAAAATCGCTATCCAGACAAAAACTGAAGGATACTTCAATGTTTTGGTCATATTTGACTATCATGATGAGAAATATAGATCAATAAAGCTGTCAATCTATCAATTGGAAACTGACCTTTGCGGGTGAACTTGATAGCATGGACAGAATACTTATGCATATAGAACTAACAGTCATGGCTGGTGACCACGAGTCATATAAAATATCTGCAAACGAAAGAGAGCGAATTAATCATGATCTAAAGATATAGAGATTATAAAATTGCTAATCGAGACGAATGTAGAAAAATGTTAAAACAGTCTTAGTCCCAAAATGATTTGGGGTCGACTAACATTAAATTAATCGCCATATGGCGTCAATGAAGAGGTGAGAAAAAAAGAAAAGAAAAAATAGAGAGATAGTAAAAGAAAAAATATATAAAAAAATTGTGATAAAAAAAAGTAAACGCCGTTGCCGGGGATCGAACCCGGGTCACCCGCGTGACAGGCGGGAATACTTACCACTATACTACAACGACTTGATTGATGAGTACTCTGCTTCTTTATTTCTTTTCTTTCTTCACAATTTCTTTTTCTCCATTCCGCTACCAAATAATTAATGTTTCCCATCTTTTTCTTTTTTTTTTTTTTTTTTTTTCCAAATCCTCTGCCTCACTATATCATGTGGACTACTTCATCTTTCTCTTCTTTTTCCTCTGAAACTGAGAATAGATGAACAGTTCTTGTGTCTGTTTACTTACATATCTTTTCTCTCTTGGTACTTGATGGCATTGTTAATCTAGCTAAAATTTCCAAAAAAGTCCTCAACTACTCATTAGCCCTCAGATTCGGGATAAGGAAAAGCAGTAATAGACTAGCCACACTCTTTTCCTTAAGCAAGTACCAACCAAAATAATGGTGACCACTCCAAGTAATTTCATAATATCTTCAAGAACAAATTGAATTTTACTTATGGAAAAACTTGAGCATGCTTTTAATTGTTATCTGGTTCAACTAAAATAAATCAATTACTTCAACCTCTAAGAAATACTTGAACACAATGCATGTATCTCATACCTACTTTAAAATGTCAAGGAGTATAGCCAGGATTCCAAATCCATTCAATAATGGAAATATCTCTAACAAAGAAAGTTAGCGCACAGAGCCTATTTGGGAGTTCAAAAGCTTTTAAAGCTCTTGCCTTTCACAGTCCTTTTGATTTAAATTTTTCTTTCTTTTTTATTTTCTTGTGCATTTTTTACGGTTGGTTGATTGCTATGGGATGAGGTGGGGTGGGATGGGATGGTGATGTGAGCAGAGATGAGATCACTGGTGCATGGAATCCTTGGTCATATACTATCCTATGAATATGTCTATATTCCCTCCGTACCTAAATGAATGCCCAAATTCAAGAAATTTTTGTCCCAAAATGATCGTCGTTTTTATAAAAAACTTTGTTCCTAAATGCTTATTTATATAAAAAAAAAAAATCACTATTCATTTTATTATCACAAAACTAATTGTTTACAAAGTGGAAAACAAGAATATTTATTCATCTTTGCGATCAAAATATATAAAAAGCACACATTTTCAGAGTGTCCGTTAAAATAAAATTTGGACATTCATTTAGGGATGGATGGAGTACATCTTTCAGAGAGTGCAATCTGAATGTTGGAAGAGCATTCTTCTATGGTTTTCCTAACAAGGTGAGGAGCGACAATGGAGGGCATGAACAAAATTAACAGTATGAAAGGAAAGGTGTGAATTTGCTTCTGCTCCATTATTGAATGCATAAACATAGAAAAACGCATCCATGAAGAGTTCTTAACTGATGCTTCAGTATAGGAGACAAGGTGTGTGGCATAAGCAATAGTGCATGGGGGTGTACTCACAATCTATACGTAGCTATGGACCCGAAAACATCAAACACAACATTGCAAAACTTTACTTAAAATACAGTTAGTGACAAGAGAATTAAATCATTAATGCATCTCACATTCAGATACTCACTCCGTCCCAAAATGAATGACCAAAAAATATTCAATTTTTCTCTTGATCAAGAGCAAATTTGAAATTTTTTTTGGTCATTCATTTTGGGACGGAGTGAGTACTGTATATGCTAAGAAATAAAAAGTGAAAACATTTCGGATGATCAGAAATTCAGGATGACAAGAGAAGGGAAAAAAGATGGAAACCCATTTCTTCTACAAATTAAAAAAACAAAACTTATTTGAAAACGAAAAACCTACCAAGGCAAATATGGCCATTGCTGTAAATATGAGGGTGTAGAGGAGCTGGATGCAAAAAAATCACCTGCATCATTGCCAAAACCCAAATAAATACAAACACATATACATGGTATAATCAACTACGTGACAACAAGCACACAAAATTCAAAAACACGGAAAATTGTTCACCTGTGGAGATTCCATAGGATAATGCTCAGGAAAATCCACCTGGAGCTGGTAGGTTTCATTAGCATACAGAGTTCCCTGAGCTCCATTGACTTCAATTACCCACCTTTGAACCAAAATCCAATCAGTAAAAACATAATGTAACCAAATAAACATGTGCATGATACATTAGAAGATAACTTACACGAAATGAATAGATAAGACTACAAGATATACTCCCTCCGTCCCAAAATGATCTTCCCACTTTTTTTTTTGTTGTCAACAAGAAAGTACTTTGAGCAATAAATTTAGGTTAGTTTAATTATTTTAATGAAAATTTAAAACATGTTATTGAGACATCATTAAAATACTATCAATAACAATTTTTAGTGTTCATTAGGATAATAAAATAAACCTAAAATTATTGCTCAAAGTACCTTCATATTAACAACCAAAAAAGTTGAAAAATCATTTTGGGACGGAGGGAATATTAAGCTAATAAATTCCAAATAAGGACTAAGGAAATCCAGATAAGAAGCTTCATTACTTCATTACTAAAAAGATGGTATAAAAAATGAGTTTTTTTTTTTTTTTGGTACGAAAATGGTAGTAAGTGAGCAACCACTCCGGGTAGGACCACAAGGGCGGCTATCCCAACAAAGTTTCAACACTCCTGCATTCCCAGGGCTCGAACTTGAAACCTTTGGTTAAGTTAGAACACCCCCTTACCAGGTGATCTAGGTGTTTGTTGGGTATAAAAAACGAGTTTGAAAAGTCAAAATAGGAGTAGTTAATCAAGAGGAAGGGAGTACAAATTTGTAAATGGAACCTTAATAATAGGAAACAAGAGAGGAATGGGGGAGGGGGGAGAGCCAAACCTCTGAAGATTATCGGAGACTTTGTAGTGAAAACCGGCGGGGGGATTGACCTGCCACTCAACCAGCTCCTTCTGTAGCCGATTACTAGCTATCTTGCTTAATACCTTCATTTTTAATTTTCAATTTCAAGATTTCAAAGAAAAATGAGAGATTTAATTGATCATAATAATGGGTAATTGTCAAAAACTTCAAAAACTAATCATAAAAAAAAGCACAAAATTGATACAATACAACTAAAAAGGACCAAATCGATAATTGACATATATTATAAAGATTATTATATAGCATAAATACAAATATATAAAGAGAGAGAAAGAGAGAACCTTGCGGGAGGAAGTGGAAGAGGCGGTCATTGTTCGTCCCCAACTCTATTATTGATTGACCGACGGAGTTAGAGAGAGAGAGACAGAGAGCAGAAGTAGTGTTGATGTGAAGAAGGTAATGTCCCACTATTTTGCTTTCCCTTTTAATCACGTACAACTCATATTTCATACAGTATAACATTCTATTTCCTCATTCTATTCTCTTCCATTTTTATTTATTCGCACAAAATAATGACATTGACTTTTGATTCATGTTTCTATGACTTAGTCCATCAATGTCTACTTTTTATTTTTATTGTTCTTGTCCATTTTTTTCAAAGTTATTCACTAAATAACTTTATATATTTATAATTGAACGGTATAAATCGAGGTACGAACGTTAATTCGTGATCGTGCAAAATTCAATGGATTGAGCTCAAAATATAATTCATACAAGTCTAAATTACGACAAAGAGAGTGGGTCTTCCCTACCTTTGCTCGTATGACCTCCTCATCATTCCCCTATGTCGACCTAGACATATCAGGCGCATAATGACTAAGGCCCAACTAGGATCCTATGACCGACGAAGTATCATCATCTAGGCCGAGGAAGGCATCTATACAAGGCCGAGCAAGGCTCCCCTTGAAGACGAGAAGCACCTCCCCGATTATCAACAAAGCAGAAATGAGCTTCCCCATTCTCCACCTCTCCGACATAATCTAAGCCGATCAGGCAACACAAGCCAAGGAGACGCCTCACCGGCGCACGTGCAAATTGTTATTTACCAATCCTACTAAAAAAAGACTGTGAATAGTTATAATCCTCCTAGGATTATAACCTTATCTCACACGAATTCTTATCCAACAAGGACTGAACATTTATAATCCTCCTTGGAGTAAAATCTTATCTCCATGCATTCCTATTCAACAAGGATTATACAATGCTATGCCTATATATACAAGCAATAATTCACATTATTTTGGTAACACATCTTTTGCCTCTAAACTCTTATTAATAGATTTCTCTCTCTAAAGGCAAATATTTACTCTCACGCCGGAGGGCCTTCGCCGGTGAAGCCCCGACTAAGTTTACGTGTTTGTTCATCTTTTTCAGGTTATTCAATCGCCAGGATACAACCTGCTGCTGGATTTGGGCTGATCCGAACGTTTTTGGCATCATCAGTTTGGTTCCATTGCCGGGAAACGATTCGAAAAACGCCCATTGAATAGCTTGAAAATTCCGATCGGCTGAAAATTTCGCTC
Source organism: Adenophora triphylla var. japonica (assembly GCA_022495995.1). Lineage (NCBI taxonomy): Eukaryota > Viridiplantae > Streptophyta > Magnoliopsida > Asterales > Campanulaceae > Adenophora > Adenophora triphylla. The sequence goes on along the minus strand of JAFEMH010002245.1, from coordinate 273,735 downwards.
GCCTGAATAGCTGGAGAATTCCGATCGCCTGAAAACTCTGTTAGCTTGAATTTCTGTTTGCCTGAACTCTGTTCGCATGAATTTCGTTCCCCTGGAATCTGTTTGCCTCTTCTAATCCCAATGGAAGACGGACTTACCGCTAGTATTACTCCTGATGGGGATCATATTCATGTGGAAGAAAATCATTGTAACAATATGACTGCTTTCCCTCTCAATAATAGGGAGCTGCCTCCTCCACCACCTTTGATTGATGGGCTGCCGCCCCTGGGGATGAATCTGCGTTTCAGGGGCCAGCCCATAACCGAGGTAGCCATGACAAACCCTACTCATCGTCGCCACCGAGGAAGGCCTGTCGGCAGCCAGACGACGAGGAACGTAGCTCAGGGAGGAGCTGGGGCTTCTACCCAGCAAATTGATTGTAGATCTCTCTTACACGAACAAATGGAAACATTTCAATGCATTTATAAAACACAAAATGCCTTGCTACAGTTAGATCCTGAGCACTCACTGCCTGAATTCATGAGGCCTACGAGGACTGGAAATTCCTTTGGAGGGGAAAGTCATCTTGAGAGGCGTGGTAGTTGGGGGAATAGAGAAAATCTTCCACCTGGCCAAAATCCCCCTCATCATGGCATTTCCAAGCAAAACCTCCAAGATGTCCCTCCTCGTCATAAGGCACACGCTAATGGAAACACAAGAAACGAGGTTGTAGATTTGAGAAGTCACTTGAACAAAAGGGAGCCGGAGGTCAATTATGCTGACTTAAGAGCAAGGCTCAGTCAAGCAAGACACAGAAACCCTCCCCGTCATAATACTCCTCCTCGGCCTAAGAACCCTCCTCATCTAAGGAGCCCTCCTCGGCCGATGAGCCCTCCTCGTCGCAGAACTCCTCAGCCTGAAAGGGCACCTAGGAGGGAAAGAACACCATCCGGCTATGGGGACAACCACCAAGAGCCTGAGGAACATAGCAGGGTAAACGGGCATAGAAGGAAAGAAAGGTCCCACTGGAGTTCTCATTATAGCTCGGGGATCGATGCCAGAGAATTACTACTCTTAAAAAGGAGATTAGATGAGATGGAAATGGGGAAAAAGGAAGTAGACGATGATGATACCAGTGCCACTCGTCCCTTCTCCCAATGTATTAATGATCTTCCTCCCAATCCTGCTCTCAAAATCTCGAGTTTTGACAAATACGCGGGAACCACTGATGCACGGGATCATGTGCAAAGTTTCGAATCTACCATGGCCCTCCTCACTAAAGCATATGATATTCTCTGCAAAGCCTTTGCTAGTACCTTCTTCGGAACAGCCTTGTCCTCGTTCCGTGAGCAAAAGAAGGGAAGCATTGACAGCTGGAAAATCATGAGGAGGAGGTTCCTGGATCATTTTGCCACTGCTGGGAAGAGGAAGAAGAGATTGACTGATCTTGCTAACATCGAGCAAGGAAAAAACGAAACCACTCTGAGCTACTACAACAGATTCAGAGCTATGGCTGACCAAGTTGAGGAAAGTCTGACTGACAGGGAGGTGATCGTTTGTTTCAACTCCGGGTTGAGATCTGGTCAATTGATCTATGAGCTTTCTGCTAGAGAGCCAAAGTCTAAATCTGATTTGTACAATGTGGCTTATGCCATAACCATGGCAGAAGAGAAAAGTAAGAAGAGGTCGGATAAGCCTGAGGCTGAGGCAACGGGAACCCATCAGTCCTCCAATGGAAACGACTATAAAGGGAATAATAGAACTCGGGCCACTGAAAAAGCCGAGGTTTTTACTCCCCTCACAAAACCTATCACTTAAATCATGCAATTGGTGAATCTACCAAATCCTCGTCCGCTCAATGATAAATCAAAATATACCCGTGACACCTCCAAATATTGCGCCTTCCACAAGGTCCACATACATGACACGGAGAATTGCATCTCCCTCAAGAGAATGATCCAGAGATGGCTCGACGAGGTAAAACTAGACCGCTATGTTATGAAAAAATATAACAAGAGAAAGAGAAGGGACAACGATGATGATGGCGATAAGGAAGATGAGAGGGAATACCGACCTCCTATAGTTAAGCTTCATGTGATAAGGGAGGATATTATCTCCAATAAAAAATTGAAAGACCAGATCTATGAGCTTAGCAAAGTCTATCATATACCCGTCTGGATTCACAAGGAAGAGAAAGTCATAAGTTTCTCTCCTAATGAACTTGCAGGAAGTCGCGCGGCTTGCGAGCAGCCCTTGGTGATCAAGAGAAGGATTGACAACTGCGAGTTCGAAAGACTCCTCATCGACTCGGGGGCCTCCCGAGATATTCTGTACTATTCCACCTTCCGGAAGATGGGTCTGAAGGATAGCATGCTGGAACCCTACTTTGGAAGACTTGAAGGCTTTACAAATCACAAAATCAACGCCATGGGGACTGTCGACTTATTACTGGAATCGGGAGATCACCCCTTCCGAGCAGAGGCCACAGTTACATTCGTGGTCATGGACTTGGCAAGCGACTACCACGCCATCCTAGGCATTCCAAGTCAAGGAAAACTTGGGTTGGTCGCCTCCCTCCCTCACCAACGAGTTAAATTCCCTACTCGTGCTAGAATTGGATGCGTGAGGGCGACTCCTAAAGACTTCTTGGAACATGTCATAAGAAGTAGAAAAACATCCAGGAAAGTGGAGGTGGACACCCCGGAAGAAAACCTGAAAATCTCTAAGTCTGCAAAGACTACCAGCACTAGTTCCAGACTCAATCTGATTTTTGAAGCAAAAGATAAGGATCACATGATCCTAGAGATAGAAGAAAACAATGACACAGTTCTGTCCATCCCGGATGTAGCCCCTCATCTCGTAAGCATCCAGAACTCGGGGGCCAACCCTGACTTGAGACAAGGAGAGCTCCCAGATGTAGACGAACCTGTGGACATGGAAGAGCTAGACCTTGATGACGAGGATGGCAGAAGACTTAGAAAAATAATCATCGAGACTCTACAGTTCCGAGACGGTCCAGAAATGGAACCCGTAGATGAACTAGAAGAAATTATACTCAATCCCGACTATCCGAATCAAAAAATAAAAATCGGGGGCCAGCTCTCCCCAGAAGACAGGGAAGAAATCATCACACTCCTAAGAAATAATCTTGATGTCTTCGCCTGGAAAGTCAAGGATATGAGGGGAATTAAGAAAGAGATAGCTCTCCACAGATTGGAAGTTGATCCGTCTGCTAGGCCTATCAAGCAGACAAGGAGAATTTTTGCAAATGATAAGGAAGATGCTATCAAGGAAGAAGTGCAAAAATTGCTAAGTGCTGGTGTAGACACCCCATTCTGAACCAATAAATTCATGATTACACTACTCTTCGTCTCTCTTTTGTGTTTTGATGAAAGCATATCAGTTTCGTCATGTTTCGTTAAGTTTCTAACTAACCTCGTTAGTTTTGGACCTAACTGACTAACATAATAGCTGAAGAGGACAAAATAGTCAACCGACTAGTTGTCTCGCACAGGACATACGTGTCTCGCGCGAGACAAGCCCTCTGCAGGATATGCAGAATCACTTTCCTTCTCCGTTTCAAACTCTTTTCTGGATAAAACCTTATCAATCCGGTCATCCAATCACAGTTGAGTTCTGGAACCTTCCTTGAGTCTCCTAATCTTGGTGACCAAGTCATCCATCCACCTCTTAAACCCCTATAAATACCTGATGGCTTTTAGTATTTCAGAGGTCCCTGATCCACGATCGAAAACACACAACACACACAATTTGTTGGTTTCTCTCCTTGAAAGTTTCCTTCAAATCACTCACAAACATCTCCTAAATTCGTCCTTCAACCACGTTGATTGACGAACATCAAGAATCAAGCCTAGAATCGAGGTGAAGCTCTGCCCAAATCACTTCTCGATCGAGAAGACATCTTAGAACCACGTTCTAAATCAAATACTTTTCAAACGCTAGGTAAACTCCTATACTTTTATTCTTCTTCTCAATCTCTCTATTGGCTTTTAGAGTAGTGTAATCCTATCAAAAGGATTAGCCTAGAGTCCCTTCAATCCATGGAGGCGATCTCGAAACATACAATCCGACATTCCTAATCAAGAAATTGATTAGGGTTTTCTTGTTCTTATTTATTGAAAAGATTGATAATACTCAATTGGCAAGATCGATCTTCGGATTGGGTGGAATGGGTGCTCCTCGACCTTCCCATTCCATAACTTAACCCCCGAACCCTCAAATCTCTTTAAAATCAAAAAGGTTTTTCTTATTGTTTTTTACTAAATAAATAATAAGTGGCGACTCTGTTATTCAAAAAATATCAACGCTACAGTTTTGGCGACTCCGCTGGGGACAATTAATTAAGAGGGTTAGACCTGCGTTACAATTGAGTATTATCAATTCTTTTATTTTTCAGCAAAAATTTAATTTTTCTGATTTTTTTCGAATTTTTCTGTACTGTTTTCGTCAAAAAAAAAAATTACTGTCCGAATGCTTGTCCAGCGCGGGACAAGCTTGTCCCGCGCGAGACAATGTGGCGCTGTTTATAATCAAGCTTGGTTTTGGCAGTTGACTTTTATCAACTTGGACCACAAAAAAGCAAATGAAAAAAAAAAAAAAAGTTTCTTGGTTGACTTTTCTTTACCAAGTTCTGACCATTAAAAAAAAAAACGAAAGCTTACAAAAATGTTTAAAAAAAATTTCAGAAAAATCAAAATAAATGTTATTTCTACTTTTCTTGTATTAACTTTATTTTGCAGGGTAGAAGTAATTATTAATTACTTGAACTATATACTTGCGTGAGATTGAATTATTTTAATTTTTACCGGTCATCGATTAACTCGGGCTTTGTAATTAATTAATTTAATTCTTTCTCTCTCTCTCCTTTATGTGAAACTACGACGGCCTGAGTCTTCCTAATTTGGAAGAAACGTAGGCAACCACTTGGTGCGGCCACTATCTGTTTTTCTTTAGTTTTCAAAAATAAAACTCTCTATTTTTTCTATCACCAAGATTGATTCTCACACACGCGCACTTATATTATAATTGTCATTGCACTACATATCCTGTCCGGGACCCACACTAAGGACGGATGACGGTAACCACCTAGTCGCCGGTCTCTCCGAAGTTGGATCATTCCACTCCGCGTATTCAATCCATCTAGATTGTCATATCGCGGGGAGCCTAGTCTTTCAGCCCTGCATCGCTACATATTATGTAGATTGACTTTTTAAGTCACTCCGCGACCGGTCGGTTTGATCTTGGAGTTCTCGTAATCTCTTGTCAAGATCTTGTTTTGTGCAATAATCCATGAAAAAGAAATCAATAAAATGTCACTTCGGAATTGTCCCTTCGAAAATGTCCCTATAATTGTCCCTTCGAATTTGTTCCTAAAAAGAGAAATTTCTCACCAAATTTATTGCACAAAACTCGATGTTACTTGAGATTACTTCGACCCCTAGGTCCTTAGGTTTGGGTTTCTGAATGCTCGAAACCCCCAAAACGGATTTTTCGTCCGACCAAAATTAGGACTAAAAATCAGAAATTGTGACTTTCCGTGGTATTGTCTCGCGCGAGACTACTCGTCTCGTGCGAGATAAGCGTTCGGTCTTTTCGTGTTTTGGCCAAAACCTTCAAACCTTCAAGCCTTCATTCACCCTATTCAGCTGACTTGTTGGGACTCGATCATGGTTTAACACGGTTGCTACACGTCTAGGTTCACCGCCAAAGCTCGACACGATGTCTGCTTCTCCTTCTACCACCGAGGCCGAAATCAAAGAAGCTAAGGCCCAACTCATCGAAGCCATGCTTAGATTGGATGAACAAAGTAAGAAAATCGATGAGCAAAACGCCCAAATGGTCGCTCTCATGCAAGAGCTCCATGACATGAAAGTGTGATGATGTCGCCCGCCAAAATTTTTCTTTCGAAAAGGTTTAACTTTGAAATTTTTCGTTTCTTTGAAAAACCAATCGAAAAAGACCGGAGTCGCCACGCCATTTTTGTTTTAAGGGCCAAAACTTTGAAAAATGCCCGAGATTAGAGATTTGGGTTCGGAGGTCATGTTACACGCCGGGAAGGACGTTAGTGTGCACCCGGAATGCCTCGTAAAACGAGTCTTCCAAGCTAAAAATCATTTGTGTGTGTGTGTGTGTGTTTTGGCCAAAATAAGTTGAAACTGAGGGAAGTAAAAATTGTGAATTCTTTATTAGACTTTGGACAGATCCCATGATTTTTGGTGTGATTTTTGGGTTGATTTTTGATACTCAAAAGATTTTTTGAAGTTGGAAACCACTTCTGCCAGAATGAAAAAGGCAGTGGACACTTGATTTTGAAATAGATTTAAGGGCTTTAAAACTTCATAATATGAGAAAACTCAGAGAATGAAAGTTGTTCCAGACACCTCAAATAGGATTTCTATGAAAGAATTTTCCAAAATGGAGAAGATTTGAGGATCCAAAACCTTCTGTAAAACTCAGATATGAGATCTGGACTCCCAGAGACTGGTGATATGACCTTCAAAAGAAAATTTGAAAAAGGGAGTTTTACTCACGCAAAAAATAAAGTAAAAATATGTCTGGAAAGCTCTGGATGTTGGCTACAAAAAGTGTTTTGTAGTCAACACCAAATTCCAAGTTTATCTGTGTCCAGAAATTTAGACCATGGACTGGGGTCTTAGAAAATTGCTACTGGACAGCAACTTCTCAAGAAGGAAAATGTGATTTTAAAGGGGGTTTGGCATCCATGCTTGTCCCCATTTTCCTAGGTTTTGATTAGTGATCACTTGACATTTTAGTGGTGAATCAACTATATCAAACCATCCTTGGGGTACATTAGGACTAAGCACTTCATTTGCTTGGGAAGGGGAATTTTATCCTTTGAAAATGAGATTTGATGTATGAAAATGATTTTTAGGGTTTTGAAAATGTGTTTTCTTTGCAAGTAAGTAAGAATACTTTGAAAATAATGTTGATCCTTATAGAAGATCATCCATGGAGATGAACTTCCATGGTGATCTTCTTGGATCTAAGGCAAGAAGATGAATGAACTACATTTTGTAGCTTGAAAATGCATGCATGGATGAGAGATTTAGGGTAAGAAGAGGAAGGTTATACCTATCTTCTTTGTGTTTTGGAGTTTTTGGCTTGAATGTAAGAGTGTTTGAGGCTTGAATATGAGAGTGTTTGAGTGAGTGTGATTTTGGTTGAATAGTTGAGAAAAAGGTGACAATTCTAGAGAATTCTCACTGTTTTCTCACTATTTTCGCCAAGGTGCAGTTGCAAATTGTGTTTTTTTTTCTCTTATTTCTAAGACTGAAGGCCTCAATTTATAGCCCTCTGAAATTGACAAACTCATCCGCGCGGATATGTCCTTCAGCGTGCACTGTTCATTAATTACAGCTTCAGGCTTTGGACACAAGGAATATTATTTTGAAAATTCAAATTAGGCAGCCAGTTTTTGTTCCAGCCATTTCTATTTTTGGTTTTTGACCATTTCTTTTGCTTTTTTGATTCTTTTCCTTGGTTTATCTTTTTTTGGCAATCCCTAATCTACCCTTACTTGGTTAGAAATGTTAGGAATGTTAGGAATTGTTAGGAATGTTATAACTTTCGTTAATTTTCTAATGAAAATACAAACAAGCTCAAATTGGAGCACTTACAGTAGCCCCTCGGCGACGGCGCTTTCGAAGGAAACGGGGTCGTCGATAAGAGTAAGGCTCCATATTTGGCAGGATGATCAAGTGATCGAGTGGCTGAACCTATTTAATAGGCTACCTACGTATCCTTAAGAGGAATCAAGCCGGCCGTAGTTCGGGTCTTTGACCCTGGAGATGATGGCGTTTTAGGTGCCTCGAACCTGATGAGCGAGTTCTGCAGTCGGTTGCTAGAGAGAAACTCTGCTGGGGATAAGAGATGACCATTTTGGTCTGATGGCTATCCGCTCTGCTGGGGATAAGAGATGACCATTTTCGGTCGGATGGCTGAAATTGTATATCCGCTCTGCTGGGGATAGAATGACCATTTTCGGTCGGATGGCTATCCGCTCTGCTGGGGATAGGAATGACCATTTTCGGTTGGATGGCTGAAATTGTATATCCGCTCTGCTGGGGATAGAAATGACCATTTTTGGTCGGATGGCTGAACCTAATGATAGGCTACCTACGTATCCTTAAGAGGAATCAAGCCAGTCGTAGTTCGGGTCTTTGACCCTGGAATGACTATTTTGAGGTGTCAACCTAGTAATGATGGCGTTTTAGGTGCCTCTGACCTTGAAGATGGCATTTTAGGTGCCTCAGACCTTTGGAGATGATGGCTTTTTAGTTGCCTCGAACCTTGAAGATGGCGTTTTAGGTGCCTCGGACCTTGACGATGGCGTTTTAGGTGCCTCGAACCTTGAAGAAGGCGTTTTAGGTGCCTCGAACCTTGATGATGGCGTTTTAGGTGCCTCGAACCTTGATGATGGCGTTTTAGGTGCCTCGAACCTTGATGATGGCGTTTTAGGTGCCTCGAACCTTGATTTGAAATGGCCTTTCGGTGGACTTTGTCTGCTGCCGAAGGAAAGGGTGACCATTTTGGTCGGGAGGCTGGACCTAATGATAGGCTACCTACGTATCCCTAGTGGGAATCAAGACCTTTCGTAGTTCGAGATTTACTCGAGATTCCGTTAGCTTTTGGGATTCCGTTAATTTTGCTGGGGATTTTGTTAGCCTTTGCTGGGGAAAAATCAGACGTATTCGTCGGGGAAATCGGTCTTACGTTTTACTGCCGGGGAATAATTTTGATGAAAGATACGGGATCTCGTTATCTTTCTCGGGGAGATCGGACTTACGTTTGACTGCTGTTGAATGATTTTGATGAAAGATACGGGATCCCGTTATCTTTCTCGGGGAGATCGGACTTACGTTTGACTGCTGTCGATGATTTTGATGAAAGATACGGGATTTCGTTATCTTTCTCGGAGAAATCGGTCTTACGTTTGACTGCCGTCGATGATTTTGATGAAAGATACGGGATTCCGTTATCTTTCTCGGAGAAATTGGTCTTACGTTTGACTGCCGTTGAATGATTTTGATGAAAGATACGGGATCCCGTTATCTTTCTCGGGGAGATCGGTCTTACGTTTGACTGCCGTTGAATGATTTTGATGAAAGATACGGGATCCCGTTATCTTTCTCGGGGAGATCGGTCTTACGTTTGACTGCCGTTGAATGATTTTGATGAAAGATACGGGATCCCGTTATCTTTCTCGGGGAGATCGGACTTACGTTTGACTGCCGTTGATGATTTTCTTGAAAGGGGGTTGACTTTGGTTAACTTGGGTTAACTCTGTTAAGTCTAGGATCAAATTGCAGAGTTCTGGATTTTTAAAGGGCAAAAGGGTCATTTTGACCCTTCAAAACCATCCGCGCGGAGCAGATTGTAATCTGGACAGGTTTTAATGAGGGCCAACGCCCTTCTTCTTCCCCAAGCAGTTTTTTCAAAAAAATACGAGAGAGAGGAAGAGAAATCGCCCAAGCCGCCATTGTTGGTCCTAGGAGCTCCGAAATCTTCCGATTTTCTTCGATTTTCGAGCAATGGAACACGCGGGAATAGCCATTCAAGGCCAAGGACGTGGTCCGGTAGCGGAGAGGCGATTGGAGCTTGTCCGAATGAGGAGGCACTATTCTCTTTCGCAATCGATTGCGGAGGAGCATTACCCCGATGCGTGGCAACATTGGGCCACTGATCCGAGCCTCCGAACGGTATACTTCGAATCTTTTCGATCCCTTTGTCGATTTCTTGCTTGAAATTGATTTTTGGTGATTTTTTTTTTGAAAATTTCGAATAATTGATGTTCTTGGCCTTGGATTTTGATTTTGATGCTTTGCATGTTGTAATGAGTTTGTGGGTAATGCAAATGTGCAATTTTGTTTGAAAAAAAGAATGGGCCTTTTTGCCAAAAAAAAATTTTTTTGTCCGAAATTTGAAATTAAATTTGAAAAATTTGTGTTTTTGACTTTGAATCTTGATTTTGCATGTTGCATTTTGTTTGAAAAAGAGAATGGGCATTTTTGCCATTTTTTTTTTGTTGTTTTTTTTTTTTTGAAATATGAAATGATAAGGAACTCGTCCGAATTTGGGACGGACATGAATGTATGCATGTATGCACTCTTGTAGGATTTTTTTTTTGGAATGATAAATTTTTTTTTTTGCAATGAGATGATGATGACATGTACGCATGTTATTTTATGAAAATGGGACGGAGTTTTTGCTTCCGTTGACTCCTTGTGTGAATGTATGAATGTAGGAATTTTTCGAGATGACGGATGATATGCATGATATGAATGCATATATTTATTTTTTTTTTGAGAATGTGATTTTCTATGAAAAGTAGGACGGATTTTTCGTTTCCCTTTGATTGAATGAATGATTTAAAAGATTGTTTATGTATGCTATTTCATGAAAAATGGGACGGAGTTTTTGCTTCCGTTGAATGAATGTATGCATGTTATTTTATGAAAAATGGGACGGAGTTTTTGCTTCCGTTGACTCCTCGTATGAATTTTTTTTTTATGTATGAATGAATGTTGATTGGGATTTGGTGAAAACTGCTTTCTTTTGCGCAAGAAAAATGGGGCTAGGTTCATTGCATGCTGTTATGCTGCCGAATTTTCTTCAAAATTTCATGTCTATGATGCATGTGTATGCTTTTTTTTTATTTTAATGCTCTTTTTTTTTATTTTAATGCAATTTTTTTTTAATGCAAAAATTTTTTTTTGACTCTTTTTTTTTCAATTGCAGGGTGGAGATCACTTTGTGACGCAGCAGCTGAACAAGATGAAGACTCGGGGATCAGTGGAGTTTGTGATTGGTCTATGGGACCGGCTTTCAGATATGGGCAGGGGAGCGATGATGAGTCCTAGACAGATCGTCATTGAGACCGGGCTGTACGAGTTCATTGAGTGCTTGAGGGGTTTGGTCAAGTTTCCCAAGAGCAAGGGTCTGGTCTTCGCTTTGGCACAACACTGGTGGGACGTGACCCACACATTTCACTTCTCCTGGGGCGAGGCGACGGTTACGCCTTCTGACTATGCCGCGATCACGGGTCTGTCCTTTAATGGACGCAGCATTGAGTGGCGAGACGGCTACAGCGATCAGGATCTGCAGGCCCTGCTAGGATTTTCCCCTATTCCCAAAAAGGGGATGGGTATGGAGTACGCTGTGGTCGAGGGAAAGATTGTGGATATCATCGGGAGCTACGAGGCTGGGGATGAGAGGATAGGCGCTGAGCAGATCGCTAGGGCCTTTTTATGGTTTGCTTTTTCGAGCACCCTTTTTGGACATGCCGAGGGGACGGCTGTCTTTGCTTTGCTGAGGTCCTTGGAGGACGTAGGGATGGCCGGAGAGATATCTTGGGGAGAGGCAGGGCTGGTAGAGCTCTATTTTGCTCTGGATAGATACAGCCGAAAGGCTGTGAGTTCCTTGACATGCTTCGAGTTCCCCCTGGAGGTATAAGCTTTCCTTTCGCTTTCCCTCTTTTCTTTAAGCACATATCTTTTTTCGCACTTAATTGATTTGATTTTTACCTTTCGCAGGTATGGGCGTTGGAGTTCTTTCACGTCACGATGTGGCGACAGACGGCGGAGTACGTCGGGGCGTATCCAGCCATGCGTTCTCGGTCCAAGTTTGCCCGGGAGAAGAAGGGTTCCAGAGGGCGCACGACCCTCGAATACGTGGACCCTTTGCCTTTGACGGGGGCGAGACGGATGAGGAGATGATATTTTATCCCCAGGATCGTTTCGATGTGGCGCGGGCGAGGCGGCGAGGTATGGACCGTGCAGCGGAGGATTTTGAGGGGCTTGACTTGCGACGTCTATTATCTGGGGGAGAGGGTAACGTGCCAGCATGGCGTGAATTCGCCTTTGATGACACCGGTGGAGCCTCCCGCCGACATGATGCACCCTAGTGAGAGATCTGTGACCTGGGATGATTACCGGGGCGGCCGGCACTTCTCAGCATTTGTGGCGATTGAGCCATATCCAGTATTTGTTTTGAGGAGGCTGAGGACGCCCCAGGTTCTTGATAGGGGTCCCGCGGTACCCTCGGACGGACTTTTCATACGTCCAGGATGGGGTTCGATTGAGGGTGCAGATCCCTCAGCCTGAGCGACTTCCACGAGCTTTCCGGCCTCGTCCGGGTATGAAGGTATGGCTTCTCTTTCCCACCTCTTTTTTGCTTATGTCTTTTCTTTTCTTTCCTGTCATCATTTCTTACTTCAACGGTTTCTGATGCTTTTGTTTTCGTGCAGTTTCCGGAGGTGGTCGTGGAGAAGCTGACGAAGCAGGTGATCGGGGCTAAGAGATTCATCAGGAGGATGGTGGCTTGTGGAGCCCCTCGGGCTAGAGCGAGGCGACCACAGCCGGCGCCTGCCAGGCGGGAGGCTTCCCCTATTCCTTCAGAGACTTCCTCCGAGACTCCTCTTTCTCCCCTCCTTGATCCCCGCGTGGTACTACCTTCGGACCACGTCATTCTCGGAGATCCTTACGGGCAGGGACACGTCTGGCAGCATGGCGGATCCTCTTCGCACGTCCAGGAGTCTGACGCATTCACCTTTGGATATGATTTCTTCGCGGATCTTGGCTTGCCGTATCAGAGCGTGCCGGTGGGTCCTGACGAGCCTTCTTCCGGGGACGAGGACGATGATTCTTAGCCTGAGATCTTCATGGCTACAGAGGAGGCGGGCCCGAGCCGCAAGAGGGACCGAGGGGAAGGCCCAGCCACCGAGGACTCTGACTGATTTTTTTTTTTTGAGATTGATTCTTTGAGATTGATTTCTGAGACTGAGATTGTATTTAGACAGATACATTTTATTTTTATGCACATTTTTTTTTGAGAGTGTAATAATTTAGGATTATTATTTTTTTTTTTATGAATGCAATGTAGTATGAATGCAATGTTGCATGAGCCTTGGTTTTTTGGCAAGGATGTAGATGTTTGGTGTATGAACTGGTTTGGACAGGCTTTGGCTGGGACAAGATATTCCTTTGGTGCAGCAGTTTGGACTGTTGCAAAGATTTTTTTTTTCTGGGAGCAATACTATCCGCGCGGACAGGACCTGCATCTGACATTGTCCTTTAATTTTGCTTCAGATCTGGTCTCCCTTTATTTCAAATACCTTCTTCAACCACCAGTTCAAACAGCCATTTTCGGGGAGAAGGAGAGAAAAACCATGGAGAGAATTGTGAGCATGAGAAATCCACCCAAATTGTCCCAAAATTCTCAAATTCAATTCTTCACCAAGTTTAAAGAGTGGTCTCGGGAGATTATGCATGAAAGGAGGTTATTCTTTGAAGAAAGGTACAAGGTGAAGTGCTTATGGTCCCTCAAAGAATTGGTTCCGGACTACGACCTCTTGAGAGCTTCTTCCTCATTTTGGGACACTAGAAGGCATGTCTTTTGCCTTTCTTACAATGAGATGGTCCCGACTGTCGAAGAATTTCGGGCTTTGCTTGGTGGTCCTGAGGTGGAGGAGATTGCAATTCCTTTGCCCGGAGGAGCCTCTTTTCTTGACAAGTTGTGCAACCTTCTTCATCTTTCCCCGGAGGAAGCACAAGGTATGATCTGTGGTCCCGATCATTTCAATATTTCTGGTCTCCCTGATAGATTTAGGGGTTTAGGCTTGCTTGACGATGCCTATTGGGATGCTTTTGCACTTTGCATGTTTGGGACCTTGTTCATGGTTTATTCGTTTGGGATCTGTCATCGGGCTCTGCTAGATGTAGTCGTTCACTGTCGCTTGGGCAGAGACGTTGTACCTTTGATCTTGGGGGAGACTTTTCATGCTCTCGATAGGCTGGCTACCGGGAGACGGTATATGCACGGGGGCAGCCCGTTCCTCTTGACTCTGTGGCTGATGGAGCGCTTGGGGATTTTTCGGGAAACTTCTGATATGATCAAGCCTTAGACATTTGCCAGGAGGGGGGTTGCTGTAGATTTTGATGATCAGGGCTCATGTGAGCGTTGGATGGCTGGTCGTCAAACTGAAGATATCAGATGGTCAGTGCCTTGTTGGCGGGTGGAGACTCGGAGGGTACTTCAGGACGGGTCTCATGTGGTCATGCTTCCGGAGCTTTCTCAGTCCAGCTTTTACATTCCGTCTTTGGTTCTGAGGCAGTTCGGCCTGGAGCAGGTTTCTTTGGAGGATTTTGATGATATAGCCACCAGGGTGGTGGCTTCTGCTTCTATGGATGATCCCTCGGTGTTTCCATTTCTTTTTCGAGCATGGAGGTATGACGTCTTTCCTTCTCGGGTTATCCTCAGGCGTCCGAGACCTGTGTTCTTGACCACTTGGTACCTGGATTGGTACGAGAGGCATTTGGGAGAGACTCAGATGGCTATTTTGAGACGGCGTGAGGCCATTGTGGGTGCGGAGAACCTGACAATTTCGGAGAGGAGGAGGGCTGAGGCGAGGGCCAACCCTCATGACAGGAGCGGAGATGTTGTGACCGACTATGAGGCTTACGTCAAGAGACAGGAGAGGAGGACTCCTACTTTACCAGCCCGGCTACAGGAGATGAGAGATGACGCTAGGGCTACCAGGGCCCTGACAGAGGCTGGTTTGATAGATCCTGTTCCTGTACCAGAGCTTGGTAGGAGGAAGATCGACATTTTTCCTGTTCAGAAGAAGAAGACTCGAAGAGGGAAGAAGAGGGAAGAGGCCAGTACGAGTGGCTTGGAGTGACCTTGAGGTTTCCGAATATCCCTTTCTTGTCGCAGCAGACACATTAGTTTGATTATGTATCTTAGTTTTCTTTTAGCAGGTTGCCAGTTGTAGGAATGAACCGGGCTTAGACTCATCAAGAAGCTTTTAACTTGTAATGAATATTTGAATTGCTTCAGAGTTTGTCGAGACGCTTTCATGGTCTGATCAGTGTATTGATGTCAAAGTATGACTTTTATTTGTGCTTTAGATCGAACCGTTTCCGGCTGCCTACGTTCCCTTCGGACAAAAGGGCTCAGGTCTCCGTAGTTCGACCTGGTCGATTTTGTTTTTTGTTTTGTTTTTTGTTTTGTTTTTTTTTTTGTTTGTTTTTTTTTTTTGTGTTTTTGTTGTTTTTTTTTGTGCAACCCTGTTTTTTACCTAGGCCGCCCTTTTCGGGTTTTCAACCTAGTTGGGTATTACTCTTTTAGCACTCTTTTTTTTTTTGACTCAGTGTTTTACGCGTAGTATCTGCGCAGCTTGTCACCATTCACTGGGTGTACAAAGGGATTTCCGTCGAGGTCTGCAAGTTGCATGGCTCCTCCGGAGAAGATCTTTTGGACGAGGTATGGCCCAACCCAGACAGGCTCCCATTTGCCGAGGGGGTTGATACGGACTGGGGGCTTCTCTTTCCAAACGAGATCACCTTCTCGGATCTCCCGATGCTTTACTTTCTTGTCAAAGGCTTTGGCCATTCTCCCTTGGTAAGCTCGGATATGTTCCATGGCCTTTAGTCGGCGTTCATCTAGCAGGGCCAATTCATCATGGCGACTTTGGAGCCATTCGACCTCGTTGATCTGGCTTTCCAACAACACACGGAGTGAGGGGATTTCTAGCTCGATTGGGAGTACGGCTTCCATTCCGTAGGTGAGGGAAAACGGTGTTTCTCCTGTTGCCGTTCTGACGGATGTTCTGTAGCCCCAGAGTGCCAGGTGTAGTTTCTCGGGCCAATCTCTGCCTCGGACAACCATTTTCCGGATGATGTTTTCCCGAGTCTTGTTTCTTTGCTTCGACGGCTCCGTTGGTTTGGGGCTGTAAGGAGATGACTTGTGACGGAGTTATTCTGAATTACGCGGCAACCTTTCGCATTCCCCTTCGAAGTGGGATCCATTATCTGAGATGATTTCGGCTGGCAACCCGTATCGGCATATGATGTTCTCTTTGATGAAGAGGGCTACTTTCCTGGAGTTGAGGATTTTATAGGACTTTGTAGGGCGTCCTTTCCAGTTTCCTCGAAGAAACTATCAATCTGCGTCTCTTTAGCCTCTTCCGCCGTTCCCAAATTCACACTCGTCAAAATCTCTTCGGCAGCTTGGGCTCGATTTTCCTCTTTCCGGACAACCTGCTTAAAGAGATTTTTTTGTTTGATTTTTTTTTGTTGTTTAATGTGTCTGCTTCTTTATCTAGTGAATCGTTATTAACTGTTTTTTTTTATTAATTCATCATTAGTTAAAGTGGCAATCAAAGGATACTCAGAAAGGTTGTTTCATTGAGAACGAAAAGGAAGTACAACATTTGCTACAGACTCGTAGTTTTCAGGCGTAAGGCCGTCGGACGACTCGAGAGACTCGATCTTAACCATGAGAGACTCAGAGGACTTTTCCTAGATTGACACAAAGGGATGGAAGACCAATCCAGGCTTGGTGATCATTTGTTCTTTGGTCGCGGACGGGCCTGAGAGAGTTTCCCGATTCTTTAACGACATCGATGTTAGGGGCGTCATGACTCGGGAATTGTACTGTGCTCCCTCCTCGATCATTGCTACCATTTCTTTGACTGAGCTGAAATCAATCAAGTTTGGCACCTGGATCTCTTCCCCGAATAACTGTTGCATAATCGGACCATCCCAATCGTCTGAAAAGACTTGTGTGGCTTTGGTTTTCGGCACGGTCAATTCAAACTCAGGTTTCGGACCTTCCTGGGCAGTAGGAATTGTGGTTGTGAGCTTCTCGAACTGTTCCACTAGGCTTGGCACGCCTTTGAAAGTGTACTCACTCTTCATGGTAGTGGTAGCCCCGGGTATCTTGGGTAGGTCCAGAAACATTCTACGGACCGGGTTAGCTTTGGCTCCCCTGAACTTGTTGAGGCTATCCTGTAGATTTAGATATCCTTCTGTATGAGTGGGCTCTGTGATGTTACCTGGTTGTGTGGGACCCTTTACAAAGTAGTCAGCCAAATTAGGACTGAAAGGGGGAGATTTAGGGTCGTCGACCGGGAACCTTCCTGTGATAGCTTCTTTCCCTTGTAGAGCAAATCCTTTACCTTTTGCGGTGTCCACTGAGGAGGCCTCATATCCCAGGCCGTGGCGAGTTTTTTGTCCTTTCACCTCGATGAGTTTGTGAGTTCCTTGTTGGTGCTTCCCCAGACCGAGGCCAGGTAGATAGCTCATCTTTCTCATCATTTTCAAGATCGGGGGGATTTTATCCCGGGTGATTGTCAGATCTATGTTGCACACTTGGGCTTTGGGAGGCTCGACCGTGAAGCCCGTTAGCATGAGACCTTCCTCATCATGCTTGATTTCCAAAATAGGTATTCCACCTGTATCTGTGCCCTCCAAGGTGACTAAATCCCCATAAATGGTTGTCAGGTCCCCATTCGAGATGAATTTCACACACTGGTGGAGGCTTGAGGCGACCCCCGACTCCGATGCAGCCAAGGTCTTCCCAATAAGGCATTAAAAGTGATCGGGATGTCAATAACCTGGAATTCCACAGGTATCAATTTCTGTCCAAACCAGAGGTCCAAGGTAGCAACTCCAAGGACTGCTCGAGATATCGAGTCGTAAGCTTTGACTGTGAGGGAGGAAGGTTTTAAGTCCGTGGACTTGATGTCAAGCAGGCTCATGATCTTTGCCGGAAGAATGTTCATTCCGGACCCATTATCAACCAGGACCCGAGGGAGGCGTCGTTCATCCAATTGGGCGTGATGAAGAGAGGCTCGTTATGATCAGCCCCAAATTGAGGGAGGTCGAGATCTGTGAAAGTGATTATGTTCCCGTAGTGGATGTTTCCAATCAACTGTACCACGTCATCGGGAGTAGCATCAATAGGTACCAAGGTGCGGGCCAGGCTTTCTTCCAGCTTTAGCTTGTGGGGATAGGATGAGGTGAGCAGGGACCACAGAGAGATGTTGGCCTATGTTTGCTTCAACTGGGTGAGCACGGGATCCTCTTTTAGGGTCGGGAGTTTGGTTTGTCTTAGCATAGGGGCGGCGGTTCTCCTCAGGTGCTTGATCTGTGGCCTTCTTGTCTGCCTTGGGATTCCCTTGGAAGATTTGCCCGGATCGGGTCAACAGGTTGACTTCCTCATCAGTCGCTTCTTGACTGGATTTCTTGAGTGCTGCTAAGGTCAACGGAGGAGCCTGTTTGGCTATCGGCCACTGGTTTTGACGGAGTCTAGCAACGGTGAGGGGCTGAGCTGTACTAGCTCCTTCCTGGGCGGCCTTTATAACTGCCTGCCAAGTCACAGGCCTTTGAGTCTGGGGTTGTGTTGTTGCCCCTTGGATGGCCCACAGAGCTAGGGCGTCCTCCGATTCGCTCCCGTAGTCTGCCTTGCTCATAGTTATCATACAACAAGAGTCGCTATTGTCGGGGCTCGGCGGCTTTTCGATCTCATCCCCGGTATAGTGCAGCCATTCTGGTTCCTTTCTGTAATACTCGGAGTTGGAGACGATTATAGCACTTTGTGTGGGGGTGCATCCGGTATCATGCCGGTTTCGGGACTTCTCGAGAGGCGACATACATTCGGGGAAGGTGACCACTTCTTGGGTAACTCTGACAAGGAGTGTTACTTTGTTCCGGGGTGGATTTGATCTGACCATGGTTATTTTCTCATTTGGGCGGATGGGATTTAATTTTCCTCTCTCGATCGGATCTTCGACTATCGGTGGATCAGACGCTGAAAACCCTTTCCCCAAAGCATGGTAGGCGGTGTTGAACTCTAAGACATCCACGTGCTCGCATCCAGGAAACTTCATGGCCTTCATGTCCTCGGTTTCATATTCGTCTTCCGAAGTTTCTTCGTCGTCGCTGCTTGACAACCAACCATTGTGCTGGCTCCCGTGGGTTCATTTCCGGCATGATTGTTCCAGTTGTTTCGGATCCGGGGCCTCGGTTGACTCTTCGCTCTCGTCATCATCATCGTCATCGCTGTCGTCGGAATCATCTTCCCATACTACCGGGATTTCGGGCCGAGAGGAACGCCGATCAAACCCGTTAGGGGAATATGGGTGCGTGCGGCCGCGTAAATTGTCATATGCTCCCATTCCGGAAGTGATAGTTGCGATTCGGCTTCTCCACCGAAGCTGGGGGAAAGAGTGAGAGGGGGTGGCACGTATTTGACTCCCGGCAGGATATAGAAGGAGTCCTCCTCTTCCGATTCTTCGCTGTTCTCGGGATCATATTCAGCCTCTCCCAAAGCCAACTTGCAGAAGTGTACTAGCTCCAGATGCTCTTCGGCCTCTTTCTTTGATAAGCCCTACGAGGCGCTCACGGAAGCTTTCTTGTTCAATTCTTCTCGATTGTTCTAACCATCTTGTGTAAATGGTCCTCTCATGTTTTGGCCAGGAACGGCCCGGTTCTTCAAGATATCGGTTTTCCCTTCATCCGAGAAATAGCGGGCCTTGTATTCTTGCAGGAAGTCTCTGACATGAGACCAAGATGGGTTGATTCGTTCAATGTCCTCAAGGCTGAGGGGGAATCCAAATTCAGGATCCTCGACAAGGTTGGCCATGGATATTTGGGGACCTTCATTGGCATCTTCCTGGGCATGCGAAGGTTCTCCACATTCAATCATGTTTACCTGATTATGGTTCCTTGGCAGAGGATTCTTGACTGTATTAGGCCCCTCGGGACCTTCCAACTTTCCTTGCTCTATCAGTCCCTGGATTGCCTTTTTCAAAGTGAAGCAATTGTCAGTCAGATGTCCGTGAGCTTGATGAAAAGCACAATATTTTGAGGTATCCACGGGAGCATTCAGATTTCTGGGTTGGAAATTCTCCAAAGGCCGCAGCAAGCCTTCTTTCACCAGTCCCCTAAAGATGTCATTCAGAGGCATTCCAAAGTTTTCAAGGTTCATGACTCGTGGTCTGGGCTCTACCGGTTTTCTCGGGAGCAAAAGGAGTTGTGTTATTACATTCTGTCCCGCGTAGTTAATCATCTCTTTGCCTTTAGCGGGAGCGGGGGCGGTGTTTGAAGGAGGAGCCCGATATACGTAAGCGGTGCGGCGGCGGTTGCGATTGTAAGCCTTTTCAAACTTAGGCTGCGGAGTTAACCATGGCCCGTAAGTCCGAGTACGGGAAGTGGCGAGGAGGCTCTCGGATGTGGTTTCAGGCATGACTGGAAGATGTCCAGTTGTTCCTCTTCGGAAGGAGGGATGGCCATTTCACTGAGTTTCAGATTCCACCGCTTGTAGAAGTCCCCAACATTCTCATCGGGACGCTGCACTGTTGTTTGTAGGTCAACTCTATTTGTTTCCCACTCCAAATTAGCCTTGTACTTTTCTGTGAAGGCGCTAGTGATCTGATCCCATGTAGCCCTGGCTTCGGGTTTTAAACGGAAGAACCATTTTAAGGCACTGGATTTCAAAGATAGGTGAAATAGTCGCCCAGCTGGCGATTGGTACACCCTTTGGCCTTCATTGCCAAGGTATACGTGTCCAGATGAGTTTTCGGGCATGCAGTACCATCAAAGAGGTCCAGATTCGGCATAACAAATTTGTGGGGCAGGGGAACAATGGAGTCCGAGTCTATAGGCCGGAAAGCGGACTTCTTGGCAGTCAATTCAGCGATCTGCGCTTTCATTTCCTTGTGTTGTTCCATGAACCAGGCCAGATGAGGGTCTTGTGGCGGAGCCGTGGCATTTGAACCGGAGAGGGGGTTACCACTGGAAGCGGGCGAGGTGGATGGAATGGCCGGCCCGGGACGTAGGTGAAAACTTGTCCTTGGGCGGAGTTACCACAGGGAGCATGAGTAGGACCACTGAGCAAAAGGATAGAACCTTGCGGCTTCTTTGTGGGTTTTCAACCGGCAAAGTGGGTGGAGGCGATCTGGCGTAGCCGGATAGCTTGGATTTTCAAAGTGGGGCCCATAAGTAGGCTTAGGTGCGAGTTTGTTGTCCCCCATTGTTGGTGCATGGTGGTGAGGTGATGGTGTATAACCCGGGAATGCTGCGGTCTGGTGATTGATGAAAGCGGGATGGAGGTCTGGTAACCCATCGAACCCCGAGTGAAAAATGGGTTTGTGAAAGCCGTGGGAGGAGCGGTTGAGCTAACATCATTACGGGGAGGGCTCTGACGGTGTTGAGGCATGCCGAAGCTGTTGTTGTGGCCCTTTGAGCTATTCTTTGTGAAGGTCGGATTGATCGGTTCCGAACCGAGGCGGGATCCCAATTAGGCTGCGGCATTCCGAGATAGCCCCAACCATGAGAAGACATTCCTTGCGGCTTTGTCCCCACCGAGGGCGTGGGCGGTCGTGTTATCGGGCTGCGTGGATCCAGTGGTGCGTGGTTGGGAAGGCTGGTGACCCGAAGACCGAGGAGCATGGGTTACGGTAGTGGTACCATAGGAGGTGGGCGGTGGCATCCTGGAGTAATCGGGCGGCGAGAGTAGGATTGGCATCCTCGTCTTCTTCCATGGTGAAGGTGCCATCGGGATTGAGGTGGCGGCCAAACCGTGGCTCTTAATAGCCTCCATAAGGCCATTCGGTGTGCTTCTGTCGTAACCTCATACGTTCGCTGGCCGGATTCCACTTTGTCGTTACGTCTGAGGGGTCTCGGGAGGCGGAGTGATGTTATCCCCATCATTACCGGCTGATGCAGACATTCTGAAACCCGGAGTCGGAACAAACGGCGAAGCTGATGATGCGCTTGACTCTTCCCAACTGATCAAACGGTGACCCGGTGTCCGGAACCAACCTTTGTGAGGAGCTGCGGGGGAAAAGGCACGAGGGTTCAGATGTCTAGGAATGAAGGAGGGTAGGTGTTTGGGCTTTGGGCTCATGCAACATGCGGTTATTTGTTCACGTTTACTTAAAACATGTTTTATTAACCTAATCGGTTGAAAAAGATTGCTCTTCTTTTTCGCAAACTACTCTGGATCTGGATCGGTGGGCCCCCGTCACTACGTCTATAAGCCCCTCGTATTCCACCGGTATTTCGACCTCCCGGGGTGGACGGCCCGGGCGGGGGTCCTATAGGGCAAGCGGGTCCCACCGATCGAAAGAAAAACGATCCTAAAAGTCTGGCGGGTAATCGAGTCTTAACGAGCATTCGATGTAAATTATGGACAAGGCTGACGTCAAAGTCAAGATCATGTCCGAGGGCTCGACGAAAAGTCGGCATGATTTGACCGATAAGCGTCCACAATTGATCTTGACTTGTCGTCGGTTAAGCCGTAATTAGGCATGGAATAATCATTAATCCTTGATGACTCGGTGTCATCTTTGGGAGTCGGTGTATAATTTGTGCCGGTCGAGCCGAAGTCAAGGCGCCGGTCAATATCTTGGTCAAAGTCTCTGCGATTTAAAACCGGCATGACTTCAACCGATTAGGGTCCCCGAAAGATATTGAGTCGGTATGCCGACAAAGGCTTGAAAGGAAAGGTCTATACACAGACAGGGCATGACACAGACCAAACTAAAAACCAACCGGGTCTCGGACAAAGTGTGTCACGGACAAGTGCATGGTCGACACGAGGCTCCATGGGATGTTTGGGTAGTCCTGTGCTTGCACCGAGAGGCGTAATAAGACCAAACGGGCCGCGGGACGTAGTGTGCAGTGTAAGGTCACGTGCGCGTAGTGTGCAAGCAGTCTATCTTCTTTTTCTGAGTAAAATAGAAATTTTTCATGTGTCTTAAAAAGAATGATGCATGATTTTTTTTTGAAAATTTTCTCTTTTTTTTTTGAAATTTTTTTTTTGAAATTTAATGAACACATAAGCACATAAGCACAAGAATTCCGACAGTTAGGGACATGATTCCGACAGTCAAAATTTTGACTTTTTCCGAGGCGGCCGAAACAACACGAAAATGTGCAAAAATCAACACACACAACAAATGATTTTTAAATGCCGGGACGGAAGCTTGACCCTCAAAAGCTTTTTTTTTTTTAAAACAATGATACCGGTACGTGGGATTGTTAAACCACAATTTATCCCCGACTCGTGTTAGGAGGCGGTAACGGGAAGTTTAATGGTTTCCACCAATATACCAAATATCATTTTTTTAAAGCTTATTTTTCCCCAGCGGAGTCGCCATTGTGATGATGTCGCCCGCCAAAATTTTTCTTTCGAAAAGGTTTAACTTTGAAATTTTTCGTTTCTTTGAAAAACCAATCGAAAAAGACCGGAGTCGCCACGCCATTTTTGTTTTAAGGGCCAAAACTTTGAAAAATGCCTGAGATTAGAGATTTGGGTTCGGAGGTCATGTTACACGCCGGGAAGGACGTTAGTGTGCACCCGGAATGCCTCGTAAAACGAGTCTTCCAAGCTAAAAATCATTTGTGTGTGTGTGTGTGTGTGTGTTTTGGCCAAAATAAGTTGAAACTGAGGGAAGTAAAAATTGGGAATTCTTTATTAGACTTTGGAAAGATCCCATGATTTTTGGTGTGATTTTTGGGTTGAGTTTTGATACTCAAAAGATTTTTGGAAGTTGGAAACCACTTCTGCCAGAATGAAAAAGGCAGTGGACACTTGATTTTGAAATGGATTTAAGGGCTTTAAAACTTCATAATATGAGAAAACTCAGAGAATGAAAGTTGTTTCAGACACCTCAAATAAGATTTCTGTGAAAGAATTTTTCATTTTGGAGAAGATTTGAGGATCCAAAACCTTCTGGAAATCTCAGATATGAGATCTGGACTCCCAGAGACTGGTGATCTGACCTTCAAAAGAAAATTTGAAAAAGGGAATTTTCCTCATGCAAAAAATAAAGTAAAAATATGTCTGGAAATCTCTGGATGTTGGCTACAAAAATTGTTTTGTATTAAACATCAAATTCCAAGTTTATCTGTGTCCAAAAATTTAGACCATGGACTGGGGTCTTAGAAAATTGCTACTGGACAGCAACTTCTCAAGAAGGAAAATGTGATTTTAAAGGGGGTTTGGCATCCATGCTTGTCCCCATTTCCCTAGGTTTTGATTAGTGATAACTTGACATTTTAGTGGTGAATCAACTATATCAAACCATCCTTGGGGTACATTAGGACTAAGTACTTCATTTGCTTGGAAAGGGGAATTTTATCCTTTGAAAATGAGATTTGATGTATGAAAATGATTTTTAGGGTTTTGAAAATGTGTTTTCTTTGCAAGTAAGTAAGAATACTTTAAAAATAATGTTGATCCTTATAGAAGATCATCCATGGAGATGAACTTCCATGGTGATCTTCTTGAATCTAAGGCAAGAAGATGAATGAACTACATTTTGTAGCTTGAAAATGCATGCATGGATGAGAGATTTAGGGTAAGAAGAGGGAGGTTATACCTATCTTATTTGTGTTTTGGAGTTTTTGGCTTGAATGTAAGAGTGTTTGAGGCTTGAATATGAGAGTGTTTGAGTGAGTGTGATTTTGGTTGAATAGTTGAGAAAAAGGTGACAATTCTAGAGAATTCTCACTGTTTTCTCACTATTTTCGCCAAGGTGCAGTTGCAAATTGTGTTTTTTTTTCTCTTATTTCTGAGACTGAAGGCCTCAATTTATAGCCCTCTGAAATTGACAAACTCATTCGCGCGGATATGTCCTTCAGCGTGCACTGTTCATTAATTACAGCTTCAGGCTTTGGACACAAGGAATATTATTTTGAAAATTCAAATTAGGCAGCCAGTTTTTGTTCCAGCCATTTCTATTTTTGGTTTTTGATCATTTCTTTTGCTTTTTTGATTCTTTTCCTTGGTTTATCTTTTTTTGGCAATCCCTAATCTACCCTTACTTGGTTAGAAATGTTAGGAATGTTAGGAATTGTTAGGAATGTTATAACTTTCGTTAATTTTCTAACGAAAATACAAACAAGCTCAAATTGGAGCACTTACAGAAAGTCAAGAAAGGAAGAAAACAAAAGCAGAAGGAGGAATCCTCCTCCGATGAAGAGGAATCCTACACCAAAAAGAATAAGATACATAAGAAGTCAAGCAAGAAAAAGGAAGAATCCGACTCCTTCTCTTCCTCATCCTCCTCCGATGATGAGGGACATACCTCCAAGGGTGCTAAAACCAAGAAAGAAGGCAATGGTGAAACTACTAAACTTGGTGACAAAATACTCGATATTGCTAAGTTTAATGGCACTACTTGTCCTCGAGCTCATGTTGAAACCTACACTTGGGCTATGCTTCCAATGGGCGTTGATAACACAATTTTGGCCCAATGCTTTCCTCAAACTTTAGAAGGTGCTGCAAGGGATTGGTACATGTCTCTTCCTATGACTACAAGGCTCGATTGGTCGTCTGCATGTTTAGTCTTCCAAAGGCAGTTTGAAGACAATTCCACTTACCGTCCTACTAGGAGGGATCTCGAACAAACCAAGCAACATGCAAATGAGTCTTTTGCTGAATTTGCTAGAAGATGGAGACTCAAACTTACAGAAATTGTCGAAAGACCTACTCTCAAAGAGCAAATCCACATCTTCTTTCAATGCCTCCGTGATGAATTTCAAGAGAAGCTCGCCGGTAATTACTTTCCTAGCTTCAATGAACTCCATGAGTTCGGAATTAGGATTGATGACTTCCTAAAAAGCAAAAAGAAGGAAACTACTTTCCGCCACAACAAGCCCACCACAAGTAAGGATGCTTCAGTCAATGCTATTGCATTCAACCGCCCCAACACCGGAAAGTATTCTGCTGTTTCTCCTCCAGAAAAGAAAAAGAGACACTATGACAAAATTGAAGGAATCTCTCAAGAGGAACTCTTCGATGTGCTTGTCAAGAACGAAAAGATCAAACCAAGGGAAGGTGGTTCTCCTAAGGATATAGGTCCGAATCATGCTCATCACTTATTCTGCAAGTACCACAACTTCACCGGCCACGAGACCAACACTTGCCACCACTTGAAGGACATCATCCAAGACCTCTTTGACAATGGAGAGTTAGAACGTCCCAACGTCATCACCAATCCTCTCCCTCGCAATCCATGAAGAAGATGAAGCTCCAAGAAGAAATCTACACTTACCACTTTGGGGGCTACAACTATCCTCTCCCTTTCTCCTTTGATAGAAGTAGATTAGATTTTAAATTTCCAAGTCTGAACTTGAAAAGTCATTCTGTCTTTCTAGTACTCCTCACCTCCTCTAGTTTGTGTCATCTAAATTATCGAGTCTGTTTCAATTTCTCCATTAATCAAAGTAATTTTCTTTTCCTAAACACTTTCCCTAAGGTTGTTCTACCTCATGAATATCATTCTAATTCATGCAAAATAATGGGCCCTCCATTCCCGAAATTATCTAAAAGTAAAAATAAAAAAATAGAGACTCCTAAGCGAGTTTAAGAAGAAAGTTATCCTTAGAAGGCTTAAGGGCTAAACATTACCCCTACTGAAAGTCAAAGGTCAACAAGCGAAGAAAGTGAAAGGTGCTGCTGTCAACTCTCATTCCAAGAAGAGTGGGGCTACTCAATTCAAAGCTTTGAGAGTACAAAAAAAAAATCTCTCAAGCTTTCATCACCCCCACAACAAAGGTAAAACTTCAAATGCATGAAGGACTCTCCCACAAGAAGAGGAGTCAAGTGATACCAATAAAAGAAATGGAGATTACTCAACATCCTCCTACAACAAGTGAAGAAGACTTTCAGTATCAAGAAAAATGTTTACCCTTAAGTCATACTAATTATTAGCTTCCTTCTCAAACTTATTTAGAAACTTCTAGATGATGCACGGTTCATTAAAAGGTAGAACAACTTTTCTAGATCTTTGAGCCAAGTAGCATTGCTTGTTGAGTCTAGGGGCTTCCTGTTAGCCACTCTCATACACACTCTTGAAATCCAAGCATCAAAACTGGGGCTTCATAACATTTCCTCCCCCAGTCAATCTCTACTTCAACTCTTCAAAATAATCAAATCTGCATTAGGAGCTTTCCCCTTTTGCTTCTCACTCTCATCATTAGAGAATACACTTCTCCAAAGAGTCAATGCTTGGATCACCTTCGAAAGAATAGAGTCTGTCTCTCCTCAACCAACTTGAGATATCATTTCTCTCTCCTCAATAAGATTTTATCATCTGAGTTCTCTTCGAGTTAACATACTATTTCAAAAGAAAAAATGCAAAAGAGATGCCCGCTAGATTGAAAACCCAAAAGGGCGGTCTAGGCAAAAACCAGGGTACATCACTAAGAAAAAAAAATCAAGGTCAAAGGGAGAGTATTCTTCAACCTTCTTCATCGAACGTCATTCGATCTTCTTCAAATCAAATCAACAAGGAGAGTCTTCTTCAATCATTTTCAAATCAAGAGAGCAGACTCACAAGCGTGTTCACAAAGTCATCTACCACTTGCAAGCAACTTGGGGCTTGAGACAGCAAAGGGCCTTGGACATAGAGCCATTACGGCAGTCGACAGATTTATAGTTGTTTGCCTCCTAGAGACACGATTCAAGGGAGAATTAAGAATGAAGATTCGCAACAGGCCTAGATGTGTTCACACAAGGTTACTCATCGAAATTCTACAACAACGAAGAAACAGTACGGTACTCTCGTACAAGACAGCCTCGCTGACTAGCAACAGATTCTGCAAAACCTGATTTGGTTCCAACTTGTCAAACAAAAGTTCACTCCTATAGTTCACTCATCTCAAATACAAATCCATACAAATATCCCTAAATGTCCATATACCATATACTCATACATGAGCTCACCATCAAAATGACCAACCGGCCATTTACACGAACAGACGTGGGCACACCACACAAGTCCAGTTAAACAACTAAAATTTGAAAAAATGTCGTTCGGTCATAGGTCTTAGGTAATTTTTGATGTTTTACCTCTCTATACGAGGAAGGTCGCTCGGTCATAGGTAATTTTTGATGTTTACCTCTCTATGTCGATCAAGGTTGTTCGGTCATATGTGTTACGTAATTTTTGATGTTTTACCTCTCTATGTCGAGAAAGATCGTTCGGTTATATGTTTTAGGTAAATTGGTGGGAGTTTAGCCCTTGATGCCGGGGAGGAGCTCCTCGTCATTGGTCTTACTAGTCATTTGTCTTGGTGAAAACTGAATCTGATTACATCAAACTGCAATCCTATTTTACTTGAAAATAAAGGAAACGACTAACAAGTACTAATCTATTAAATCAGAACAAACTAGAACTAATGATATTACTTTCGTAGATGATCAGAATGCCACGAATGTTTCACCTCTTGTCCATCTAGAGTTTTCATTCTGCAGGTCCATTCTTTGATAACTTGAGTGATGATGTAGGGCCTTCCCAATTTGGGGGAGAGCTTGTTTTGTTCTTCCTTTCTGCCAGTTGTTTCGATTTTTCTAAGTACCCAATCTCTGACTTTGAATACTCTCTTGTTGATCCTTTTGTCATGATAGGCTTTGGTCCTTTGCTTGTAGTTCACCATTCTCATCTGAGCAGCTAGTCTTTTCTCATCTACTAGGCATAGGTCTAGCAGCATATTGACCTTGTTGATTTGTTCATCATAGTTTGAAATTTTTTGTTGTAGGGATAGCCAACTCAACTGGTTCACCTACGTCCTGTAGCTCTCCTTGTCTCAAGTCAGGGTCGGCCCCCGAGTTCTGGCCGCTGATGAGATGAGGGACTATATCTGGGACGGATAGAACTATGTCATTGTTGTAATACCCATGAACATCTAGTATCTCAATTTAAGCTAGTTCGTCTACGTCTTGTAGCTCTCCTTGTGTCAAGTCAGGGTCGGCCCCCGAGTTTTGGCCGCTGACAAGATGAGGGGCTATATTTGGGACGGACATAACTGTGTCATTGTTGTCATCATCATGAACATCTAATATCTCAATTTCAACTAGTTTCTATACGTCCTGCAACCCTCCTTGTCTCAAGTCAGGGTTGGCCCCCGAATTTTGGCCACTGACGAAATGAGGGGCTATATCCCGGATGAATAAAACTGTGTCATTGCTTTCGTGGACATCTAGAATCAGGTGTTCTTCTTCCTCTGTTTCGACAATCAGATTCAACCTAGAGCTGGTGCTGGTAGTCTTTACAGACTTAGAGATTTTCAGATTTTTCATAGGCGTGTCAACCTCCACCTTTCTAGATGTTTTTCTGCTCCTCATCGCATGCTCCAAGAAGTAATTGGGTGGCGCCCTCACGCATCCGACTCCAGCACGAATAGGGAATTTAACTCGTTGGTGAGGGAGGGAGTCGACCACCCAAGTTTGCCTTGACTTGGAATGCCTATAATGGCATGGTAGTCACTTGTCAGGTCCATGACCACGAATGTTACTGTGGTCTCGGCTCGGAAGGTATGTTCCCCCAATTCCAGCAATAAGTCAATTGTTCCCATGGCACTGACTTTGTGGTTGGTGAATCCTTCTAGTCTTCCAGAGTATGGATCCAGCATGCTATCCATCAGATTCATCTCTGTAAGGCATAGTAATATAGAATATCTCGGGAGGCCCCCGAGTCTATGATGAGTCTCTCAGATTCACATTTGTCAATCCTCCCTTTGATCACCAAGGGATGTTCGCGAGCCACACGACTTCCGGCTAGTTCATTAGGGGAGAAGCTGATGGCTTTCTCCTCCTTATGAATCCAGGAGGGGATGTGATAGACTTTACTTAACTCATGGGTCTGGTCTTTCAATTTTTTGTTGGAAACAGTCTCCTCTCTTATAACTTGGAGCTTGGCCCTAAGAGGTCTGTCTTACCTTTCATCATCTTTGTCATCGTTATCGTCGTACTTTCTTTTTCTCTTGCTATCTTTTCTCATAACGTAGCGATCAAGCTTTCCCTCGTCTACCTATCTCTGGATCATTCTCTTGAGTGAGATGCAATTCTCCATGTCGTGTCCGTGGTCCTTATGGAAAGCACGATATTTGGAGTTGTTACGGGTGTACTTTGTTCTTTCATCAAGTGGTTAGGGATTTGGTAGATTCACCAACTGCATGATCTCCGTTATATGCTTGGTGAGTGGGGTGAAGACCAGAGCTTTTTCAGTAGCCCAAGTTCTATTCTTCCCCTTATAATTACTTCCATTTGAAGCCTGGTTGGTGCCAGTTGCGTCTGCTTCTGGTTTCTTAGACTTCTTCTTGCATTTCTCTTCTGCCATAGCTAAGGCGTAAGCCACATTATATAGATCAGATTTTGACTTAGGCTCCCTAGCAGAGAGTTCATAGATTAATTGTCCGGATCTCAGTCCGAAGTTGAAGCAAACGATCAGTTCCCGGTCAGTTAGGCTTTCCTCTACCTAGTCAGCCATAGCTCTGAACCGATTGTAATAACTCAGAGTTGTTTCATTCTTTCCTAGCTCAATGTTAACAAGATATTTCAGTCTTTTCTTTCTCTTTCCTGCTGTTGCAAAATGGTCCAGGAACCTGCTACTCGTGATTTTTCAACTATCGATGCTTCCCTTCTTTTGTTCACGGAACCGGGATAAAGCTGTTCCGGAGAAGGTACTCGCAAAAGTCTTGTAGAGAATATCATCTGCCTTGGCGAGGAGGGTCATGGTGGATTCAAAATTTTGCACATGGTCTCGTGCATCTGTGGTTCCCACATATTTTTCAAAACTTGGGATTTTAAGAGTAGAAATCATTAATTCGCTGGGAGAAAGGACGAGTGGAACTTATATCATCATCATCATCCACTTCCTTTCTCCCCATTTCCATTTCATCAAGTCTCTTTTCCAAGAGTAGAATATCTTTTGCATCGATCCCTGAGCTAAAATAAGAACTACGGTGGGTCATTTCTTTCTTTTTGTGCCCATTCACTCTACTGTGTTCCACATGTTCCTGGTGATTGTCCCCATGTAAAATGGTGCTCTGTCCATTCTAGGTGTCATTTATGGATGGGGAGGAGTCCTGTAACGAGGAGGGCTCCTATGACGAGGAGGGCTCCTATATCGAGGAGAGGGTGTATGATGAGGAGGGGATTTTTTCCTTGCCTGACTAAGCCTAGAGATGCCCAATCGGGTCCGAATCGGCGGGCCGAACCGAAACCGAACCGGCTCAAAACCGGAGGGAAACCGGACCGGCTGAACCGTGAACCGACTGAACCGGTGAATCGGCGGTTTCCCGGTCCGATTAAGGTTCGTTAATTCAAAAACCGGTGAACCGCCGGTTCAGGAACCGGAACCGAAATCGCCGGTTCACGAATCGGAACCGGAACCGGAACCGCCGGTGAACCGCCAATGGCTAGTTGATCTGGTGCGTCCATTTCTTGATCCGACGGTTCCTTTTTAATGACCGTTAGATAACGGTCATTTTGACTGTTTAGTGACCAAAATGTAAAAAAAAATATTTTCTTAACTGTTTTGGTCCCTAAAACGGTTTTTTTTTTATTTTGGTCCCTAAAACGTTTTTTTTTTCTTTTTCTCTCAAACCTATAAATACCCTTCCCCTCCCTTCATTTTTTTCACTATTCATTCTCTCAATCTCTCATTCTCTCCTCTCTCAATCTCTCAAATCTCTCTCTCTCATCTCAATCTCTCAAATCTCTCTCTCTCAATTAAACTCTATATTATCTCAAACTTGCAAAGTCTCAAACTCAAAGTCTCCATAATTTCAGTTTTTTCACATAATTTCATCTTTTCACCAAAAAAAATGTCTTCATCTCGTGGCGGTCGTGGCGATAAGGGAAAGAGTGTATCAACTACGCATCCATTTTTTCCCCAAGATAATTCCATTTGGGAAAATCTTAATGTACAACCACTACCACAAGAAACGCTTAATTTGAGCGATGACGAAGTTGATGCAACATTTCCAATGGGTGATCATGGTCATACCGAAGGGAGTAACACCCAAACCACTCAAACCCAAAGTGAAGCGCGAGGGGGTGGTCAAACTCAAATCCGAGGTCAAGGTCGAGGAGGTCGAACCACGGGAAGGTCGGACATCATGACCGTGCACTTTTCAAAAGTGCCAATTGAAGGTACCAACCAATACACCGTTTCTTGCAACCATTGCACTAAAAAATTTTCCTTTACCCATGGAGGTGGTTATGGGACATTTAAAAGAAACTTGACGTCAAGGCACCCCGACCAAGTTGGAGATGCCCAAGATCAAACACAACTACAAGGATTTACGGGATCATCACAAGGTACGTCTTCGCAATTATTTAAATTTGATAATTCAACGTATAGAAGAGAAATGGCAAAATATACTGCTGCTAAAGGATTACCCTTTAATTTTACTAATGATAGATTATGGTCTCATATGGCACAACTTTGTTTAAATCCCGCGGCTAAAGAAATTAATAAAAATACAAGTACTCGTGATACTAAAGCCCAATATCTACAAGGGAAATTAACTTTAATTAATACGTTTAAAGATTTACCCCAAAAATTGTCAATATGTGCCGATATATGGAGTGACCATTGGCAAACTCATAGCTATATAGAAATTACATGTCATTGGGTTGATAATAGTTGGAAATTACAAAAATGATTAATTGCATATAAATCTTTTGATACTGTTCATAATGCTCAAAATATTTGTAGCAAAATTGCTAATGTTTTACAAGAATATGGATTAGTTTACAAAATTTTTTCAATTGGATTTGATAATGCTACTAATAATATTGCTAGTCTACCATCACTCATTGATATTTGTCAATCATCCATTGGGGGTAAATTTTTTCATGTTAGGTGCATATGTCATATTTTAAATTTGTGTGTACAAGATGATTTATCAACTTTAAAGGAACATGTAGCCCCAATTAAGGAAGTTCTTGCTTATATAATGAGAAATCATAGTGTAACAAAATAGTGGATTAGATTTTGTAAAATAAATAAGATCCCACCTAAAAGATTTTCCCTAGATGTTCCAAACCGATGGAATTTCACTTATAAAATGTTATCTGACTCTTATGATTTTCGTGAACTATTGTGTCAGTTTATTCAACAAATAGAGTATTCAACTATAATATTGCCTCATCAATGGGATGTTTGTTAATAATTTAATGAAAATTTTGAAAGTTTTTAAAGATGCTACCGTACAATTATCCGGTTCTTACTATCCCACTTCACTGTTAGTTATAGAACACGCCGCTAAAATTAGTTATATATTTATGCATTTTAAAGATTGTCCAATTTTAGGTGAATGTATTAGCAAGATGAGAACAAAATGACTTAAATATTTTTTGAACATTTCCCCATTGTTTTTAGTAGCTAAACTATTAGATCCTAGGATAAGAGAAGATGGTTTAGAATAAATACTTGATTATTATTATAAGAATCTATTTCCCACCGGCTTAGATTTGTTTTTAGATAGACCTATCCCAAAGGCAAAAGACGTTGTAACTGAGACTAAAAATATTGTATATGCACTTTATAGAGAATATTATGATCTTTTTGGTAATATTGTTTATCCTAGTAGTGAAAATGTAGGTGGTAGTTCTCACGAATATAGCGATCCCTTTAACTTTATAGATAATTTAATTAGTTCTAGAACTCAAAAACGTCAACGAGGTGGCTCCACTTATGTTGAACTTGAAAATTATTTAACCACTTCTTTTGAGCCTATAGAAGATTTTGATATTGCAAAGTGGTGGGCACGAAGGGCAAACAACTATCCTATTCTATCATTGATAGCAAAGGAGATCCTAGCCGCTCCCGCCTCAACCGTCGCCGTAGAAGAAGTATTTAGTGTAGGAGGAAATGTCTTGTCCGATCGAAGGTCAAGGTTGTCTCCATATAATTTAGAATATCAAATGGTGCTCGGCGATTGGCATAGAGCCGAACTACGACTTCAAGATAAAAGAAGTAGTTCCGAGGAGGAGGAGGCCTTTGATGAAGATACATCGGGGAGCGAAGCCGAATGAACTACGCCGCTCTTTAGACTTTAGATTAGGTTAATTGTAATTTTATAGATTAGATTTTAGATTAGGTTTATTTTTATTTAATTGTAATAGTTAGGTTGAGGTAAAGGCTCCTAAATGTCCCCCCTTATTTATAAAAGGGTAAGGTTGGTTGTCCCCCTCATTTGTAATTTTATTTTAATTAATAAAATTTAAGGGTACCGTCCCTTTTTCTTTTATATACTTTCGTTTATTTTTAAAAAAGTTAAGTTTTTATATGACTTTTTTGCAAAAAATTAACTTTTTTATAAAACTTAACAGAAATTGTTAAAAATTTAACTGTTTTTTTTTTTTGAAAGACTGGACACTTGGGCGACCGCCCAAGTCATTCGGCCCATCTTGGACGGCCACCCAAGCCTTTTTTTTTTTTGAAAGACTGGACACTTGAGCGACCGCCCAAGTCATTCGGCCCATCTTGGGCGGCCGCCCAAGCCTATTAATTTTTATTTTTTTTTGAAAATTGCCGGTTTAAAACAGGAACCATACGGTCGGTTCGAATCGGGATCGGAACCGTGACTAAACCGGGCCGGTTTTGGTTCAATGCGTGGAGGAATCGTGAACCGCCGGTTCGGAACCGGAACCGACGGTTTGAACCGGATGGGAATCTCTAACTAAGCCTTACTCTCAAGTCAGCAGAATCAACCTCCTATTCCCTTTAGTGGTTCAAATGACTTCTCAAGTCTACCTCGTTTCTCGTGTTACCATGACCATGTGCCTTATGACAGGTAGGGACATCTTGGGTTGTTTTGCTTACCAGCATTGCCGTGACAAGGGGGTTGTTGGCCAGGAAGAAGATTTTCTCTATTCCCCCGACTACCACGCACGCCTGTCAAGATGGCTTTCCCCTCTAAGGGAATTTCCAGTCCTCGCAGGCCTCATAAATTCAGCCAGAGAGTGTTCAGCATCCAATTGCAGCAAGACATTTTGTGTTTCATAAATGCGTTGTAAAATTTCCATCTGTTGATGCAATAGAGTTTTGCGACCAACATGTGGGGGGAAGCTCCAGTTCCTCCCTGGGCAGCATTACTCGTCGTCTGGCAACTGGCAGGCCTTACTCGGCGCCGACGACGAGTAGGGTTCGTCTGCACTATCTCAGTTATTGGTTTTCCCCTAGAAGGCAGATTCATTCATAGGGGGGCAGTCCATCAATCACCGGTGGTGGAGGAGGCAGTTCCCCATTGACAAGAGGAAAAGCAGTCCTTGTGTTGCCATGAATCTCTTCCACAAGAACGTTATCATTGTTGGGATTGGATCCTAAACTACAAGGAAGAGGAGGAGCCTAAGTCGGAGGTGGTGAGATCAAGGAGGAAAATCTCGGAGGTACTTCTGTTGACGAGGGCGGCCGCGCTTGGTGGAGGGCGACCGCGCTGGAGCTACGTTCGAGGGGGTAAAATTCTCTGTCGACGAGGGCGGCCGCGCTGGCCTTGAGGGCGGCCGCGCTATGCCCGATTCTTCAGCAGCTGTTTTATTTCGTTTCCTATTTTGATTAGATCTCTCCTTAAACTGAGTTAGGGCTTCCTTGTATAACTATATAAACATAGATACGACCTAGAACAGATTTGGTAGTTGTGTAGCAACATATTAGAAGGAGTCTAATAACATATTGGCTTGGCAATTGCCCCCGGACGTAGTTCATGTGTTGAATGAATCGGGTAAACAACTCTTGTGTTCTTGTGTGTGTGATTCTTTCTTTCTTGTGCTTGTGGGTGTGTTGATTTCTTGTCTTGATTGCAATGGGGGTACCACCAAATTCACAACAACTGGTATCAAAGCCTGGTTCGGAGGATTCAAAATCTTTTCATTAGTTGATTAATTTTGAATCGCGTTCTTGGGGATTTTGGTGAAGCAGTCAGATGAAGAACTCAATCGAGAAATTCAACGGTGTGAATTTCACGTTTTGGAGGACAAGGATTGAAGACTACCTTTATTGTAAGGATCTTCATGGACCCTTGAAGGAGAAGCCCGAAGACATGTCACAAGGGGATTGGGAGACGTTGGATCGGAAGGCGTTAGGAGCGGTAAGGAGTGCCCTAACCGACGACGTTGCACGGAACGCTATGGAGGCCAAGACAACGGTGGAGTTGCTACAAACGCTGTCAGACATGTATGAGAAGCCGTCGAATATCAATAAGGTGCATTTGATAAAGAGGTTTGCGAATGCGAAGATGTCGAGGGCGAGACAGCGGAAAGTCATATCGGCAATTTCAAAGGTATGGTGGACCAATTGAAAAGTGTTGATATTACTTTCTCCGATGAAGTGCTAGCTTGTTTTCTACTAAAATATTTGCCTGATAGTTGGGAGGTTACTGTCACAACGATTAGTACGTCGAAAACAGCGTTGGTGTATAAGGAGGTTAGAGATCTCATCCTTCAAGAGGAGTTGCGAAGGAAAGAGAAAAGGGGAGAATCTTCCGTAGATGGGGCTGCACTTAGGGTGGAGAGAAATAGGGGAAGACCGAAAAAGGGGAAAAAGGTCAAGTACTACAATTGTGGCGAATTAGGTCATATCAGTTATGACTGTCCGGGAAAAGATGGTGGTGCACACGTGGTGGATGATGGTGGAGATGTATTAATCCTAGGAGAGGAGCAGTCGGGTGAAGATTGGGTGTTGGATTCTGGAGCTTCTTATCATGCTAGTGGGGATGCAGAATCAATGAAGCGGTACAAAACTGGAGACTTTGGGGTTGTCTATCTTGGTGACGGTCAGCCATTGAAGGTCAAAGGTAAGGGGGATGTGATGATGAAGACACCTAACGGCCGTTTTACAACTACACAACGTGATGCATGTTCCGGATTTGAGGAGAAGGGTGATTTCTGTGGGACAACTCGATGTGAAGGGTATGGTGTTTCTTTCATTGGTGGGTCTTGGGAAGTCACAAAAGGGGCTAAGGTGTTGGCTCGTGGGGTTAAGGGGAAGATGTTGTACTCTACCTACAATGTCGATATTCATTCCGGTGGGAGCAAGAGGCTAAAGAACCGGCCTGCTGGTGTAAAAAGGGGAGACATCAAGAAACGGTATGTTGGGGGGGGGACACAAAGTTGATCAACGTGGTGTGAAAGTCCAAGTGCCCTAACAGAGAGCGGTTTCAGACCAAAAACAGACGATGCAAGAAACAAGGTGTGTACGAGTTTCAAGGGGAAGCATTGCGAGGAAGGTGGGTCTGGAGGGAGAAGGCGAAGTTAGACTTGCGGGGAGAAATCAAGGTAGAAGCTGATTTGGGGAGGCAAGAACAATCTAACACGGAGAGGTTGAAACGTCGCTTGGTTTCAACTCGCCTTAGAACTTGAGGAGAAGAGAGGTAGTGTCAAGCCAATATGGGAGGGGGAAATGTGTTCGAAGGTCTTTACTCCGTGGTGGGAGTTGATGGTGTTTCTATGTTTGTTAGTTTAGTCTCCCGTGGGAGATTGTTGGGATTGGATCCTAAACTACAAGGAAGAGGAGGAGCCTAAGTCGGAGGTGGTGAGATCAAGGAGGAAAATCTCGGAGGTACTTCTGTTGACGAGGGCGGCCGCGCTTGGTGGAGGGCGACCGCGCTGGAGCTACGTTCGAGGGGGTAAAATTCTCTGTCGACGAGGGCGGCCGCGCTGGCCTTGAGGGCGGCCGCGCTATGCCCGATTCTTCAGCAGCTGTTTTATTTCGTTTCCTATTTTGATTAGATCTCTTCTTAAACTGAGTTAGGTCTTCCTTGTATAACTATATAAACATAGATACGACCTAGAACAGATTTGGTAGTTGTGTAGCAACATATTAGAAGGAGTCTAATAACATATTGGCTTGGCAATTGCCCCCGGACGTAGTTCATGTGTTGAATGAACCGGGTAAACAACTCTTGTGTTCTTGTGTGTGTGATTCTTTCTTTCTTGTGCTTGTGGGTGTGTTGATTTCTTGTCTTGATTGCAACGGGGGTACCACCAAATTCACAACAACCATGTTCACGAGTAACACTAGTAGTATGTCCGTCTTCCATTAGGATTAGCAGAGTCGAACGAGAATTTTTCAAGCTATTCAACGGGTGTTTCAAATCGTTTTCTGGCAATGTAACCAAACTAATGATTTCAAAAACGTTCGGATCAGCCCAAATCCAGCGGCAGGTTATATCCTGGATGATTGAATAGCCTGAAAAATAAAAACAAACATGTAAACTAAGCCAGGAGTTCACCGGCGAAGGCCCTCCGACATGAGAGTAAGTATTTGTGTTTAGAGATAGAAATCAATTGACAAGAGTTTGGAGTCAAAAGATGCGTTACCAAAATAATGTGAATTATGACTTGTTTATATAGGCATAGGATTATAGAATCTATGTTGAATAGGAATTTGTGTGTGAGGAGGTTATAATCCTAGTGGGATGATCACTACCCACAATCTTTTTTTAAATATGATTAGATAATGTATTCTGCACGTGCGCCTTGGAGGCATCTTCCTCGGCATACGATATCTGGTCGGCCTAAGTTGATGTCGAGGAAGAATGTGATAAGGATAGGGAAGCCCATTTTCTTGCTTTGTTGATGACCGAGGAGGGAGCTCCTCGTCTTTTAATGAGGCCTAAGTTGGCCTTGCAAGATGCATTGATCGACATATGAGGTAGGGATGGCCAAAACCGGTTCCGGGCTCGATTTCGGTTCGAAATCGCCGGTTCCGGTTTGGCAAAAGGGTGAACCTTAACCGACCCTTGCTTACCCCGGATCCGGTTCCGGTTACCACAATCCGGTTCCGGTACGGTTCTGGTTCCGGTGCGGTTCCGATCAATAATGAATAAAGAAGCTAAAAATTATTGAAAAACAAAAAATTTCCAGTCCGGTTCCGGTTCCGGTCCGGTTCACCATTTATGTGAACCTTAACCGGCCCTTATCCAAAACGGTTCCGATTATCCCGATTCCGGTTTTCGTGGTGGTTCATGTCAGTTTCGAGCTTTTTCGATCCGGTTTCGGTCCGATTTTCTGATTCCGATCCGATTTGGCCATCCCTATATGAGGGTATGCCTCGTCGATATATATAATTGTTGTAGTTTAGTCATTATTCGCTCTTTTATTTATAGGTTGAAATAGTTGGAATGACAAGTATGACGAACAAAGTTAGGGAATGACCACTCCATTTGTCGTAATTAAGACTTATATAGATTATATTTTGAGGCCAATTTCTTGGGCATTGTCCAGCCATGATTCACGTTCGTATCTCGGTTTATACCGTTTAATAATATTTCTTTTCAAAAAATAAAAAAATCATTAATGAATTGCAAAATTAGAAATTTAAAAATGGATAACAGGAAGGAATAGTTATATTTTTGTTATTAAATTTGAATATATTTAGATTATATGTACATCATTTCATTTCATGTCAATAATTGGCATGTACTTTGTTTTTGTCATCCCTTCATCAAATTTCGTGAAGAGGGTTACTTAATATCTGTATTTGTGCTTTATGGTATCTTACTATTTAAAATATTAAGTATACCAAAAGTATACTCCCTCCGTCTCCCATTATCTTACTC
The DNA here is from genome assembly GCA_022495995.1 of Adenophora triphylla var. japonica. Classification (NCBI taxonomy): domain Eukaryota; kingdom Viridiplantae; phylum Streptophyta; class Magnoliopsida; order Asterales; family Campanulaceae; genus Adenophora; species Adenophora triphylla. The sequence continues at coordinate 234,568 of JAFEMH010002245.1, read as the reverse complement.
GTTTACGGTTGAGAACGAAAAATAAGGAGTGAATATATATAATGTCATTAAAGTAGGAGTTGTGAGTGAATAGGAAAGAGAAAGTGAGGTAGAGAATAGTAAGTGGATAGTAGTTGTGAGAATGACAAGTGAGTCTCATGAATAAAAAAGTATTAAAAAATTTTCTTTTTATGAAAATGTGACTTTAAAGTTGGACGTCCAAAATGTCAAAATGAGTAAAGTTTTATGGTACGTAGGGAGTACTAAATAAATAGTTATACATTAGGATACAATTTATTTTATTCTTATTTTACAATTTATTTTAGAAAAACTGTTATTTATATTCATAGTTAAGTCACTGCTACACTTTTAGTTTCATTAGACGTAAAAAAATTGAATGAATTAAATGAAAAAATTATAGGGAGTCTTGTAGTCTTCTATTAAATGATTAAATGATGGATGTTTAATTGTGACTTTTTTGTCCCAAATGAATGTAAAAAAAAAAATTGAAATTTGTGCTTGTTCAAGAGCAATCTTTGAAAAAAAAAATTGACATTTATTTTGAGAGAAAATAATACTTTACTGTCAGTATGCCACTAAGTTCACAGGAAGTTACAATGTAATACCTAAAGTTTCATTTTTTTTTATTTTTTTTTGTAATTTAGTACACTATGTGCACAATTTATTGTAATTTAGGGATAAAAATGGATAACACTTGACGAAAACTGACGAAAAAGACTAAAAATGTAACGAGAATCTTATGAATTTACATTTTTTGGCCCTAAAGTTTAAAAATTATTTGAAAATATTTTGTAATAAAAATATTACTATTAAATAATAATATTTAATGATTTTGAAAAAAATAATAATTAATATGTATAAAAATAGAAACCTTAAAGTATATATATATATATATACTTTAAATCCTAAGAATGATCATCTTAGAAATAAAATTCTAATCTTCAAAAATTCATCACTAATTCAATATTATTTGAAAATATTTTGTAATAAAAATATTACTATTAAATAATAATATTTAATGATTTTGAAAAAAATAATAATTAATATGTATAAAAATAGAAACCTTAAAGTATATATATATATATATATATATATATATATATATATATATATATATATATATATATATATATATATATATATATATATATATATATATATATATACTCCCTCCGTCCCAATCTAAATGTCCAAATTTTCCATTTTGGGTGTCCCATTTAAAATGTCCCATTTCCAAAAAAAGAAAGTTTTTTTCACTATTCCACCCACTCATTCTCTCTCCTACTTTACTTTTACACTCACAACATTCTCTCTCCTAACTATTCTTCCCACTCATTCTCTCTCCTATTTAATTTTTCATACTCACAACATTTAAACTTTTTCTCTTTCCTACCTCACTTTTTCTCTTTCCTCCCTCACTTTCCTTAATTCCCGCGCCGAACCCATTTTTGGACATTTAAATTGGGACGGAGGGAGTATATATTATATTTTTAAAATATATTTTTTTTTCAGATTCTTACAAATAATTATACTCCCTCCGTCCCAAAATATTTGTCCCATTTGACTTTTTAGTTGAGCTTTGACCACAAATATATGACAATTTAATTATGTTCATGAAATTCTAAAAATTTCTATTGATTCACCATTAATAATATTATCAACAACAACTTTTAGAATTTCATGAACATGATTAATCTCTCATAAATTTGTGGTCAAAGTTCAACAAAAAAGTCAAATGAGACAAACATTTTGGGACGGAGAGAGTACTAATTTGCTAAAATAATTACATATGAAAAAAACTAAGCTTAAATGTCTAAGCATCCACGTTTCAAAAGAAAAATAAAAAAATCCTAAGCATCCAAACATATAATGCTTTATTTATTAGAATATATTGTTACAATATTTTTTTAAAAAACTGTGAAATTTCAGGGGCTGAAAATGTGAATTTAAAAGATGTTTGTTATACTTTTTGTCTATTTCGTTAGCTTTCGTCGAGAGTCATTCATTTTTGTGTTGAATTGCAAGAAAGTGTGAACATAATATACTAAATTGCAAAAAATAAAACTTT
>JAFEMH010002245.1:0-227500 GCA_022495995.1 Adenophora triphylla var. japonica | reverse complement strand
TGCTTCACATGAACAGAATGTTAAATGATGCATATTTCACGAATATTAGAACCATGGAATGAAACATGAAAACGAGACCACATCATCAATAATTAATGCTTAGAACATGATTTTTGCATACAAACGTTAACAATCAATAGGAGTTAGTTGGTGAGCAAGCAGATAAGTATACTTGTCACTAGATTCATCACTGCCTGTTGTCTCGATGAGAATATAGAAGTTGTGCATGGTGCCCGGTAAAGGATTCCGAGCACCATCCAGATGTTTCAGTACCTGTTCAAAACACACAAACACAAAAGAGGATTAAACATAAAACCACACAATGATTTAATGCACATCTTATTTTCCTTGGTGGACATTATGACATAACCCCTCCGTCCCATTTCAAATTAGACAAAATGAGATGGCACAGGGATAAAGAAAATATTACAATATTAAGGTGTTGTGAGTATGGAAAGTGGGGTAGGGGTTGTTAGTGGGACAGAGAATATTAAGTGGGGTAGTTGTTGTGAGTATGACAAGTGAGCCCCACTAATTAAATAATATTAAAAAAAAAAAAAAAAAAAAAAAAAAAAAAAAACCTTTTCATTTTGGGCTTGTCTAATTTGATGAAATGAGATGGAGGGAGTGGTAAATACCAAAGTCAAATTTCATCACACTAACTAATGGTGTAACGATATCAAACTGAATAAGAAAGCACTACAGTAAAATCATGTGTCAAAATAGAAAAGTAAGTATTAGCATAGCCCATTTACAGCATAATACAGTTCATTCGTTTTAATTCTCTTATGCTTTACATCCCTGATTCTTTCATGCGCGACTTCAAAAAGTTAAAGAGGATGGGATACATCTTAACGCAGCTAGGAGGTAATTAGCTTCTAGATTTGTTATGCAATTCAGAAGTTAATCTTTACCAGACCATTAGATTTACCTCCAGCACACAACTACAGTTAGAATGCTTTTGAACATTGGCCATTTCACTACACTAGTGAGTTCAGTTGTTAGTCCAAAAAATTAAAACACAGCAACATGAAAATAGCCTTACCATAGGAGTTAATATTTTCTTAACCACAATGACACGTTCAAAAACTCAACATCTCCATTAACTCATTAGATGAGTGTTTTTTTACGAAGCTTTCTCGTGACACATTAAATGATTTCCAGTTTACTTCTCTTGTTTCTTAAATACAAATATTGATATAAGAAACCTTTTATGAAAATGCAACATACACAAGATATATCAAAGAGGAAAGATATGGCCACAGAATGGTGTCAAGGATCCAGAAGAATAGTGCTGATCAGCTCTCTTAAAGTACCATTTTGAGCTCAAATATTTCTTGTGAAGAATGAAACTTTAGTTGCTGGATGGCATTAAAGATAATAGGTGGTAATGATTAGAGATATAGAAAAACTAAAAATTGGCTCCTCCTTACGAAAGCGTACCAATTCCAATGATTGGACATCCAAAAATTCAAATGCAGATAGAATTTCTCCTAGCCTCCTTTTAGCCTCCAGCAGAAGTTTCTGGAAAACATGAGCAGAAGTGTACCAGATCAAAATAAAACCATAAGTTATACTCCCTCCGTCCCGAAATGATTTTCCTGTGTTTTTTTTTCACAAAACGCAAGGGTACTTTGAGCAATAATTTTAGGTTGATTTAATTATTTGAATGAACATCTAAAATTTATTATTGATAGTATTTATAATGGTGTATCGATGACAAGTTTTAAATGTTCATTAGGATAATTAAATAAACTAAAATTATTGCTCAAAGTACCTTCGTGTTAACGACAAAAAAAGTGGGAAGATCATCTGGGGATGGAGTATAATTACAACATGACAAAATGCAAACAAAAAACTGTCAAAGGACATATAAAGCCTGACTTTCAGTTTAACATCTCATGTGAATGATGAACAAATTATGCTTGTAAGTTGAAAACTACGCTGGTAATACGACAAGAGAAACAGTTAGACCTACAAGGCTACGGCCCTGATTCATACGAACCTAACTTTTGGCAAAAGCAAAGAACCTAAGTGACCTTTTGTTTTGATAATTTAAACATGAATGTAGGGTAATTTGAAACTAAAACAAGTGACCCTTTGTTTTGATAATTCAAACTTGAATATAGAGCAATTTGAACTACATGGTTAATTAGATAAAACAGGAAATAAAATTGATTGCTTTTTAGTTGCATAAATTTCAATTTCACAATAAACAAGTTTGTACTGAAACATGAAGTACTAAATATAACTGAATACAAATTATGTACGGATTTTATATTGGCAAGAAATGAAAACACAACATGAAATGATTAGTGAAAGGAAAGGGCCAGATATCGGAATGAAATGTTTGTTTATCCTATGCTGAATATTTTTTCTAACATTTAACCATACACAGGAATTTATAATATCTAGAAAAATGGAAATGGGACTTTAAGAATCCGTGCACAGCTAGTTATATCATATTAAATCACTGAGTACGCCATAGTGACTTGTCAAGTTTTAACTCAGAGATGCGCTACTTTAAACTCAGGTGGATGTTATCAGGTCAAAGAGCTCATATTACCTGACAACTAAAGTAATCTTTGCATGCAATAAAAGCTATGTTTACCGCAGACAACTTCGGCGGGGTAAGAATTGAAACCTTCGTTATGATACCCAAGGATCCTTCACTTCCTGGGCAGACAGGAAATATTAGCATTAGATAAACGAAAAGTAACTTTGCATAAGATGCAAGTATTCTCACCTATAAACAAATGCTTCAAGTCGTAGCCAGTGTTATCTTTGCGTAAAGTCCCAAGCATATCAAGCACCGTACCATTTGCTAAAACAACTTCAAGACCTGAAGAGATAGACCAAATCTATGGTTTAAAATAGATCCAGTTTGGAACTTTTGGCAACCCATATTTTATTATAAGATCCCATTTACAGAAGCATATTAGAAGAAGTAATTAGTCTCAACTCTCCAATAAGAATTATAAGTGCATATGTCATAATGCTAATTTAGAAGACAAAAAAGTGATCAATGGTGATCCACTAGGCATAAAGGAAATGTTTTTATGAAAAATATATATTCTAACCGCATGATTGCATATATACATTTCTTACACTGCCATAGTACCATCCACCTTAACCAATGTAAGTAATTTAATACGAACTACAGGGGAAACTAGATTTAATTCGCATCCATCTTACGTCTGATGATAAATGAGACATATAAAGGAAAAGAGCAGAAAAAAAACATGTTATTTGTGACTACGCTCTATTCTGAATTCCAAGGACTCTTCAAAATAGAGCTTCAGAATCATACATGAATCATGTTGTTGTACACACTACGTGCACACAATTGTAGAACGTGATTTGGGAACTTTGAATAAATGATAACAAGAACTCTAACCTAGTACATTTCCATGTAGTGATCCATAGCGAACTAGGCGTAAACCACCAGCATTAGTTGAAACATTTCCACCAATCTGACAGCTTCCCTTAGCACCCAAGTCCAACGGCATAATAAATCTGAAAGAATTAAACTCTGTGTGGTAAGAAAATAAAGTAAAGATGAGATTGTAAATTGGCCATATTTCATAAAATGTAAAGGAACAATAACTGGAGTAAAAAATTAGCTTACTTTAGCACCTAAGTCCAACGACATAATAAATCTGAAGGAATCAAACTCTATGTAGTAAGAAAAATAACTAAATAAATACTCCCTCCGTCCCGGCTTATACTTCAAAAAAATATGGGCACAAGAATTAAGGAGATTACTTTTTATTAAAAAATATAGATAGTGGATTAAGGTGTTGTATGGAAAGTGGGGTAGGAAGTTTGAGTGGGGTAGGAAATAGTAAGTGGGTAGATGTTGTGAGTATGACATGTGTGGGCCATTAAATAAAGAAGAATTATAAATTTTCTTTTTCTTGGATTTTGAAGTAATGAATGGGACACCTAGAATGGAAGTTTTTGAAGTATAAGGTGAGACGGAGTATGATGGATGTGAAATTCAATATTGCATTTCTACTCACTAGAAGGCATCGTATAGTTGATAGTTCTACGTAAAGGTCTCATGGGAGAAGTATTGGCTCACTAGAGTATTACCCATGCTTGCCTAGGAAAGTAATCAGATTTTCCAATATACATCCTGCTTCACACACCAGTATACCGCTGACCTACATCATAGCATAGTGAATAATAGTATACTTAAAAGTTCCATAATGATAAATATATAGTATTTGACTAAGGAATGAGAAGACTAAAGTATAGTCTCTATAGATTTCAGAACTCCAACAAGTGACAAAGGAGAAAATCCATATGTTTTAAATGAAAAATAATGAAAACAGAAGTTGATTACATCCACAGACATATTTAGGAGACAATCATTTATAAAACGATTGAATGGATAGAAAGAAGAACATACAAAATAAAGATACTAAAAGGGAAGGACCTACCTCATCAAAGGAAACAATGTTATTCATGGAACTAGTATTGACAATCACCTGCACCGACATAAACAGAAAGAAAAAAAAAATCATCAACTGCATAAATGAAACATATAAAAGAAAATTAAGTTTGTATATCATGTATACTATATGAGCATGGAGTTTCAAACTAGTGGTTACTACATATATGCTCTAGTGCCGTTGTGGTGAGTTATGATAGAGCTACCAACACATATGCTGCCTAAGCTTGACTCTTTCCAGACCAAAACGTGCACCCAATGTGGTATGATAAACCCAAAGCAATTTAACTCAAGCTTCTGTTATGAATTATAGGCTATTTTCAGTGCAGCCAAGAAACTGATGATCATTAAACTGGTTTTTGATGAAAAGCCTGTAGCTATTGATCATAGAGTTCAGAAACAAATGAAGCTGTCTTCATATTAAGGCTTTATCTGAATTATTTCCAATGTTGAATTGGTATTTGGCAGTCTGGGCACAATAAATTGTCAGCATCCATATGACTACTGTATGCTGTTTTCTGATGTGTGAACATACAGATATCACTACATTGTATTAATCGTTACCATTAATACCACCTTCTGAAGATGTTTGAACTAATAAATGAGCATTAGCAAACATAGTGAATCTCAGTCATTTAATATCTCCCAGCAACACATCAACAAAGCAAGACCTTAAGAAGAACCTACTTGCTGACAAAATTTTCCGACCAAGAATGTGAACATTGAAGTCTGTTGCTTTCTCACTCCAGGGTATATATATTGGAGAAGCATCCAAGCCCTGACTTTTGGCATTAACTTTACATTTAACAGATGTTGGTCAAGACAGCGTGGGAAATTGAATGGTCAAGCTTCTAGATATATTTCGCCCTGGGACGACCATGATTAGATAATGAATGATCAGTCCTGTCAAAATCATATCCTAATATTGCCTTCCCCTCCAGATTAAGCCTTAAATTGTATGTGGCAGACTTGGGAAGAGTGGAAAGGAAGTAGCTCTTTTGTATGAATAATATGGACGCTCAAATTATTAATGAAACAAGCCTGATCAGAATTTCTGTGTTAAACTCAATGAGCAAGGAGGACAAAGACTAAATTACCTCATCAAAAAGAGGAACACTTCCTCCCACAAGGCCTGTATTTCCCCCTTGAGGGACAACTGCCAAACATCTGGAATTACAGTATTTCAGAATCAAAGAAACCTGCATCAGGAAATGTTGACAACAGAAACGATCATTGGGAAAGTCAAGCCAGTCCTCCTCATTGGATTGGAAAAGGAAAGAATATGAACCTCCTCAGGGCTCCTAGGTTGGAGCATAAGCTTACTTGAGCCTTTGTACTTCCTCATCCAGTCTGTGTTTGCTGTAACTAGCTTCTCTTCTTCCTGAATAACATTTTTTACCCCTAATATATTCTCAAAGTAGCTGATATCATCAGAATTGATGGTTGAAAACAGAGGGTTCCTCTGAGTTGATGCCACTGTAGCAAAACGTCTATGCTGGATTCTGCAGAAATATCCCAGAAAGCTTTGCATGTAAACCGAGGGAGGGTTCTGAACATTACATTTATGATATCTGGAAAATGGTTTGCACGGTTCAGATGTTCTACTGGACAAATAGGGAAAACCTGTAATTGAAATATATAGTAAAATTAGATAACTTATACGATAGAAGTCTGTACAAAGTTTTGAATCTAGTTTGAAGAATGAGCATCTGAATGATAGTTGACCATACTAAAGAAGGAAATGCTTCAGACAGACAAAACAGTAACAATCTAAAGGATTGCTTATCAGTATAACACAAAATAGAAAGGAATTGTGGATAGCGATCGAAAATGAATTTCCCCATACAAACTCCAGTTCATAACTGGGCATAGAAAATTTATCAATAAAATTACAGTTTTTTTTTATAAGAGATTGATTACGTAATCAATAAGAGAATGATAATTCGTAAACACTATACTCCCTCCGACCAAAAAGGAGGTTTTATTTTCCATTTTTGTTTTGCCACAAAAGGAGTGTCATTCGAAGCAGTTCTCTATTTTTTTCTGTAACCTGATATTCATCTACATCTCATACAAAATGTATGCAACTTGAGTCCAACTCAATGAAAACTTAGATAAGTATGATACTCATCTTATCCCAAAATATAGTGCATCTTTTATGAAGAAAATTTGAGACAAGACAAATATCAAATTACTCGCATAATTCCCTATGGACAAGTAAGTTTATACTCCCTAGCCGGTTGTCCAACTTTTCTCTTTGGTTTTACAAAGTCTCAATTTTAAGGAAGGTGCAAACAAGTGAAGCTACAATCTGAAATAGTTTAAATTGTCTAATGAGACTATTTGGGGCGGATCAGGATAAATCTTTGGTCGAAGTTAACCAAATTGACCGAAAAAAGTCACTCACTTTTTCCTTTTTTTCAGTGGGAACAAGGATAAATCTTTGGTCAAAGTTTAACTAAATTGACCAAAAAAAGTCAAAGCATGATTTTTATTTATTTATTTTTGTGTGTGAGGGGGGGGGTGAGGTAGTAGAGTTAAGTTTGATTTTTCATATATGACTCCTTTTGGGGGATGGGATGGGAATCTCACAACACATTTCAAGATCAAAAGAGATCAACAGGCTCGAACTTGGATTGTCCAACACTTTATACAGACGGTTTCTCCCTAAATCAGGGGATTTTAAAGTACATTCACCGATCACCATAGCCTAAACTGCATCTTGTGTGCTACTATCAGATAATCTGCATAATTGAAGTTACAATTTCCAATTTTTAAGTGAATTCAAGTTCTGATACCAATTAAATCTGCACTTGTAACCTAAACAATCTGAACTCATCACACAAATGAGTTCGTTCATAAAGAGATATCGAATTGTTGGTAAAGAGAAATCATTATCAATACCTGAAGTGGATGAGCGACTGAATTTGTGAGGATTAGGGTTCAATTGACGATCAAAGAGGTTTTTCGAGACGTGATTCAGTAGCCGGTAGGTGTTAGCTCTCCACTTCTCCATTGACGTATTTCCTTTAACTGCTGATGACGTGTTTTGCGCAGATAATATAAGTCCGATGAATGAAGGAATGTTTTATGGTTCGGCTCAAAAAAGATTTTTTTCTCAAATAATACATTTTCAAAATTTTATTTATCAAACTAAATTACTGTTCAAACTTTTTTTCAAAATGTCTTACTTAATTTTTCTAGTTAAAATCGTTACACGGTGTAGCAATTTTAAATTTGCTAAATTTTATTTTAATATTTATGTTATTTAAAAAAAAAAAAAACTAAATTTGAAATCGCTACAGCGATTTCAAATTAACACAGACGGTCAACCAAACCAAAGTCCACCAAAGTCCAAAGTAAGTAAAGTAAAGTTTGTACTTCGACTCACTTTAAATTACAAAATAATAATACAAAAATTATGTATTAATAAAGAAACTAAATAGAAATACTATTTTTTTCCATCTCAAATAAATATTTTAAAAATGTACTTCTATAAAAAAAAAATTATATTTTTCATTTCAAAAATAAATATTACTTTCGACTCAATATGAATAACCAAAAAATAATACTACATTTTTTGTCCAAATAAATGAGCATTACTTCCTTCGTCTCAATGAATATTTAAAAAAAATAATACTCTTCATTTGCCTCAAAATTAATATCATATTTTGAGACGAATGCACTAACATTACAAACATTAATTTTACAGGCGAATGAAGTAGTATTAATTTTTAAAATATTCATTGGGATGAATGAAGTAATGCTCATTTTTTTTGGATAAAAAATTTAATATTATTTTTTGGTTATTCATTTTGAGTCGAAAGTAATATTTATTTTTGAAATGAAGAATATAATTTTTTTATAGAAGTACATTTTTTTTAAATATTTATTTGAGATGGAAAAAATAATATTTCTATTTAGTTTTCTTTATTAATACATAATTTTATATTATTATTTTGTAATTTAAAGTGAGACGAAGTACAAACTTTACTTTACTTTTGACTTTGGTTTGGTGTACTTTGGTTTGGTTGACCATCCGTGTTAATTTGAAATCGCTACACTGTGTAACGATTTCAAATTTAGTTTTTTTTTTAAATAGCATAAATATTAAAATAAAATTTAGCAAATTTAAAATCGCTACACCGTGTAGCGATTTTAACCCGAAAAATTATAAACTCGCTACACGGTGTAGCGAGTTTCAAAAAGTGATACATTTTGGAAAAAAGTTTGAACAGTAAGTCACTTTGGTAAATAAAATTTTAAAATTGAATTAATTGAGAAAAAATCGCTCAAAAATCCCTCTGTCCCATATTAAATTTTACAAATATAGTATTTTGGACTTTTTCAGCAGATCTAATCGTTCTGCTCTTTTTCGTGGAAATTAAGAAAATATGTAACTGATATAAGTATTGTGAGCGTAAAAAATGAGATAGAAAAGAAAAGGTGGAGTAGAGAATAGTAAATTAATTAGTGTTGTGAGTATAAAAATAAAGTAGGGAAAAGAATAATTGAGAGGAATAATAATATTCTTTGTTATTTTAGAAAAGTGAAATTTTATATTGAATACCCAAAATAGCAAAAGTGAAAATATTATACGAACGGATGAAATATATGATATTAATTGAGTGTCAGTGCATGTATTAACTAGTATCAATTCATATATTATTGAGTTTAAGTGTGTTTAGCAATGCTAGGGAATCAAAATAAAGTTACAAAATCTTATTCACAAAAGAGGCTATGATTGCATCGATTGTGGACTCATTAGACTTTAATTAAAAATATCAATAAAATCTTTATATCTAAATTTTGTGAGTATGATTTTTTAACTTATTTTGTGTCTCTGTTATTACTCTTCTGTAAATGTCATGGAAACGTGTTAAAGGATAATACCAGGACACATAATATGGTAAAAAAAAAAAAAGTTGGATATAAAATAATTTGTCATGATTTCATTGGTAATTTTAATTATAGTGTGTCGGGTTCACAATCGATGAAATCAATAAAATATTGCTACCTTTTTTGTGACAACTTGTTGTAATTATATTTTGTGCCTCTAACATTACTAATGCGTTAATGAGTGTTAGTTTATGCATTTGTAAGTATAGGTGCATCTGCTATTGAGTGTGGTGAATGTATAAATGAATGTCAATGCATGTGTTTTGTTAGTGTACTAGTACTCCCTACCCGTGTCAATGGCACGGTGACAGTACAACATAAATAAAGTGTGATTGAGATCAGGATCCTAAGAATGCAATAAATCCAGTATCTATCATCACACTTTAAGTAATCAAACAACAAAAAAGGGCAAATTTACTAAACTCTTAAAATTTCTATTTGATTGCAAGAACAACAATATTGATGATCCATTACATACATAATATTTCATGATTCCAATTGAAAATTTTCATAATAAATTTGTCTCTTAGATATTTGACACCGAAAGAAAAAATAGAAAGTAAAATCATCTTCCACAATATCGCCAAAATAAGATTGACAAAATACAATGTATCAATGCATGTATTATGTGAGTGACAATACATGTGTTTTGTGAGAAACAACGTGTTCATATATTTTGAATGTCAATTTGAAATCTTATAAATAAAATATAAGTAAGAAAAAATATATTTTTTAAAAAAACTGACACTAATGATATTACAGTGACTGTTAATAATATTAACATCGGCACTTTTAATATGTAGGTTATTTAAATCTTGATATAATTTTTATTTATGAATAAAAATCCATTATTTTAAAAAATTGACAAGAAAGATATGTTAGTAATTTTTTTGCATTTTTTTTATAAAGAAATAAAATAAAAATAATATATCCACTGAAAGAAATAACTCAATCCTTGCTCGATTCAAACCACATGGATGCCCAATACCCTTATATATGGCCGAGTCCACGAGTTCCTCATAACTCTGAGATTGTTAGGTTGACCGAGCACGAGTTCGTTTCATGAAAAGAAACTTTCCTGCTCATTTTACCAGGGATTTGGAGGCCTAAGGGGGACTTTACTCCTCGGGCATAGTCGAGCAGGAGTCTACTCAGTCGAGTAGGATTCTACTCGAACAGTCCTATTTCAAAAAGGATTTCAGTCTGTTTAGTGACCTAATTTTAGATGAGATTCACTTTCCTAATACAATTTAACTACTAAATTCCTATTCTTAAGTATTACTCTGGCGCCTACCTATAAATGAGAGGTAATATCTCCAAAATCAGATTATTTTTTTTTCAAATAATTATGTTTTTAAATTATAAATACCAAAATAACTCACATTTGAAACTATTTTTCAAAATATCCCACTTTCTAGAACTCGCTACACGGTGTAGCGAGTTCAACAGTTACCGTTGAAACTCGCTGCACGGTGTAGCTAGTTTAATTTAATTAGGGTTTGGCGTTTGAATTAATCAGTTGTAATCACTACAACAAATATGGCTTTTCCCGGCACTTTAAAAATGCCGGAAATGTTAAAAGTCTTGGGAAAAGCTTTTAAGGCACTTTTTTCAGCACTTCTTAAAAAGATCTTAGGAATAAGTGGTGTAAAACTCATGCAATACTGACTTTTAACAAATCTTGGGAAAATTCCTACGACACCTATAAAGTCTTAGCCGTAATTCTCAGGCACTTTGTAAGTCTTGTTGTTTTTCCCAAGACTTTTAAAAGTGCGCTAATTTTCCCAGGCACTTTTAAAAGTGCGCGAATTTCGGCACTTTAAAAGTGCCGCTAATTTTCAGGCACTTTTAAAAGTGCAGTAATTTTCCATTCTCAGGCGCTTTCATAAAGTGCCAAAATATCTGAAACACGTCTAAAATGCCAAAAAATTAGCGGCACTTTTTTTAAAGTCATAGAAAATTATTGACACTTTTAATATTCTCCAATATTAGCGGAGCATTTAAAATTGCTGAAAATTTTTTCCTTTTTAAAAAATATATATATTTCTGGCCCTAGAAAATTTTTGCTTCCCTAATTTATTGTGCTATTGAAATCAATAACATACACAAATTTCAACAATTAGCGATAAATAAAAATAACTTATAAAATATAAAGCTTGGTCCATTGCCATAAATTGAACATTTAGTATGCATTACATAACCCAAAAAGTACTAGTTCAAAAGGAAGGTACGCAACAAGCATTGACATCTACAAACTTAGTTCAAGTAGCAAACAAAAATACAAATGAATGCAATCTTCTCCCATAAAGATTGAGTTATAAGGTCCTCATTTAAATCATCACCTGAAAAAATAAGCATTATTTAGTTTTAAATGATATTAAATAAGAGAATAAGAGAATAAGAGAATAAGAAAATAAGAGATATAATTTAGAACAACCTTGGGATTACATCTATTTAAGAGACATTACAATACTTGGAAGTAACCATCATAAATTATTTTTTGTTCCTAGCATGTTCATAATGTTACTGAAGATATTCTAATCTATTTTTTATTTTTATTTTTTTATTTTGATAAGAAAGATAATATTATTTTTGAGATGCTATAAATGAAAGATGTAGAAATTAGGGAAGTAAGACTCATATTATAGGGAGAAAAAGTGTTGGAGGTGAAGAAATGGGTAGAGATTCAAAGGGAAAGAGAGCCCTAGAGTACACTAACCCCTCAGCCTTTAAATAAAGACAAAGGATTAACCTTGAATGAAACAGTTTCTTAGAGTGGAACATCATAGGAAATAGTCAAAGACCCTTATATATATAGTATAATCGATTAATAATAATAAATAAAAATGAACCAGCATATGAATACCCTAAAGAAAGATTTGAAACTTGACACATCCCCCCAATCATATCAAAAGCAAGCAAATACAAGAAGTCACTTAGTAACTGAAAATCACTTACAAAATCGCTTGCTCATCATTGTCCACAATAAGTGATGGTAGTGAGACTTCAAGTGAAAAGTTTGTAAGATCGTGGGCATCTTGCTTTACGGCTTCAGCAATCTTCACCGCAAAGTCATTGGCATGATCCCTTTCCACCAATGTATCATCATGATCTCGATAACAAAACTGCAAAATACCCAAACAAATTATCTCGTGAACACCGAACAGCCGGAAGATGCATCGGATGCATATCTGCATCACATTGCAGAAATTCAAGAGACCATAGACATGTAAGAAAGTACAGAAAATATAGAGGTATAACTGTCAAGGAGTATTACATAACCAAACAATGATCACATTAAGCCACCATCTTAAGTGCTCAAGTTGTTCTTCGTTCCTCATCAAGAAGCACATACAATACAATGAATGTAAACAAGTAAAAGTCAGGTGCTCGCAAATGAAGATAATCAGGCAAGTGGTTATCTGCTCCAAATAGCAAGTTGTGGCATTTCAATTTGTTTTAATCATATGATATCCTAAAAGACATACATGTGCTCTGAATTTTAATTTAACCGTGGATTTGTACCAAAATTAAATTCTATCGTAATGCTCCCTCTCAATGCCACTGCTTTGCTGCAGTCAATTGGCCTAGTCACTTTTCCAACTGCGTCTTTGCAGTATGGATTCATATATTTTATTAAATTTATTAGTCAATGTTCGATTTTTATCATGCAATCAGATGGATTTCGTCAACCCAAATGAAGCTTGTTCGGATGATATTTTACACCCCTTACATTGCATTGCAGACTATTGCCAATGCAATGGATGTATATTCATTTAGGGACAAAGGGGGTAGCAAAATGAAAACCAATTACTTTATTCTAGTGAAACTAGGTTATAGATTCAAATGTATGAATTCTAATCAATGGCGAAATTTTGTAACCTTAAAACCCCAGGTGGAAATTGAAATATCAAGGTTTGATTGTAATGTCTTAAATAATTGAGAGTTGAAGAGAACTCAATTGCAAAATTAACATAAACAGAAAAGAATTAGTGAATGTACCGTATCCGAAAATAAAGCCCATGAAGGCACCGGCGGCAGAGTTGCTGGCGAAACTCACGAGACAAACGAGAGGTGGACTGGAGGTGTTGGCGGTGGTTAAGGCATCAGAAGTGACATTCGATTCGGAATTAGGGTTCGAAACATGAGTAATATTTTTAGTTTCCAGATTGGAAGATGTAATAAAGTGTTCTGAATCGGTGTCGGAGTCGGAGGTGAGAGCATCGCTCGTCGTCGAGAAGAGAGAAAGTCGTCGTTCGTCGTTGTTGACGAGAGAACCAGAGGGAAAACGGGAAGAGAGAGAAAACGAGAAGTGGGATTTGGGAATATTGAAAGAGAGGCGCTGACTTGGTTGTATGTTTTGGTTAATTTATTATTTAGGGTTTTTAAACATTAAAGGTCGAGATTAACTTAAATTTTAATTTTGGAGAAATGGTCGGGATTGCGATTTCATGAAAAGTTTTTTATATTTTGACATCAACAATCAAGTTATTTGAAAAAAATGGGGAAAAATGAATTTTTTGTTTACTATATTTAATCCGATTCCGTTTCACACACAGAATGAGCAAATATTTTTCAATAAGGGCATATATTAAAATTAGGCAACACATTTCAAAAAGTGCAGAAAAATATGCGGCAATTACAAAAAAGTGTTGGATATTAGCGGCACTTTTCAATAAATGCCGGAATTTAGCAACACTTTTCAGTAATTGCCGAAAATTTAGCGGCACTTATATCAAACTGCCGGAAATTTCCGTCACTTTTCCTGAAGTGTCGAAAATTTTCCGGCACTTTTTATAAATTGCCGGGAATTCGCGGCATTTTCCAAAAAGCGCCGGAAATTTTGTGGCACTTTCATTGAAATGCCGAAAATTAGCGGCACTTTTAATAAAGTGCCGAAAATTTGCGGCATTTTCCAAAAAACGCCGGAAATTTAGCGGCACTTTCGTTGAAATGCCGGAAATTAGCGGCACAAAGTAAAGTGCCGGTTTAAAAGTGCCGGGAAAAGGCATATTTGTTGTAGTGAATTATGAAAGCAGAACTCGATACACCATGTAGCGAGTTTGACAGAACTCGCTACATGGTGTAGCGAGTTTAAAATGGCATTTTTACAGAAGATTTCCACATCCAGATTCATTCTCATTTTCATATCCTCTCATACTTACTCTAAAAAAACTCAAATCTTCACATCATTTAATTTCGTCAGAATCGTTGAAGATCAAAAATCAAGGTAAATTAACATCATCTTAATCATTGTTTTTCACTTGTGTTTAGATATAAAATTTAAATTTTTAACTGTATTTTAGTATATTATAAATATAAATGTTAGGGTTTTGTTATATAGGTTTTAACACTTTAATTTCGTAATGTAGGGTTAAAGATGAACGAGGGTGCAATCATTTTCATGTGCTTTTGGGGAGGTGATAATGAACAACCATTTGATGGTCCTCATTTTGAAAAATGGTCAAAATGTGCAATTAGGGTTAATTGTCGATGGAGATACAATGAGTTGATTGATGAATTATATAAAAAGGTGGGCTTAGATCGGTCTCAATATGATTTGGAAGTCGTTTATAGATATCCTCATACTTTTAATAGCGAGATTGGTGAGTACATTTCTTTCCGTATTGAAGATGATGCGTGTATAGATATAATGTTCGATCATTTAGCTAAATTTGGGGGGATGGGTAATTTGCAGCTGTATGTGGTTGTAACATTGATTGAAAATCGAAGTTATCCATAGTTTGAAACACTGTACACATAGACCATTTATGGTTATTCACCAAGTTGTAACCGTGATGCAGGGGTTGATCCAAGTACCCAAACACTTATATCAACCCAAACACCAAATTATGATGATGGGGCATGCCAAAATGATCCTGTTAATGACAATAATTCTGAAAATGATGTAGATTATGAAAGAAGAAGAAGAAGAAGAAGAAAAAAGATACTGATGTAGATGCAATGCTAGACGATGATGATGATGAATATCATGAGGGTATTAGTGATTCTAACGTCGATTTGGGAGAGGGTGATAATGGGCCGATTGATGATGACGTGAAAACACATTTGGTTCATTATGAAGCGTCGAAAAATCGAAGATATGAGAGAGCAGATTATCCTTTTTACAGTGATATTGGTTGTTCTGCTCGACAAGAAGAAGGCTTCATTGATTACCATAATGAACCTAGTTTTCTAGTTTGGGATCCGGAGAAACATGAAATTGCTAAAGGGGTACGCTTTTCTAGCAAGAACGATGCGCAATTTGATATAAAAAAGTACCATATTCGCACCAATCGCCGGTTTAGGGTAAGAAAGAGCACAATTCACACATGGGTAATTGAATGTCTATTGAAAAATTTTCCATGCAATTTCTATGTTTGTGTGAGTAGGAGGAAGTTTGGCTATTGGGAAGTGACCAAGTATAAGGCTCCTCATTGCTGCTTATATTCTGGAGAAAGTCGAGATCACCCCAACCTAGATGTGAAGTTTATTGGTCAGCAAGTAGTTAGTATTATTAAGGCCGATTCAGATGTCAAGGTTGGAGTTACTATTGCAAACATCAGTGGTATGTTTTGAAAGGAAATTATGTATAAGAAGGCATGGTGTGGAAAGCAGAAGGGCATTGTAGAGGTTTTTGGAGATTGGGAGGAATCTTATATAAGGTTACCCCGCATACTAGCAGCCATCCAAAAATACAACCCCAGAACAATTGTTGAGTATACTCATCCTCATCCTCCTGTCGGTGAATTACACATGTGTTCAACGGGTGTTTTGGGCATTTGGGCCTTGCATTGAAGCTTTCTCTAATTGTCGGCCTGTCATTTCTGTTGATGGAAAATTCCTTCATGGCAAATATAAAGGGGTAATACTGATTGCCATGGGTGTTGACGCCCAAGACAGTATACTTCCTCTTGCATTTGTTGTTGTTGAAAAAGAGGACCGGATGAACTGACGTTGGTTCTTATATCTTCTTTGCAGACATATTATAAAGAGTCGTGAAGTGTGCTTGATATCTGACCGTCATCACGGCATTCTTAAGACTATAGCGAAAGATACGTGGTGGCCAAATGTGCATCATCGATATTGCTTGAGATATATGCGAGAAAATTCCTTGGATAAGCATAGAGGGGAAGGTTTGAAGTATCTGTTTTGGAGAGCGGATAGAGCAAGTCAAGATAGAAAATTGAAATCTACTTTAGAGAGTATCCGTTCAATTAACCCCGAGGCAATTGCATGGTTTCTGGATTTAGATGCCAGAAAATGGACATTGGCACACGATGGTGGTTACAGATATGGCATTATGACTACTAACATGTCTGAGGTTTTCAATGGTGTCATGAAGGGAGCCCGTGGGATGCCAATCACAGCAATTGTTGAAACTGCCTTCTACCGTTGTGTGGAGTACTTTCAAGTAAGGCATGGATTCTCACTTAATGTCTTAGGAGGTAATCCTAATAATCCTAACATCAATCCCCTACACCAATTTAGCCAGACAGTTCATTACCGATACTTGAAGTCTTGAAGAATAGCGAGAAAGGTATGACACATCAGGTTAGGAGGTTCAACAATTATGAGATGGAGGTGTATCAAGTGACAACCGCACGTCAGGGTGATAAAGGTGGAAATATCCAAATTGTCCGATTTAATAAGCGTACCTGCACATGTGGTAAATGGGTTACCTATCACATGCCATATTCCCATCTTCTTGCATGTTGTCATGCCCAACATCTTGATGGTCGTTCTTTCGTTTCTCCATTTTACACCATTATGGAATACTACAAGACATGGAAGGGAACATTTGAACCAATCCCCCATGAGGACTATTGGGATGTGGATGGTTTGGTGCCACATTTTTTCCTTAATCCCCACCTTCGACGTTCTGCGAAGTTCGGACGGCCTAGATCAAGATGCTTCCAAAATTGTATGGACTTTCAAGCAGATAAACGGAAGACTCTGTGTTCATCATGCAAACAAGAAGGCCACAATCGTCGTAGATGCCCAAACATTAGGGAGTAGAAGAATGTTTTTCATGTAATTTATGTTTGAGTTGTTGGATTTACTTTGTATTTCATTTGGATTTCGTTTGAGTATGACTTTGATGTAATTTTGATTGGTTATACAGTTTGTGTTGTTTGTTTGAATATGACTTTGTTTTTCATTTGGATTTGATTTTACTTGGATTCAGTTTCAAAACATGTACTAAAGTCTCAAAACAATATACAAATATACTAAAATGTACAAACATTTAAAAAATCATACAACAAACATCCAAATTAAAACTTAAAAAAACATACAGAAAATACATAAATGTTTTCTTACAATAATAATAAAACAACTAATACTACAAAGTTTTATTACATCTAAATAAAAAATAGTTTCACTTTTTTCTCCTATCATACTTTCATTCATAGGCAGCCGGGGTGAACTTATTTGTCAGATGCCGCTTCTGAGACCCTCTTCTAATTAACTCCTCCCGTTGAGCAGGGGTATGACGTACCCCACTAGATGAAGTAGCGGCCAGATCAGATCAGAGAAGGGTGGAAGATCCGCTCGTGAGGATGATGAAGGAACCCTAAAGTCACTTCCCGAATATACGGGCGTGTGAAAATTCCTAGGTGGAGGGTCAACGAAATCATCATCATCATTAATAATCCCACTCACCTGACTCGGGCCGTGACGAGGGTAAGTACCTGAATAAATACCATCCTCAACCTCCAATCTAATCCTCTCCTCGTGCTCCTCCACCTGAGTAGCTCCCCACTGTGAAGAATAATCAAAGACTCCATCATACTGAGTCTCGGAATCTGGCTGGACCTCGGGCTCTGGCTCTGGCTCTTGCTCTAGCTGGGGTTGTGGCTGTGCACGACGTCTAACCCGACGTTGTCGAGGTTCTACCCCATGTACGCGATCTACCAGTGGTGGAGGTGCTGCAGCCTCAAGTCGTTGCTGCTCCCTAACTCCCGTGTATTTGTGTGTATTTGATAAATATTATTTTAATTTTTTATTTTAATAGTTAAACATACTTGCATATATAGGTACAATGATATATATTAATTTAATTTTTTATTTTTATGAAAATAATTTATTTTAGCCGAATGCCAAAATCTCACAAAAATGCGTTTTTGTGAGATTAAGATAAAAAGAGATTTTACTTTACGCTAACACTCCGCTTGCGCACACTCTCCCTCCTCTCTCTCGTGAAATCTTCACCGTCAGAGAGGGTCCTGCAGAATCTCCATGGATCTGGAGGATTGTTGAAAGAATCTAACAATAATCCAGAAAAGTTCTTGGCTCCCATCATATTCATCTTTAAGAATTTGAATTGGGTCTGAATCTCTTCCCCTCATATTCATAAGCAAGTCCCTTTTCAATCACTGATTTTGAGTAGTAATAATCCTTCCTTTGTGGAAATTGGTATCTTGTAATTTAATAGTGATTTTGAACCGTTGCTGTTCATTACCCCACCTAGAATTTTCCTACTTTTTCCCTTTTCTTTCCTAGCCAAATCAAAGGATTTGGGGCTTTACTTAAGAAAAATCTCGCGATATCACCGGTGTTTGTGTTTGTGTCTGCAAGTGGTGTTTGTGAGTATCAGCAAGTTGTGTTGTGAGGGCAAGCAAGTGGTGTTAAAAAAGTTAGTAATGATGGTGTTAAAAAGTGACCGTTCATATATTGTTGAGTAACAGTGCACGTGTAAAATAGTATCGGTTCAAGTTTAATAAAGTGTCAGTGTAAAAAAGTGCATGTATTAATGCAAAAAAATGTCAATAGTGTAAAAAAGTGTTGGTGCATATATTATTAAGTGTCAGTGTGCAATTGTGTCAGTGTTATTGTAAAAAAAAATGTCAGTGTAATTGTAAAAAAATGTCAGTGTAAAAAAGTGTCAGTGTAAAAAAGTATCATTGCATGTATTATTAAGTGACAGTGTAAAAAGAGTGTCAGTGTTAATGTAAAACAGTGTGAGTGCAAGTGTAATAAAGTGACGGTGTAAAAGAGTGCAAATATTAATGCAAAAAAGTGTCAGTAGTGTAAAAAGTGTCGGTGCATGTATTATTAAGTGTCAATGTTAGTGTAAAAAAATGTCAGTGTTAGTGTAATAAATGTCAGTGTAAAAAAATGTCAGTGCTTAGTACATGTATTATTAAGTGATAGTGTAAAAAGAATGTCAGTATTAATGTAAAACATTGTCAGTGTTAATATAGGAAAGGCAACGAGTGAGGGAAGTCAGTGTTGTATGTGTGTTTAGATGTTAGCGGCACAAAATAATTTTTCCTTTAAGGTTAGAAAAAACTGATTTTTTATAAAACTAACTCTAGACGAATATATGTGCATTTGAAAAAAATAATTTAATTAAAAAAACAAAATGGTATTGTGTATGCACTCTAAACAGTTTGGTCATTACAAAAATTTTAAAATTTAGTTATACAATCTGAGGTTTAATTCATTTTTAAAATATAAATATTTTTAATTATATTTCTTTGTTTGTACAAAGTAGGTGAAATATAAATTAAATATTTCATTTTGGAGTTGGTCTTATAAAAAACTAAAAAACTAGTTTTTCCTATACCTTAAAAAAATGGGTTTTGACAATGCACTCAAACCCTCCGCTACTACGTTCCGTCTCTCTCTAAAAAAGGGTGTACTTCATGCCGGCAAAGAGGAGAGATCGTGATAGGACATTGACGGCCCCGATTTGCTTGCTACTACTCAATAAATCAACTAGTGAGACTATTATTGTTCATTTTGTATGAATTCAAGTTTTCATATGGGTTCTCCTCCTTGCAGTTGATATTGGCTGGGAATGGAGCATGGATAACAAGAAGATAATGATAAACCCTAGACACGTTCAATTGGCAGTGAGAAATGATGATGAATTGGGGAAATTGCTTGCTGGTGTAATAATTGAAAAGGGAGATGTTTTGCCTAACATAAATCCATTTCTTTTAATCCACCACCAATTATTAAGCATTAGTTTTTTTTTATTATTAAGTTTGTGGATAAAAAAGTGCCAGTGGACATCTAATAAAATTCCAGTGGACATCTAAAAAAATGCCAGCGTCAGTGTAAAAAATATGCCAGCGCACGTCTAAAAAAGTGTAGTATAAAAGAGTCCCGGTGTTAATGTAACAAAGTGACAATGTTAGTGTAACAAAGTGTCAGTGCATGTATATTAAGTGTCAGTGTAAAAAAATATCAGTACATGTGTAACAAAGTGCCAGTGTTAGTATAAAAAAGTGCAAGTGTGAAGAGTTGTCGGTGCATATATATTAAGTGCCAGTGTAAAAAAGTGTTAGTTGTGCATGTGTAACAAAGTACCAGTGTTAACACTACCACCGGCACTCTTTTATGCTGGCACTCAAATACACATACACTGACATTATTTTACACTAATGTTGGCACTGTTTGTTATTAACTCTGTCACTTTTTACATCAGGCACTCTTTTACATCAAAACTAACACTCTTTTACATCAACACCGGCAATCAAATACACATGCACTGACACTATTTTATATTTAGAATAGAGAAAACCTGAGTAAAAAAAATTATGTGAAACACTGGCATTCATAAATAAATGAACTGGCATTTAAAAAACACACGCACTGACACTCGACACATGCATTGACACTCAATTACGCACTTACTGGCACTTTATTATACACTCATTGGCACTCTCTTATACATCAACTGGCACTTGATCATATATTAACTGGTACTCAATTTCTATTAAAAAAATAGGGAAGGAAGGGTTACACTCATCAACCCAAATCCCATGTTCTTACTGCAAATCTCAAGTCCTTGCTTAATTCAAAATCGACTTATGGGACTGGGTGGAATGCTATGTTGAAAGGGCATATCTTTTTGAATTAGATTTGTTGGCCAATTAATCTATTTGTAATGATAAATGTTTAATAGAAAAACAATTCGTATTCAGGGATTACCGCAATAGCTGTCGGAAGAATCAATACATGGGATTCCGACGCATGCTTTTTCTTTTGAGCGTTATTCCGCTTTCTTACAAAACCCGTTTTTCCTAAACTTTAGGAAAAACTGGTTTTTTTCTAAGATTTTGGCTTCATTTTGTACATACAAATATCATACATACTCTGTATTATATGTGTATTTATTACAAAGTAATAATGATTCGAGCTTAGGAAGCCGAGCACGAGCCGAGTTGGAACAATAAATTTAAGTGTTAACGAGTTTATCGAGCCAAACTTGAATTTAAGTGTTAACGAGTTTATCGAGCCAAACTTGATCAAGTTATTTGCAAACAAAAATCATTTGAGCTTTTAACGAGCTGAGCTCAAACAAGTCATTTTTGATCGAAGCTCGTAAAACAAACAAGGCGAACACGTGCCGACTCGATAACAAATCGATTTTAAAAATTTGGTTCGAGCTCGAGCTCAAGTTCATCTAACTAAGAACTGGCTTCAGGGCCAGCCGTCATATTTGGTACTTTTAGCATGAACTCCTATTAATGTCCATGCCGATACATCTAATTTCTAATTTTATGAATGACGGTAAAAGGGATAAAATAACACGGGACATAACGATTGATGGCGTCTGAAGTTTATATCTTTTAAATTACAGTATATAATTCCATGACTGGAGGGAGCTCTATCATGCAAGATTTTACATCATCAACCATATGATCAGAGAGCAGATTTATTCAGTTTTGCAATTGTTCTTTGGGAGCTCATGACACAGGCACGGTAATTCATGTTCCATAGCATCTATTTCAAGCTTTAATTTGCTCTTGACAAATTTGAAAATCTTTTGATCATTTATTTTAGAACGGGGCGGAGGGTTTGAGGGTGTAGGTTCCATATGATATGATACCATAAAACCTCATCAAGCAAACCATCAGGGTGAAACATGTAGGCTTTTCTGTATACAATTGTTTCATAAACATCTTAGACCGATCTCCTAGCAGAAAGATGCCCATGTTTTATTTGTTCAGAAATCTGAAATAGCAGGATTAATTGTAAGAGGCCTGTGGTTCCTCAATATGCAGATGTTGCTGACTTTGTTTCTTATTATAATTTGCTGGGGTTTCGTCCCAAAATCCAGACAATGTGCACCCTAAACTGGTGGAGCCGGGATTTTAATGGAGTATTAAAGCGCTCACATGATGTCACGGCCTCCCAAGATTTATTGGATAGTGTACTTGTAGGCGTGGAACTGCTGCTCCCACGTATTTGCCGGATAAATCGAAATGAATTGATCTATACATATGTTGATTCCACCGAACACCCAATTAATCTCGATCGTCCATATTGCAAAATGATATTGCAAATGATGGATATGCCAATCAATTGGGAGCATTATTGCAGCAATTAGTTACTCCCTCTATCCCAATTGAAACCACATTTTACCCAAGGGGGGTATTTTATCCAAAATGGTGTCCAAATTGAAATTACACACTTTTAAAAATGAAGAAGTGATAATGCTTCTTTACTCAATGGGACTAACTTGCACACAACTTTCCACTTATTATTCTTTACCTCAATTTATCTCTCTTACCCTACTTTTCTTACTCACAACGCCCACTCCACTAACACTTTTCCCTAATTCTCGTGCTCAATCTAAAGTTTTATTATTCTTTACCTCAATTTATCTCTCTTACCCTACTTTTCTTACTCACAACGCCCACTCCACTAACACTTTTCCCTAATTCTCGTGCTCAATCTAAAGTGTGTAGCTTGAAATGGGACGGTGAAAGTATGTGGGACCGAGAACCGCTGCACTGAGCAACCACTGCAGTAAGCGGTGAGCATTTCTTTGCTATGAAGTAGCGTGCGGTTAAAATATTGGGACCCACACATTGCTTATGGCATACAACTACCAACACGTGGCCAGGGCATCGTGACCATTGGTTCCAACACTCCACCAAAGTCCACACTAGCATTTCCAAATCCATATTTATGTACGGTACATAAACTCTCTGGATTCAGTTTTCTAACAAGTGCCTATAGTGCTTCCAGATAACATTTGAGGTACTGGTAAGAGTATTTATGAGTGTAGCCTGGTGAAGATATGAATTTTCTTAAGAATTTTCATCTTATACAAAACTTTATACTTTAATCTCAACCGGTCAACTCGGGAGATCAGGCTAGTGGCAGGTCATTTGATACCAAAAGGATGGTGTGTCTTGCCATCCTTGACTTCTGTTCACATGGACAAAGAAAAATATGAAAATACATACCAATTCGATCCATGGAGGTGGGAGGTAAGAACGCATTTCCGAATAAAAAAAAGAAAATGTTTCTTATCTCCGAGTCTATGTAAAATTAACAGACGTCTTCCGAAGTTCAAGTTCTGGTAAAACTTACTGTGTGTGCATACGCAGAAAAGTTGAGGGGGTGCAAACAGCAATAATTTTACACCCTTAGATGGAGGGAAAAGACTTTGTCCAGGTTTAGAGCCTTCAAGACTTGAGATTTCTATTTTTCTTCATCACTTCCTTACCAGCTTCAGGTACGTGCTTTCCATATTTTATTTTATTTTTGAATCACTTTCCATGCTACACGCATTCACTACTTGATACATCAGATATGTAAGAACATTAATTTAAATCTAAGTGACAGGATTTGGGTTTAATGCAAAAACAACCCAGATTTTATTTCCACAAATGGGTGACCCTTGTTAGTGGGAGGGCGAGGGTCAAAAGTCAACTGTGCCCTTAATAAGTGATCCAACGATCGAGAATGGACTGCCTGTGTAGTAGGATTGCATAGGCCACGGATTCTAAACAATAGGCTCACTTGGAGCATCTGTTTAGCTTTAAAGATGGCTTTTGACCCAAGAGCAAAGAGAGGAACTAGTTGAATAAAAGAAACAAAATTGTCAAAATAGATTGAAGTAAAGCTACTGGGAGTTTGAAACATAGAATAGTAAACTTGGGTTATAAGAAATAAAATGTGAAAACTAAGATATTTAAAAAAAATAAAAAATTGAAGTCAATGAGAGCACCGGGATATGCAACATTTCCAGTCTGCCCACGAGCTTGTAGAGAGAATATGTCAAGCCATTGTTGCTTTCTTTTTCTTCTCCTCTTCTAGTTGCTGCAACTCTTGTAATCTTATTGCCCATGCTCTGTCCCTTGCAACTGCAGCCATCTTTCGCTCTATCCTCTGAATCCTCTTCTTCCTATTGGCTTCTTGCACCAGAGCCTTGCGTTTCTTCTTTTCCGCCTACACATAGTCAAAACACAGTTTGTATAAGAGATAAATCATTACATTTCATATGATCACAATTATATCCAAGCACAAAAAATTACTCCCTCCGCCCCCAAAAAGTTTGTCTCACTTTAACTTTTATGGTCAACTAAATCGCATTATAACTATCATTAAACTAAAATCTAGATATTTTATATGAAATTCTAAAAATTGTAATTGATAGTATTCCTAATGGTGAAACAATAACAATTTTTTAGAATTGTATTGGAATATCAAGATTTTCATAAAATTATGGTCGAAGTTCGATTGAGTTGACCATGAGAGTCAAAGTGGGACAAACTTTCTGGGACAGAGGGAGTACAACATACATTTACAACAACAATGGATAAGAATAAACACTAAATTAAAGTTAAGTCATTCACCCTACAAAAAGAGAGAAAGTCCAAGTGTATTTACAGTACAAAGGAAGTCATTCACCTTGCAAAAAGAAAGAAATCAAAATTCCACAGAACACTTGTCCCTTCTCCTCATCCTATTCATATTCCAATTGATTTACCAAGATGACACCGCTAACCACCGCCCAATACAAACCAAGTTAACCCATCCAATACTTGCATCTAGTCAAAGAGATTTTTACTATCAAGGTGCTACAAAACTATTAATTCTCTTCAAAATTGTAATACACAATATATGTGGCCAGAAAACACACCCTAATAAAGTGAGAAATCTATCTTTAATTCATCTTAGTAAAATTGCAATCAATAACATCAGCAGAACATAAAAAAAAAAAAAAGTCAACAGATGTTCTGAAGAGTTAAACAGAGTTATTAAAAGAAATGCAATTCAAGCAAATATTGCCATTCAAAGAGTACATAGACAAGGTTGTAAGTTTTTCCTCAATCCTCACCGAAGCTTATGAAATGTGAAAAGTGCTCCGTCTCCATATAATTACCCAACAAACCAAATAACCCCAAGATATTCCACCATCCCGATTACAGACTTTCTTACCATACAATCCCTGCAACCTACCAACAAGCAGTTAGTCTAAAACTGGCAAGAGGGCATAGTAAATCGTTCATAACTATTCCCCTGTATCAAACCAAACTCGTTCTTCTATCCATGATTTAACTTTAAATATTGCTGTCATTCAATTAAGTAGTTTGACAATACGATAAACCTAACACACATCGAAAGCACTAGATTCTAGAAATATTCAGAAGAAGGGATTGATTACCAGAAATGAGATTTAGTTACTCCCTCCGCCCCAAAAGAGAGCCCCATTTTGATTTTTAAGTCAACTTGATTGAAGTTTGACATACAAAAATTCATTGTCATGAAATTCTAAGAATTGTAACAATGCACCATTAAGAAAACTATCAATAACAATTTTAGATTCTGGAAGCTGAGAGATAGATTGACCAAGGAATTGAAAAAGGACAAAAATCATCAGACTATCTCGACCCAGAGGATATGATGCAGGAAGTTCTCTCCAGTCATTATATCATTATGCTTACTTATTAGAGTTTCTACGAATACAAAAGCATGAGAAATCTAGGAACGCATACCAATATGAATGCCCGACGTTGTCTCATCCGTTTCTTCTCATTCCTTTGCTTTACACTTCCCTCATTTGGTTGGTTAGGAAGTATGGGTTGACCTGGAACATATTTAACCCAAGCATATGGCCCTGCATTTTCATAACATTGAAAATACAATTCTATTAAAGTTCAGCAAATAATCACATAGAACAGAATGTATTACTAGTGTGATAATTGAAATTCAATAATACATCAAAAAATGTTGAGTGAAGATCAAAGGTACCCCTTTGACCCATAAAAAGGTATCATTTTGAGTATTCAGAGTTAATTTGATCACTTCTGAATCAAACTGATATAAATTTGCTTTTATTTTTTATTTTATCCTTCACATGCCTAATTGCAGTTCAAAGTAAAATTTACAAATTCACAGAAGGTTATAAAATTAGTCTCTATTACTCCCTCCATTCCATGTAAAGAGCCAATATTCCACTAAGGAGTCCATTTGTAAAACCTCAACCTAAATCCTAGGGGTGTAAGCGGTTTAGCTCAAACCGCGGTTTGAGACCGAGCCGAGCTAAACCGTGGGGTTTAGCTCGGTTTTTTTATTTGAGTGGTTTAGCTCGGTTTGAAAAAATGCCAAACCGAGCGGTTCGGTTTAGCTTGCGGTTTGAGGGTGCCGAGCTGAGCCGAACCGAGCCGAGCTAAACCGTTTAGCTTTCAAACCGAGCTACGAGACCGAGCTACGAAACCGAGCTACGAAATCGAGCTACGAGACCGAGCTACGAGACCGACCTACGAAACCGAGCTATGATTGCTGAGAAATTTCTTCTCCTTTATGCATCTCTTCATTTTTGTTGTCGGGTTCATTGATCCTCTCAAGCAACCGATACCTGTCTGTTTCCCATACACATTCTAGGATGTTAACTCGCTCGTTCTTCGGGTAATATTCTCTAAAGACCTGATAGTTGCAAAAAGTGGAAAAAGGATTACCAAGGTTAGTTTGAAAAAGGCTCCGAGTATATAAATTATAAAAGGGGGTGAGGGCAAATATACCTCAAATCCTACTTGGCCTAATTTTATTGACTGCTGCTTTTGAGAGAGAGAAGAAACCAAGTTGAATACTGATACAACGTCGAGTAATATCTGTGGAAAATTAACAACGCTACAGCTCAATATAAGAAGTCTAACTTTCATACCCATAAGAAGCAACTTAATTAAACTTCACCTTTGACCGTTTATTAGACAGGAAATAAAGAGATCTCAAAATCAAGCCACCCATACAACAGAAAGAAGTTCCACCCAGAAAGCATAGGTGGCTTCATTTAAACATAATTATTCTAAGACGGGGACGTTTACCAACCCCTGTTCTATCTAAGTAAGCAAAGGATGGAGTATTTGGAAATGTTGAAATTGTACATCATAAGTATGCTGTTCAACCAACAATAGTATGTTCCTCATTATTAAACAATACATCAGAACTATGCTCTTAAACAGAAAGCCTATGATGAGTTCATATATTGCATTCAATGGATGAATTTCAAGTTGAAACAATGAGTGCATGTTTTAGCATTTGTTTTGGGATCTATGCTTATGACAAAATGTAATTGTAAATTTGTTTGGTTGATTCAAACCGCGGTTCAAACCGAGCTAAACCGAGCTAAACCGATTTAGCTCAGCTCGGTTCGATTTTTTTTTTAGCTCAGCTCGGTTTGGAATTTTTCCAAACCGATACTAGCGGTTTGGCTCCTAAATTTGTCCAAACCGAGCTAAACCGAACCATTTACACCCCTACTAAATCCTCAATAACCTCTTAACTTTGCCTTGAACATGTGATATAATTGTCTTACATAAGCTCAACTACTCAAGCATTTTGGTACTTACAATCAACGTAAAGTATACTAGTATATTTATATCCACTAATTATTAGCCTCTTAAATTTTGACTCTTTAATTGAGTATAGAAGAAATAAATAATACGTAATAAATCACTGTCACACAA
Source organism: Adenophora triphylla var. japonica (assembly GCA_022495995.1). Taxonomy (NCBI): domain Eukaryota; kingdom Viridiplantae; phylum Streptophyta; class Magnoliopsida; order Asterales; family Campanulaceae; genus Adenophora; species Adenophora triphylla. The sequence continues at coordinate 199,426 of JAFEMH010002245.1, read as the reverse complement.
GGCGGCCATCATTCTCCATCCCCCAATACAAGTTACCATCTGTGCACAACAACCAATATCTGCCACCTAAATAAACTCAACTAAGACATGTAGGCCTGCTTCCTTGAAGAGAATTGTTATTCACCCCCGCAAGATTACTTAATACCCCCGCATTACTATTTAAAAAAAAATACCATTAACTGAAATGACTTTATTACCCTCACTAATATGTTGCCCACCGCCACCACCCATCGTCGCCATCGTCTCTACTCTCACCACCACCCTCCCATTCTTTCCTCCTCAATCATTTAGAATCCAAACAACAAAACAATTAATTAATCTTACAAAACAATGAATTAATCTTACTGTAAACCCAAGCAATAATCATTACCAATAATCAAAGATAATTTTATTTTAAAAAAGAAACCCAAATCTGGGTTCATCCCTTTTTCCAATTAAAAAGAAAATTTCAGATCTTGGCTAAGATCTTGGCTGCTTGCTTCTTCGATTTCGAGATTGAGAGAGAGAAAGAATGCTTCCAATCGTTTGCACCTCAGCAATGAATTCTTTTCTTCCTTGGCTCAAACCATCTAGGCGCTTCACTGCTACCTTCTCTCCGTTGCGGAGTTGACCTTCAAAAACTGAACCAAATCCTCCCTCCTCGAGCTTTATCTGGAAATCATTGGTCGCAATCTGTAACTCCTGATAAGAAAATCGCAAGGGCATTCCTGTTATTTCTTCAAAGTCTTCATCACCATCTTTCTCTGCACCCCTTTTTTTCACCCTGAAGCACACTATCCAGATTCCAATTGGCACCATCGCTATGATGATAAATGCCCCAACATTGGATAATGCTATCAGCTGTGTCTTTTTCTTTTTTTCTGTTGAAGTCTTGTTTGTTTTGATAGTTTAGGGGTGTTTATTGAAGGGTTTTAAAGGGTATAATAGTAATAAAAGGGGTGTAGTTTAATTTTTAGAAGTAAACTTAGTAATGCGGGGGTATTAAGTAAACTTGCGGGGGTGAATAACAATTCTCTTCCTTGAAATATTTGTTTACATAATAGTTGAATTGGCTCTTGAATGCCCAAATATGACTTGTTATCAGCTGGAGGGTAAACAACTTGATTTTATATATATTTATTATGTAGTAATCAATAAAGGTTATCAATTTCTATGATTATCTGCAATTCTACCTAAATAAAGGTATACTCCCTCCGTCCCAATAGTAGCTTCCCATTTTGTCATTTTGGGTATCCCGTTAATAGCTTCCACTTTTCTTTTTTGGCAAATGAATATTTACTATTCCCTCCACTAATTCTCTCTCCTACATTATTTTAATACTCACAACACCATTATAATTTACTATTCTCTCCACTCATTCTCTCTCCTATTTTCAAATTACACTCACAACATTTTTTCTTCCCCCCATTTTCTTAATTTGCGTTGTTGGGACGGAGGGAGTATCAACAATGAACACGAAAATTAGCAAACTTGATTACGAAAAGTGAAATGTGATATTTTCGGATGAATGGGAACCTAAACCCTAAATTACGTATATTTACAGTAATGTGAAGGATCAATTTTGGTGGGAACAGACCTGGGGGTTTCAAGGTGGCTCTCTTTCTACGAGACCTATCACTGGGCCTACGCTTGGGAAATCGAGTGTCGGTTAGGCTGTGAATAGCTCTTGATGCCGGAATCCATGGAGTGTTCCGATGTACAGAGCCAAAGAGAAGTCCGCCGAGGTTTGGTGTTTGAGAGAGGTGGAAGGATGGGATCGCCGGAGAGAAAGCGGAGGTGGTACGGGATGATAGTAGGGTCCGAGAAACGGGTCGAATGATGGATCTTAGGGATCCGAAAACCATGATTTTTGTCACCTGTGCGCAAATGGGGTTTTGGAGGTCTCGGATAAAGGGTTGGGTTTGCCTTGAGTGGGGAGGGGAAAGAGACGAGTTGAAGCGGAATACCAAAAGAGGGGCAAAACGACAGCGTTCTTGGGAGTTTAACCTTATTTTTATTATTATACTCCCTCCGTCCCACACCTACGTGCACATTTTGCCATTTTGGGCGTCCCAAACCTACGTGCACATTTCCTAAAATGGAAAGGAATCTTTACTATTCCCTCCACTTATTCTCTCTCCTAGATTATTTTAATACTCACAATACCATTATAATTTACTATTTCCTTCACTCATTCTCTCTCCTATTTTACTTTTACACTCACAACATTTTCTCCATTATTTACTTTCTTAATTTACGTGCAAAAGTCAAAGTGTGCACCTAGGCCCGGGACGGAGGGAGTATTTTCTTATAAACTTTATACTCACTCCCTTCCAAAATGAATTTTCATTATTCATTTTGGAGAAATTTTAAAAAATCAAATTTTAGTAACATGACGTATGAAAATATTTGCTATCTACTTCTAATTTTGCAAATATATAATCAATAATGAAATAAAATTGATAAAATATAAAGAGACAGATTTTTGAGATAAATTTTTTCTAAAATGGTCATTTATTTTGGGAATGGGAACGAAGGGAGTAACATATAAGTACGTACAAAAAATGGATAACCAATTTGTGATTTCTTAATAAATGGACAGTAATTTTGGAACGGGGCGGAATGAGTAGCAAATATGCATATAGAGTGGTGAATTTTATTTGCAAGGCACCAAATGTGTAAGGCACTTTGAAATGACAACAATTCCCTTATATATATAACAAAAAATAAATAAATCACAATTTCATTTCAAAGCACAAGAACGTCGGTCTCTCTCCTCCCCATCTCCATTTCCGACGTACCCAACGCCAACCACCGTTTCTTCGCCGGAAAACTCAATTCTTCTACAATGGTTCGGATGAAAATTCTCAATGTCGCCAAGTCTACAACTGGGACCTCGTCTACCGCCGCTGTCTTCGCCGGAAAACAGATAATTTACACAAATTTGAATTTGAAGCCCTAATAGATTTAATGCCTAAAATTGGATGTTACAATGCGTAATTGTAGTATAAATTTGAGTCGGAAATTGTTGTAACATCAATTTACAACCTAGCTTTCAATTTCAATGTCAATTTCAAAGGATACGTAACTGGGTTTGCAAAAAAATTCGTACTGGTGGGCACCGTGGGGTGTTTCGTGTGTTTATACACGAAATGTTGAATGACATTTCATGTAAAATCATACGAAATATTTCTTAACATTTCGTGTATATTCATACGAAATCTAAAGGAAAATTTCTCCTGTGGATTTCGTGTGAATATACACGAAATGTTGAGAACCATTTCGTATCATTTTACACGAAATGTTATTCAACATTTCGTGTGAATCTACACGAAATAACTCAATACATTTCGTGTATTTTTATACGAAACATATCTGACAACGTCGTGTATAATCACACGAAACATCCGTGTATGGGAGGGACATTTTTGTCCATTTTCCGTGCCTTGCAAATAAGGTGTCTTGGTTCTGATTAAATAAAAAACATGTAAAAGACATTGGAGCATACAGAACCCTTCTGATTAAATAAAAAACATGTAAAAGACATTGCAGCAAACAAGTTCTCAACCAATAGGTCACAGAATTTCAAGAAGCAGCAAAAATGGCATTTGTATCTCTTGGTTTCCCTTGATCATGAAAACGTATGCCAGCTTCGTTAAACAACGAAAGCAACTCCATCAGCTCTTCATTAGTCAGTTTTGAAGGTCTCTTATCTTCAAACCCGCCATCTTTTAGAACACCCACAACTTTCTCCTTGAATAAACTTACCCCTGTTTCCGAACACCCTTCTTCATCTTCATTATCACTTGAATCACAGGTTTCTTCGTCCTTCATACTTTCTTCGACATTCCCATTATGCTCTTCTGACAGTTTTAGTAGCTCTGACATCTTCTTCTTCTGCTTAAATGTTGCACCCAAAGTCTTATTCTTCTTGCTAAAACACGTCCTTGTGAAGGCCCACCACTCATCAAGATTGACATCTGGGATATTTTCTTTGGGATAGATTTTGACTACGGATGAGTCAACTTTTGGATTTGGTTCGAAGTCTCTCTTGCTTACGTTCATGATAAACTCCACGTCAGCAACTAGTTTTACGTTTACAGCTAGTCTGTTGAACTCTGAGTCACCAGGGTTGGCTAATAGTCGCTTAGCAAACTCTTTCTGAAGGAGAAGAGTGGCGCTGCGAAATGGTTTTGCGCCAAAGACCAATTTTGCTATCAGGGGTGAGGATATTCCGTAGGGAATATTTGCCACAATAAGATCGAAATTGGGGAACTCTGTCTTTAGAGCATCCTTGCATATAATCTGCAAAATCAAATTGAAATCGTGTTATCCTCCATGCATTTTGATACAAGTGACTTTTTGGTGTTGAGCATTTTCCAGATCTCCCCATAGAACAAGATCAAAAAAGGTTGCACCAAGTTGAGACGTGGTCTTTTACGTGTGAAAATGGGAACCAAGATAGTATAATGTAGTGGTTGTGAATAAATTTTCATTCATGAATTCTGAAATGTAGTTTGTATCTGAAAAAGATTCACTCTTTACAGGTTTTTGGCAAGTTATTCTCCTTAAGGTTTCAATATTAGTCATTTAGATGTGCAAACATATTTATACATGCTGATGTATGCAGCAAACATGTTTCTCAACATTTATTCACATATAAATACTAGACAGAGTCCATTCAGAGAGCTCTAACTGATATTGAAGAATTGAACACATAACTGCATATGAAGTGACTATTATGATGAACCTACTTAATTGTATCAAACATTGATATTTGGAACGGGACTTGAAATATTCAAAAAACACATAACTACATTTGAGACTAAACTCTTTAAATGCACATTCCCGTACGAAATATAGGATTCAAAGTGAAACAAATGGGAGTACATTCGTAATCGATGTCCGTTCCTACTATTATAGTACCAATTCCATTCCACCTTAGTCCACATATGATGTGGAAATGAATCAGGACTGTATTGTACCAAACAAGCAGTGAGGCTGTAACTGAACTGAATAATGGATGCCAAGCTCGTGTTCAAGTTCTAGTAGATCACTCATATTTGGTTCAGATCTGAGAAGAACTTAAACTCTCCAGATCAAATCTATCTTGCAAAATAATCAATAGTCAAGCATTGGCCTATATGCTCGTAACTAGGGGTAGCAAAATGGGTGTTTCGGTTACCCAAGGTTTTACCCATTAAGAATATCATGCTTTAAACTATTGTACATTGTATCATCAATTGGACACAAATTCCCCCCCCCCCCACACACACACACTCGTAACCATTAAATATATAAACCAGCAAACAATCCAACTTTGCATGCCTTTATTTTTAAAGGTGACGAGCATAAAGGCCAAAAGTTTGACGTTGAAGACTCAAAACCCTCTTTAAGACATTTCATCGAACAGTTTGTAAGCAGGTTAAACTTACAGTTAGTTTATCTGCAAGCCCACGCTCCATCACCCGATTCTGGAGACTCTCCACCATACGCTTGTCAATCTCCACCGCAATGACCTTCTTCGCAACTTCAAGAAGCTTCACGGTAAGATTTCCGGTGCCGGGTCCAATTTCAAGAACCGTGTCCGTTGACTTAATATCAGAATTCCGCACAATCGAATCGAGAATTCGTGGGTTAGTGAGGAGGTGTTGACCTCTGCTTTTGTATAGTTGCAAGTGCTCTTCTGGGTTTTCCTTCCTCTTCCGTGCCTTTCGGTCATCGCCATCATCGTTGTATTTGAATCTTTTGTCGTATGGAGAACTGAATTTAGCGCGGTGTTGCTGAAGATGAAGGGATAATTGGCGGGATATGAATTTGGAAAGATGGGCTGAAATGGATTTGGGATGTTGAAGCATTTGGTGTTTCTTGGTGAGTCGCTTGTATTGTGTGGAGAGCTTAAGGGATTTGACCGTTGATTTATTATATTTTTGAATTTACGTTGCTAATAGGTGTGGCGCAAACTTCAAGACGCGAGGGTTGTTTGGCGCGGAGTTTGGTTACCGGTTGTCAATGTTTTTTTTTTTTTTTTTTTTTTTTTTTTTACGGTTCCCGCCTTCGCCGAACTAATCCCTGACCACTGCGCACCGGCCTCGCTAACTGGGCGGAGGTAAATCGCGGGATGCGCCTATGCACTGTGGTGGCGCACCCCCTTATACCTGCAGCCCCAAGGGAGCCCTCCTACAAGGCATTTACATCACTTTTACATCACCAATTGGCCGCCCAAATGCCTCGCCAAAGAGGCATTTACACCACTCTACAACACCAATTGGCCGCTCTAGTCAAGCTCGCCAAAATTCGAAATCCCCACACCGAGGATACAAGCCCAAAGAATGCCGTTCCTTAATCCGCACGGATGTGCCCTGGGGCTCCTAAGGACCCTGAAACCAAGGTAGGAATTAAAGCCCAAAAAATCCCCTTGGGGGACTCGAACCGGTGACCTCCCCTTCGAAAAGCCACCATGATACCACAAGGCCAAGGCCCATTAGGTTACCAGTTGTCAATGTTAATAATGAGTTAAAGAAGCCTACACACTATTCAAATGGCCAAATCTCAAGAAAAATGCATTTTTTTTTGGTACTCAGGAAAAACGTGTTTTGTTTTTCCCATCAATGTCAGTGCCAGTTTAATAAAATGTCAGTGTAACAAAGTGCTAGTGAATGTGTAACAAAATGTCAGTGTCAGTTTAACAAAGTGTCAGTGTTAGTGTAACAAAGTGCCAGTGTAAAAAAGTGTCAGTGCATGTATATTAAGTGCCAGTATAAAAAATGTCAGTGTTAGTGTAACAAAGTGCCAGTATTAGTGTAACAAAGTGCCAGTGTAAAAAAGTGCCAGTGCATGTATATTAAGTGTCATTATAAAAAAGTGTCAGTGTTAGTGTAACAAATTGACAGTGTAAAAAAGTGTCAGCGTTAATGTTATGAAGTGCCAGTGTAAACCACGTTTTTTCTAAGCTTAGAAAAAAAACGCATTTTTCGTAAGACCAACTCATTCAAATGGGGCTTAAAAAATTAAAAAAAAAAAAAAATAGCAAAATTTAAATTTTAGACTCCATTTGTTTCGCATAAAACGACCTACAGAAAATAATTTCCTTTAAAATATTTTGTGAACAATAACATAAACATGTTTTTGATTGTTTGGTAAGAAACATATTTTTCAAAAAATGTTTTTCGGAAAACATTTTCTTGTTTTTGATAAATTAAAGAAAAATATTTTTCGATAAAACACAATTTGAGATAAGTTGAAAAAATAGGGTAGGGGTGGGAATTAGTAGGGGTGAGGTGGGTGAGCGTGGTGTAGGATAGGGTGGTGGGGAAAATGTAAAGGGTAGAATGGTGGTAGGCTAGGTTGGTGATAGGGTAAGGTGTGGGGGGGTAGGTGTAGTGTGAGGACCCCGACCCGGAACCTACACGTGTCCCGAGTTGGAGCGTCCTCAAACTAACCCAAAAACACTAAACTTTTAAAACTTTACTTTGACTTTCAAACATAAGCATTAATAATATAACATTTCAAAAGAACTCCACTCAACTCCACATCGGAGGAGGAGATAACTAACTTTGAGAACGATCAACTGTTTAGTTACAAAAGATATTGGTTTTTAACGTAGAAAGATAAAGTTTATAATTACAAACGCCCAAAAGGAATTATGACAAAATAACTTCTACGCCAACCTAACGTACCCCGACAATATCCCAAAATGCTCACAGCCAAACTCCTTTCCGTCCTTACTTGGGCGGTCCTCCTGTCTCGGGATCTAAAACAGTAAAGGGAGAGGGGTGAGAATAAATCTCAAAGAAGCTATTATGAATGCAAAGCAATATGCCAAATAAATGCAACATATAACAAGTCGCACGTAACACATTGGAAAAGCTATAAACACATTCCATTACCTTGGTTTACCTTTTCCCGTCTCGAGCAAGAGTCGTACAACATTGGGTATAATAATACTCCAATTATACAAACAGCCGCTTAAGCAATACTCACGTCTTATAAGACCCGTTTTTCGTGGAACCAAATAAGACAGAGCAACTCTGTAAGGCTTTTGGCTCAATACAGACGCTTATAACCCCAACCCGTGGCCACAGGAGGGGACGGTCACAGATATAACATAATCCGATCACATTAGGTCACACTTCCATAATTGATCGTATTCTGTTATACCCCCAACGTCAGCTGACTCACACATAATCAAGCACGTAATAGATACTTGAATAAAATCCACAAAAAGGGATAACAACATATCAACATGGTAAACTATACTCATGTCCAACCAATATCATAGTGCAACATTTATTCAATACACTATGCAATGAAAACAATGTATATGAACTCAATGTAAGGCAAGGAAGTAGCATAATTCCATCCTACAAAGTCATTATACAATAATACATAGCCTCTTGAAAGGTCTAAGGGGAATCTACCAAGTTGGGATCATAATTGTTTAGTTACTAAACTAGTTTATCTAACGTTTTCCAAGCAATATTTAAGGTACTTCCACTATTCCATTTTGATCACTTAGAACGTCATTGTGAAGCCAAAGTATTCTACTTTAATCTAGGTTAAAAAGATTTCATTTTGGTTCGAGTTTGATTAGGTTTGAATGGCTATAAAGTTGAGGTGAAAAACCAGCCAGGGCACGACTCGTCCCCCAGGGCACGACTCGTGCCCAAGTGACCCCCCTCTGAACCTGGCGTCCCCCCAAAAGTCACGACTTCCCTTTATCCAAGGCACGACTCGTGACCCTCATATGGCACGACTCGTGCTTGAGGTCACGACTCGTGCCCTCGGCCCAGAAATGGCAAAACAACAGCCCATCAACAATAACTTCTCAAAATCCCAAAATTCCAACCAAATGCATTCTAAGTTATGAACCTAAAGGACATTTCCAACCTTAGTAACTTTACTCTACTCATTTAACTCCATGAAACCATCTCTTAACCCTAGATCAATTCAACTTCCATGAACCATAACATTTTCTAAATCTAAAAGAGCTTTCCCAAGCAAGAAATCACCAACATAAGAACAAGAACCACAAGAAATATTCATGAGCATTCATGAGAAGAGAAGTCATAACAACTTACTTGGATTTTAGAAGGAAATGTGAATCTTTCTAGTTAGATGAGTTCCCCAAGATGATCAATCTTCAAATGTGCTCCTAGACTTGGTTTTTGGTGAAGAATATCTTGACTTCAAAGCTTGGGGAGTGGAAGCTTCAATGGAGGATTTCTCTATACTTCCTCTAGGTTGAAGATGAATGAGAAATGAAGGGGAAGGGGGGAAAGTAAGAGGAGGTGAGGGGGATTGGACAAGTGTCACACCTAGGAGAAGGAAGACCTCCTTGGCCCCCCATGCCATTCTCTAAGGATTTAGGCTTTCAACTTAACTTAAAGAAATAAAATAAAATAAATTCTTATCCCATTAATTCATCCTACTCATTTAACCTCCCTACACTATTTATCTATTTAATAAACTCCCATTTTTATTATTTCCCCTAGTTTCTTTATTTAATGTCCAATAAATTCTTATGAGATTTAAATTTACTTTTCACCCAATTTATCCTAACTTAAGAATATAAAGATATAATTGAACATATAAAGATGACATAAATATTAAAAGCATATAATTTAATATTTAAAATAAGTGCCTAGGGTTGGGGTCGTCACACTCACTCCTTAAAGAAAATTCGACCCGAATTTTAAAAAGGAAACTTACTTGGATTTTCAAACAACCACGGGTATTTCGCTCTCATCTCCGACTCTAGCTCCCACGTTGCTTCCTCTACGGTGTGATTCTTCCAAAGGACTTTTACTATCGGGATGCTCTTGGTTCTCAACTCCTTAACTTGGAACTCAGGACTCTTAATGGCTCTTCAACATACGACATGTCCGCTGACATCATCGGGAGGAGAGCTCAAAACATGGGAGGGGTCATAACAATACTTCCTAAGCATAGAAACGTGGAACACATCATGAAGCAAAGAGAGAGACGGAGGCAACGCTAACCGGTAAGCCAATTCCCTATCTTCTCTAGAATCTCAAACGGTCCCACAAACCTCGGGGCTAACTTACCCTTATTACCAAACCTTTTAATCCCCGTCCTCGGAGAGACCTTCAAGAACACAAAGTCACCAACCCGAAAAGATAAATCCCGTCTTCTATTGCTCTGCGTAGCTTTTCTCGTCTACTCGAGCCGTCTTCAATCTATCCCGCATCACCTTGATCTTCTCCGTAGAATCTCGAACCAAATCCGGACCCCAAAGTCTCGCTTCACCAACCTCGTCCCAACACATCGGAGATCGACACTTCCTTCCATACAAAGCTTCGTACGGAGCCATCTCAATACTGGACTGATAACTGTTGTTGTAAGCAAACTCCACTAAAGGTAAATGATCCTCCCAAGACAATTGGAAATCCATCACACAAGCTCGTAACATATCCTCAAGTATTCGAATAGTTCTCTTGACCGACCATCGGTTTGAGGATGAAACGCGGTACTAAAACACAACTTAGAACCCAATGCTTCATGTAATGCCCTCCAAAATCTGGATGTAAACCTCGGATCTCTCGGAAACAATACTAACCAGGAACCTAGTGAAGTCTCACAATTTCCTTCAAATACAACCGGGCTAACTTCTCTAACGAAAACTTAGTTGACAGGAAGAAAATGAGCCGACTTCGTCAACCGATCCACAATAACCCATATAGCATCCATCTTCTTTGCGGTGAGAGGCAAACCCGAAACAAAATCCATCGAGATCCCTTCCCATTTCCATTCCGGAATATCCAATGGTTGAAGTAGTCCCGCCGGTCTTTGATGTTCTGCCTTAATCTGTTGACACGTCAAACACTTAGATACATAATCCGCTATTTCCCTTTTCATTCCATTCCACCAATATCCACGCTTCAAGTCTTGATACATTTTGGTACTCCCCGGATGAATCGCAAACTTGGACTTATGGCCATCCTCTAAAACACGCTTCTTGATTTCCGGCGATGACGGAACGCAAATTCTCCTCGAAGGTTAAAATCCCATCTCGATTCAAAGCAAAATCCCCGGCTTTCCCATCTTGCACTTGATCACAAATTTTCTTCAATTCCGGATCACCTTGTTGAGCTTCCTTCAAATCTCCATACAAAGTAGGAACGGCCCGAACATTCGCAATAATTATCTCACTCTTCATTTCCCGAGAACTCAAAGCTGTCACATACGCCTTTCGGCTAATCGCATCCGCTACTACATTTGCTTTCCCCGGATGATAAGAAATTGTACAATCAAAATCCTTCAAAAACTCTAACCATCTCCTTTGCCGGTTGTTCAACTCCTTTTGGGTAAATAGGTACTTCAAACTCTTATGATCGGTGAAAATCTCGAATTTTGCTCCGTAAAGATAATGCTTCCACTTATGCAACGCAAATACAATCGCCGCCAATTCCATATCATGAGTAGGATAATTCTGTTCCGCCGGTGATAACTTCCTAGAGGCATACGCAATAACCTTCCCATTCTCGCATCAACACACATCCCAAACCCGCCTTCGAGGCATCACTATAAATAACAAAATTCTCGCAACCACTCTAAGGGTAAGAACCGAGCCGTCGTCAACCTCTTCTTCAATTCATCAAAACTTGCTTCACACTTGGAATCCCACACAAACAATACATCTTTCCGAGTCAACCTAGTCAACGGAGTAGCAATCCGAGAAAACCCCTCAATGAACCTCCGATAGTACCCCCGCCAAACCAAGAAAACTACGGACTTCGGTCACGGCCGAAGGTTGCTTCCAATTAACCACGGCTTCAATCTTTGAGATCCACGGAAATCCCGAACTCGACACAACATGCCCCAAGAAAGAAATGCGCTCAAGCCAAAACTCGCACTTACCGAACTTAGCATACAACGCTTCTCACGAGGAACGGACAAGACAATCCTCAAATGATTCTCATGCTCTTCCCGGACTTAGAATACACAAGAATATCATCAATAAAGACCACCACAAAACTATCGAGATAAGGCTTGAAGACACGGTTCATCATATCCATAAACACTACTGAGCATTAGTCAACCCAAACGGCATCACCACAAACTCATAATGACCATATCTAGTACGGAAAGCTGTCTTAGCAACATCATCCGGCCTAATCTTCAACTGATGGTATCCGCTTCTCAAATCAAGCTTTGAGTAGATAACGGAACCTTGGAGTTGGTCAAACAAATCATCTATATGCGGAAGAGGATACTTATTCTTAATGGTGGCTTGGTTCAACAAACGATAGTCAATACACAATCGTAAGGTACCATCCTTCTTCCTAACAAACAAGACCGGTGCTCCCCACGGAGACACACTAGGACGAATAAAACCTCGGTCTAACAATTCTTGCAATTGGACCTTCAACTCTTTTAACTCGGCGGGAGCCATTCTATAGGGTGCTTTAGAAATAGGAGCGGTACCGGTACTAAGTCAATACAAAACTCTATCTCACGATCCGGAGGCATAGAGTACTCACTAGAAAACACGTCACTAAACTCATTCACTACCGGAACATGAGCTAACTCGGGAGACTTCTTATTGGAATCTACCACATAAGCCAAGTAACCCGCACACCCCTTAGATAGCATCTTTCTAGCTTTTAAGGCAGAAATAACATGCAAACCGAACATAGATTTATCGGCATCAAATATAAAAGTAGGCACATCAGGCATAGCAAATGAGACTCGCTTCCTACGACAGTCTACCAAAGCATGGCACTGACTCAACCAATCCATACCAAGGATCACATCAAAATCACGGATTGGTAACTCGACCAAATCCACCTAAGCAATACATGCCCACATATAGTCACATCACATCCACGATATATCAAAGAAGATTCAAGGCTCTCTCCCATAGGAGTAGAGACCTCTAACACATAAGGCATAGATTCAGGCAAGATATGCAATGAGAATGCAAAATGAGACGCCACAAATGAATGGGAAGACCCGGGATCTATAAGAATGCGGGCCTTAACTCCTGAGACAGAACTATACCTCTAATGACGGCATTAGGATCGACCTCGCCTCGACCCAAAGCAAACACACGACCTTGGACTTTATCCTTAGGTTTCCCATCAACATCTCTTTTCACACCACTACCTTGTCCCCCAATCCTGCACCCGAAGCTTGCTTATTCTGTAACTTGGGACAATTTCTCCTGAAATGGCCTGGAGACCCACACTCCAAACACTTACCTTGTTTGCTCCAACACTTGTCTTCGGAATGCCCTATCCTCTTGCAAAACCCACATGTTGTCCCAAACTGACCGAAAGTCGCACGATTTGCCGGAGCCGCCACATGACCTCCTCGATTCGCTCCCGGGTGAAAGTCCTCGGCCGCACTCTATTCCGTCCCGATCCTTGACCCCGAAATCTGTTCCTCGTTTCCTCCTTCATTCTTACCACGATGCTCCTCTATGTCGTTCTCAATCCGGTACGCCATATTCACCGCCGCTTGAAATTGGCGGTTATGCGTCAACAACCGCTTCCGAAACTCAACTCTTAAACCTTTCACAAACCGGTAAACTCGCCTCTCCTCATCTCGGCACCAAATGGGGACAATATCGGGCCAACTCGTGAACTTTGCCGACACGCGCTTATCGTCATGGTCCCTTGCTCCAGCTTCAGAACTCGCCTTCTTTCTTGTCTCTAGTAACCATCGGCACAAAGTGATCTCGGAACTTGAGCGTGAAGTTCTCCCACGTCCGCGGTGTCAAATCCGGTCCCAACCATCCTTCACTACTTGCCACCAGTGCTCCGCAGTCCTTCCAACTTGAAAACGGCGCATCTCACCTTCTCCGCATCCGTACTCTCCATAGCCGCAAAATCTTATTCATAGCCTCAAGCCACCTCTCAGCCTTCACCGGATCCGGATCTCCGTTGAAGCTAGGAGGAGACATCTTCACGAACTTCTCCAAACCATGTTGCCCTTGTCTGCCTTCTTGCTGTTGCCTACCCTGATTCAAATTCTGAGTTGCCATATGCTGAAGAAACCCTAACATATCCATCATCTCGGCATTCGGATTACCAACATTACCCAAACCTGCATTCGGATCACCTTCATTTCCCGCCATTACAACAAACTCCTGCATTAAACACTCGACGTCGGTTACCACACACTTTCACTCGCCTAGACTCTACCCAAGAATTCTAACCGAGCTCGATATTAACCAGCTGTGAGGACCCCGACCCGGAACCTACACGTGTCCCGAGTTGGAGCGTCCTCAAACTAACCCAAAAACACTAAACTTTTAAAACTTTACTTTGACTTTCAAACATAAGCATTAATAATATAACATTTCAAAAGAACTCCACTCAACTCCACATCGGAGGAGGAGATAACTAACTTTGAGAACGATCAACTGTTTAGTTACAAAAGATATTGGTTTTTAACGTAGAAAGATAAAGTTTATAATTACAAACGCCCAAAAGGAATTATGACAAAATAACTTCTACGCCAACCTAACGTACCCCGACAATATCCCAAAATGCTCACAGCCAAACTCCTTTCCGTCCTTACTTGGGCGGTCCTCCTGTCTCGGGATCTAAAACAGTAAAGGGAGAGGGGTGAGAATAAATCTCAAAGAAGCTATTATGAATGCAGCAATATGCCAAATAAATGCAACATATAACAAGTCGCACGTAACACATTGGAAAAGCTATAAACACATTCCATTACCTTGGTTTACCTTTTCCCGTCTGAGCAGTAGTCGTACAACATTGGGTATAATAATACTCCAATTATACAGTGAGCTGCTTAAGCAATACTCACGTCTTATAAGACCCGTTTTTCAGGGAACCAAATAAGACAGTAGCAACTCTGTAAGGCTTTTGGCTCAATACAGACGCTATAACCCCAACCTGTGGCCACAGGAGGGGACGGTCACAGATATAACATAATCCGATCACATTAGGTCACACTTCCATAATTGATCGTATTCTGTTATACCCCCAACGTCAGCTGACTCACACATAATCAAGCACGTAATAGATACTTGAATAAAATCCACAAAAAGGGATAACAACATATCAACATGGTAAACTATACTCATGTCCAACCAATATCATAGTGCAACATTTATTCAATACACTATGCAATGAAAACAATGTATATGAACTCAATGTAAGGCAAGGAAGTAGCATAATTCCATCCTACAAAGTCATTATACAATAATACATAGCCTCTTGAAAGGTCTAAGGGGAATCTACCAAGTTGGGATCATAATTGTTTAGTTACTAAACTAGTTTATCTAACGTTTTCCAAGCAATATTTAAGGTACTTCCACTATTCCATTTTGATCACTTAGAACGTCATTGTGAAGCCAAAGTATTCTACTTTAATCTAGGTTAAAAAGATTTCATTTTGGTTCGAGTTTGATTAGGTTTGAATGGCTATAAAGTTGAGGTGAAAAACCAGGCCAGGGCACGACTCGTCCCCAGGGGCACGACTCGTGCCCAAGTGACCCCCTCTGAACTCCGGCGTCCCCCAAAAGTCACGACTTCCCTTTATCCAAGGCACGACTCGTGACCCTCATATGGCACGACTCGTGCTTGAGGTCACGACTCGTGCCCTCGGCCCGTAAATGGCAAAACAAAGAGGCCTATCAACAATAACTTCTCAAAATCCCAAAATTCCAACCAAATGCATTCTAAGTTATGAACCTAAAGGACATTTCCAACCTTAGTAACTTTACTCTACTCATTTAACTCCATGAAACCATCTCTTAACCCTAGATCAATTCAACTTCCATGAACCATAACATTTTCTAAATCTAAAAGAGCTTTCCCAAGCAAGAAATCACCAACATAAGAACAAGAACCACAAGAAATATTCATGAGCATTCATGAGAAGAGAAGTCATAACAACTTACTTTGATTTTAGAAGGAAATGTGAATCTTTCTAGTTAGATGAGTTCCCCAAGATGATCAATCTTCAAATGTGCTCCTAGACTTGGTTTTGGTGAAGAATATCTTGACTTAAAAGCGTTGGGAGTGGAAGCTTCAATGGAGGATTTCTCTATACTTCCTCTAGGTTGAAGATGAATGAGAAATGAAGGGGAAGGGGGGAAAGTAAGAGGAGGTGAGGGGGATTGGACAAGTGTCACACCTAGGAGAAGGAAGACCTCCTTGGCCCCCCATGCCATTCTCTAAGGATTTAGGCTTTCAACTTAACTTAAAGAAATAAAATAAAATAAATTCTTATCCCATTAATTCATCCTACTCATTTAACCTCCCTACACTATTTATCTATTTAATAAACTTCCATTTTTATTATTTCCCCTAGTTTCTTTATTTAATGTCCAATAAATTCTTATGAGATTTAAATTTACTTTTCACCCAATTTATCCTAACTTAAGAATATAAAGATATAATTGAACATATAAAGATGACATAAATATTAAAAGCATATAATTTAATATTTAAAATAAGTGCCTAGGGTTGGGGTCGTCACATGTAGGGTAGGGTGGGTAGCCGAGAGTAGGGGGAGTTATTAAAAAATAAAATAATTTATTATGAGTAAAAAAAGTTTGATCGTGGGAGGGGGGGTTTGGTGGTGTGTGGGTGGGGCTGGTGAGAGTAGTTAAAAAATAATTTTATGAGTTAAAAGAAATTGCTTGGGAGTGAAGGAGCTGTTAAAATATAATTTTAAAATGAATAAAAAAATATTTTTTTTGACATCGGGTTGGTGGTGGTGGGGAGTGGGGGTTGTTAAAAATAAATTTAAAATGAGTAAAAAAAAAAATTTGACCCGAGGGAGGAGGGGGAGAAATTTAAAAAATAATTTTAATACATGTAATTTTTTTACGAAGGGGTAGGGTAGGGGTGGTTGATGTGGGGTGGATAACGTGGGGGTATATGAAAATTTAGGTATGTGTGTGTGTGATGGTTTTAACATTTTTCAGAAAATGAAATACGGAAGAGAAATCCGTAAGTTATTTTAATTAGAAAAGTGGGAAAAATATTTTCTCCATTTTTCGGTGCTTACCAAACACCGAAAAATGAGAAAAATATTTTTCATAAAACATTTTCCACCAAAAAAACGGAGCCTTAGTTTACAAAATAATGTATCATAATTGTGTTTGTGCTTTAATCGTCTCCTCTATCTTTCAACGACCGAATTTCTTCATTTTCTCTTTTGTTTGTTGGATCTTCTTTCTTAATTATCTAACAATACAATTTTTTTTTTATAATTTCAACGTGTTAAAATTACAAATAATTGTGTTGTTGATTTTTATTTATGTTTAATTTGTAATTTTGTGTGATTTATAACAAAATTATTATTTTGTCTTAATTGTCGTTATATTGTATGTTTTCTCTCATTTATCGAGAGCTTTTGTCTTTACCCCTTAGTTGGAGCCTTTGTCTGCTCTTCATTGTGAGAGCATTCGTGAGATGTTTATATTTCTTCTTTTCGTTGCAATGTTTAGGATGCTTGGTTTGAAATTTATTGTCAACCCAAATGTGTTTTTGTGTTTTCAACACCAATTTTTTTTCATACATGGATTTTCGTAAGACCATTATTGAGCCGTGTCCAAGTTATGTACAGAGGAGCATTTGAATATCACAAGTCATTTTCTGCCAGACCGTTCAATAGGGATTTGGTTTAAGGTTAGACTTTCATATTCGATATGAGTTAGGCATTTTCTTTGCGGGAACAATTTGTATCAAACGTTTTTACCGAAACCATGAACGTTTGAATGAGCCTCTGAATTTTGTGTATTGTCATCTTCTTTACATTTATTAATAAAAGTTTGTGTTAAAAAATAGATAAAAATACTTTATAAATATTTATCAAATGTCTCTCAAAGTTAAAATGCACCTATATGTATATAATTAGAGGGGAAAAGAAGTATTAAGCAATAAAATGTGTTAAGGAGATTAAGTTTTTATTTTTTTTTTGATCTAGGAAATAAAATAAAAATGGCGTATGTCTAGAAAAAATATTATTTGATTGTTGTTATTCATACTCATAAAATTAATTAGTATATTCGTAATTGTGCTTCACTATGTTATACCATTAAAAAATTTAAGCATACACACAGGTATACAAATAATTTTATGGGTGTTAATAATAACACTAAAATAGAAACTGAAAACCCTGACCTCGACAGAGAAACCCTAAACTACATATCTCTCATTCGAATAAACCCTGACCACGACAGATAATTGAGGGAAGAAAACTGTCTGTATGCTTGAATATCAAGTAAAGATGCCTTATGGCATGCTTCATTGATGCTCAATTGTGTTCATGAACCTCGTGCATTAGGTCATTGTGTTTCAATTTGAGCTAATTTTGTTATTTGTTTGTTTATGATTGTGAATCGTTGATTGATTTTTTGTTTCAAAACCATATGCAAGGAGAAAAAACACATTGATTCTTGCTCAATTGTAATAGAGGTGTTTTAAAATCTGGTGATCCTATTTTACGATAAGATGTTACTTGCTCAATTTGATGTTTCACATTATTTATCAATAAGCTTAATTTTATAATAAATAAATTGCATTTTATACTAATTATCCTTATTCAATTCATCAACTGATTATGTTGATTGTTATTTATCCTTATCCATTTCATGAACCGAGTAATACTTTGATAAATTGAAAAGGAAAATTAAGAAGGTAGAGATATGGCAAATGTGTTGATATTACAGGTGTGAACGATTAGTTGATGAATAAGATAAGAAAAATTTACACTTACAAGTAGATGAAGGGTGAATGACACTTTGGGCCCCAAAGTTTAAAGGGTATTAATAAGATGGATCCCATTCTATCACTAATTACAATATAGGATGCAAAGTTCATATTTTGTCAACGTTTCAGGATTTTTAACCAATTTTGTTAAAAAAATTCGTTAAATGATCACGTGCAAGTCACGTGTCATTTAACGTAGGATGTTTTTTAACACAAATTATTTCGTTATTGTTTTAATACAAATTTAATGAAAATAAATTAACCATATGTTCACTCAACTGATTTATAACTTTATAAAATTTCAAAATTACCCTTGCTCCAAAAAAAAAAACATTACCCTCTCTCTCTCTCTCTCTCTCTCTCTCTCTCTCTCTCTCTCTCTCTCTACCCCATCTTCTTCCTCATTGTAATTTTTAATTTGCCTTTAATTTAATTTCCACTAATATAGATTTTTTTTAAAGCAAACTCACTAATATAATTAAATTAAAAAAAGTTCTATTCATTATTTATCACATCAAAAAATATAAAATGCTTGATAATAAAATAACACATTAAAAAATTGATCAACACCAGATTCCATAATAATAATAAAAAAAATAGCACCAAAGAAACGAAAAGAAAGGATGAAAAGGAAAAAGAGAAAAAAGAAAAAAAAGGAATGGAAAAAAAGAAAAAAAAAAAAAAAACCAAACCCATTTCCCAGTCCCAGAGCCCTTTCCAGTAATCCTCCAACCCCTCTCATCTTTCATTTCCACTGCCTCCTTCCCTGTTCCTTCCATTTCTACCACTGCTTCTCATTTCTATTCCTCACTTCCTCCCCCCTTCGTCCCTCCCATTTCCCTTGATCTCCCCACTGTCATTATCACCGCCTTCAACGATAAGGGCCAAAGCTCCGATAACAATGGATTTCAGATTTGACATTTCAAGAACCCAGACTGAATATTTTGACAAAATTGTATTTTTTTTTTTTTTGCTTTGTTTATTTTTAGTTTTGATCTTTGATTTTGTGATTTCATCCTGATTTGGGGTCAATTAGGATTATTTCATGTTATTATTGTATGAACCGAGAACAATTGTATATGGACTAGTACTCTTTGACCCGTGCCAATGGCACGAGAACAGTATGCGTGAGTGATCAAGTGAAGAAAAATTAAAATATAAACACAATTATAAGTATTCAATGTTTCAAAATTCCTAATATCTAAAATTCATGAAAATAGAATAGCAAACAATCACAAACTATAAATTGACATTGCCTAAGTTTATTCTTAACTCTTGCATCAACTTGAAAATATATGAAAATTCAAATGTTAGATTGAAATATCAAACTGAAAATGTGAAAGAATCTAAATGTGCACGAATAATAACAAATATAGTAGCAAACAATCACAAACTACAAACATATATTGCCTAAGTTAATTCTTAACTCTTGCATCAACTTGAAAGTAAATAAAAATTCAAATGTTAGATTGAAGTATCAAACTAAAAATGTGAAAGAATCTAAAAGTGCACAAATAACAACAAATGTTCAAATTTATGGTGTTTATCATAAGGGATGAAAATTGGTTCACCGTATTTGAAGTTGCAAAAATGGTTTTCTCCATAAACCGTTCCCACATCACTCTCCAATTTCATATACATATGAATCTTGAACTTTAACATAACTCAATTATGATTGAAACATAATTGTGACAGAAATATAGTACTATAAGCAATCACAAAATTATATCAAAAGCCACTATCCTCACCATTCCCTTTCCACGATACTTTCTCCACTTCGCTCCTATTACAAAATAACAAAATCATGCAAGTAAAGAATCATCCCATATATCTTCATACGTCAACTGTGGTGGAGTCATTTGTGAATCAGTTGGAGCTTCGGTATCTTGCAAATCTCATGTCGAACGCGAAAAAACCTATTTAAAATTAAACATGCATTAGATCAATATATACACACATATATATAGTTATATATAAATGTGTCATGTTATCGATATTAGGTCCCGCCATTTAGTTAGTTAGTTAGTTATCCATCCCATTATAAATCTCTTAACTTTATTTTTTTAGATAATTTAATTAAAATTTAACAAAAAAGTTACTAAAATTCATTTATTCATAAAATTTTAAATATTATTATTAATACAAAAATATATTAAATTTTATAAAAATTATTTAATATGAAACAACTGAAGTATACTGATATCACGAAAAATTATTTAATATGAAACAACTGAAGTTACTAAAATTCATTTATCTTTTCTGAAACACAATCCTAGCCACTCTTTATCTTTAAATATATATAATATAATATATACATATATTATATATATAAATATATATAATATAATATATATATATATAATATAAAAACTATAATATATATATATATATATATATATATAAATATATAAATATATAATGTATATATATATATATATATATTTATTATTTATATATATATATATATATATATATATATATATATATATATATATATATATATATATATATATATATATATATATATATATATATATATATATATATATATATATATATATATATATATATATATATATATAATATACTATAATTAATAATATATAAATTATATATATAAATATATATATAATATGTATATAAATATATAAAATACATGCAATATATATATATATATATAAATATATAAATATATAATATATATATATATATATATATATATATATATATATATATATATATATATATAAAAGTAATATAATATATATAAAAATATATAATATAATATATATAATATAATATAATATAATATATATATATATATATATATATATATATATATATATATATATATATATATATATATATATATATATATAGGGAAGAGAGGAGAGAGTTAATATCCGGTGCATCAAGTGGGAATTTTTTTTTTTCGGATTTAATCCTAGTCGTTCTTTGTCTTTTGTGAAATTGAATCTGAGTCCCTCTTTGTGTGGCGGTTATTCTTGAGTTGTATTGTAATATAGACTAGTACTCACTTGCCCGTGCCAATGGCACGGTGACATTATGAACGGTGACAGTATAAATTGATCATCCTTAAAAAAATATGCTACGTAATGTACGACTTATTCTGCAATTGGGATATTGGAGAGAAATCGATTGCTAATATATGGTTATTAAGCCTGCTTATAGGTATCTGAGGGTAAAAGAGAAAAAGTGAATCAAACAAATAATTAATTGAAAGTAAACTTAAGACAAAACAATTATAGTATGTATTATTAACACACATTGATTACACTACTACAATAAGATAGAATGAAATTTGAAATAACATTAAATAAAACGTATCATTAAAAAAAAATTAATTTCTTTCTTACTTCTTATGTGATGATCATTGTTTAGGATTTCATTAGTTTACTAATTATGCATGTTTTTCTTAATTCTCATTTTCATTTTTACTGAATAATAATATCTACTTGAAACCTCCATATGTATCCATCCTATTAAAGATTTTTTTCTTCAGGTTTATACGGTGATTAAAGTCCGGGAAAGTATATCTCCTGAGATGCAACTCCAAATGCATCATCAGAACATAGCATCACCAAACCAATCAAACAGTTACCAAACATCTTCAAGAACTCAACTTTGCTCCAACTTCAAAAGCAACTCTTAAACCACTTCAACGACACCAAATGTGGAATTGTTACCAACCTTTTCCCTCCGTTTGCATTTCACCCTAACCGTAGTAGCTAAACCCGACTCTTCATCCCCAACCCATTTCACCTCCTGATTCTCTAAATTCCTGCACAATGCCTCAAAAATATCAGCATTCTCCAAAATCAGTGGCCCTAAACACATCATGCTTTTCAATACAAAATGGAAGTACTGATGCACCTAATGCATATTGGACAATCTCCTTTTCACCGGAGGATAATCACGAATGTCAAGCTAGTTAAATAAATAAAGCTAAAACATTATTGAATAGGATCTCAATTTGAGTTGAAATTTGAAGGTAAAAGGAAAAAAAATGGCATTTAAAGTCAAGTTGAAACATAGCCATCTTCAACTTTCCACCAACCAAGTGAACTGGTCACTTTAAAGTCAAGTTGAAACATAGAGCATTCAAACAATTTAAGCTTTTTACGATCCATTCAGCTTCAATCTCTTGGATTACACCTAGTTCTGCAACCGATAGAAGAATGGCCCTAGCCATAGTTGCTTGTAACATAGGGAAATACATTGGTTACATATGAAGGGGGGGGGGGGATTATGCTTGAGTGGTTGATGTGTGGCGAAGAATACATGTTAATATGAAACCAAAGGAACCCAAGATAAATGCATCTACAATAAAGGGCAAAAGGGCAAACCATGGTGCGCCAAGCGGGGGTTGAGAGAGGAAACCATTTGCTAGAGTCTTTCCCCTGACAATTGCCAAGAGGTTGTTCGCCAAGAATACATACAAACCTGAACGCTTGATCAGTGAAATCACACACGCCAAGAAGCAACATAATTATTGTTAAGCTAACCCGACGCAGGCGTGGGTGTAGAAGCTGGACATTTCTATTTAGTGAAAATCCTACTCTGCTAGTGAGTTGGACAACAACACTGGTACTCATACCCCACACTTGTTCCTCAATCCTTGCAATATGACAAATAAAAAGCCAAATGGAGCCAATTGTCATGACCAGTCAGCAAACCTGCCATGATCAGGCCAGATTTCCCAATGTACCAATGCACTTTCCACCGCTACATTTATCCCAGTCATGTCGGTTCAAAATGGAAACCAAGATTTCAGGAACAAAATGGATGTCTAACTGAGGGCATGAAACAATAATATGGTCTACAATTAACCACATTAATAAAGAGGGCCAAAAATAGAACATGAATAATAATGTAGGTAAAGATGTATTGTCGTACCAATCATAAGCAAATACTTGCTTGGCAAGTGAAAGCTGATAAAGCACGATCAATAAATGAGGCGAACACAAACAACTGACATGGATGTCAACTTTAAAAACTTAACTTTCAAGATGATGTGACCAACAACAACCAGCTAGATATGATCTATGATATACCTGAGAATGAACTCCAAGTCGCTCTCCGTATTTCATAATCCAAGGAGGCCTTAACCCAAAAAGGAAGAATCCCGGGAAACCACCAATATTCTTGAACATTGTAATCGCGGGAATGGGGTTTCATGTGGCATCCCCTACCTTCTGCATGAATCCAAAGGCACACGGGAAAGAGTATCGGTCCAAATTTTTGAACATTATATTTTGGATATTACAGCACAATCCACCATCGTTCCAAATGATCTGACAATCAATTAATAACTTTAATCATATGATCATCAAAAAAATAGGGAAATGGACTAACCTACAACCAGTATACCCATGATAAGACTATCGGTCCAATTTGTATGCTTAAGCTTCCTTGCTTCCGTTCCAGCCAATGCAATCGACTTTATTGCTCCGCCGACCATCAAATTAATTCTGACCAAAAAAATAAAATATCATTTCTATTAGTGATCATGAATGGAAACGATTCTGAAAGATAAAACTTACTTTGGGGAATTATCAAGATAAACTTTCTTTGCTGCAATTGATTCTTTCTTGCTCAAATCCCTGTGCCTTTGACAATTTAACTCTAAAAAAAGAAACCCGCTTCAACAGTAAATTTGGAAAGTACAAAATTCCTAAAATCGAACACTCAGAAATAAAAAACAGAAAACAGACCAAAGTATCACGGCGGATATGGGAGGGGAGTCGGAGTTGAATGTCCGAGGCTTTGGGTTGGACCGAGGCGACCGCTTCTCTTTTCTAGTCGGGCGCCGGATTTGATTGTCTTCAACGCCAAATAAAAGTGCCTGAGAGAGAGATCGTGGAAGCGGAAAGAAAATAGAGGGTTGGGGAGGGTTTGGGGCGACGGTTGGGGAAGAGGAGGGGTAAAGGTAACCGGTCAAATGATCCGAGCCGCTCTTTGTCTTTTTCCAAATTAAATCTCAATCGTTTTTTGTGTGACGGTTATTTATGAGTTATATTGTATTATAGATTTGATTATATCCAGATCAGTGTTTTATTTGGTTTGGTGGTGGTGGTGGTAGTGGCGGTGGTGGTTTGTTGTTGGTGGTGTGCAGTGGTGGTTTGATTATGATGGCGGCGGTGGCTTGTTGTTTTGTGAGTTTTCATGGAAGATGAGGAAGATGATGGAGTAGAGAGAGAAAGTTAAATAGAGAGAGAGAGAGAGAGATAAAGTGTGTGTGAGAGAGGGGAGAGCAGGGGTATTATTTATTTTGTACAATGATAATTTTGAAATTTTATAAAGTTATAAATCAGTTGAAGGATCATATTGTTAATTTATTTTTATTAAATTTGCATTAAAACAACAACGAAAGAATTTGTGTTCAAAAACATCATTCGTTAAATTACACGTGACTTGTACGTGATCATTAACAGATTTTTCTAACAAAATTGGTTAAAAACCATGAAACGTTAACATAATATGAACTTTTGACCCTATATTGTAATTAGTGATAGAATGGGACCCATTTTAAGAATACCCACTAAACTTTGGGGGCAAAATGTCATTCACCCGTAGATGAATTATATTTTATGTGGCAGATCAAGTTTTAGGGCTTTGGTCATTGATGTTACAATGGAGTGTCGTTTTCAGAAATTGTTTTCTCGGCTCGAAAAGGAGGTTTTTTTTTTTCATTTTCTTTGTGGGTGTGTACAATAGTGCTCATGATTTGAGCAATGTGGTGCGAGATCTTATTGCCTAGCTTCTAAGGCTCCGTTTGTTTGGGGGAAAATGTTTTTCGGAAAACATTTTCCACATTTTCCGGTGTTTGTTTCGCAACGAAAAATGGACAAAATGTTTTACGCTAAACATGTTTATCTCATTTTTCGAAAAACATTTTCATTTTTCGGAAAACATTTTGCAGGAAATCATTTTCCGAAAAATGTTTTCCGCTAAACAAACGGAGCATAATAGTTAACAAATATTCAAGACATAACTTATTAGCGGAACTCCATTTTTTCGTGATTGATAGAAAATCACCTATATCAAGAAAAAAGAAAATGAGGACCCATCAAATTTCACGACGAACAACTAAAAAGTGTTGTAATAAATCCCATCGAAGAAAAATTAACAAGTACAAGAGCGTTAAAAGTCATTCACACCTGATGTTGTATAATCAAAGTTTGTCTATTTAGTGACATCTTTGTAGCATTTTAGCTTATCAAAGATAGTATTTCAAGATTCAAGTTAGATGTCGGAGTAGATGTGTCCATTTTATAAATCGAACCGGTCAATCGGGAGGTTGAAAATCGGTCAAAATCGGGTCAAATCGGTCAACGACGGTTAACCGGAACCGGCTAACCAAAATCGGTAATTGGCCGGTTCGGTTAAGGTTGAGAATTTTGAAAAACCGGTCAACCGCCGGTTAACCGCCGGTTTTTGACTTGCTTGGCCGAGTCATATGAGCTGCTCGGCCGAGCAGAACCTTCCAGTGTGTTAATTTCCAATAACGGTCATGCTCGGCCGAGTCATATGAGTTGCTCGGCCGAGCATAACGCCAGAACATGTTCCAACGGCTACTTTTTCAAAAACTAGCCGTTATTTCTAAAAACTAGCCGTTAATTTTTAACTTGGGCAGTCAAAAATTAAAAAAAATATTTTTTTTTGCCTAATTTACTAACTATAAATATCACCTCCCTCCTCCCATTTTATTTTCACATTATTTCTCTCTACTCTTTCTCTTCTACTCTCAAATATTCACATATACTCTCACCCTCATCCAATTTTCAGTTAAATATTGTCCCATTTTCAGTTAGTTTTCTAACGAAATTAGTGTTTTTCTCCATTTTCATCCATTTTTAAGCTCCGTTTTGTTTTCAAACTTCATTTTCTCTTACACAAATGGCTGAAAATCAAAGAATAAGCAATTTAGGCAAGTCCGTTGTTGGTTCTTCCTCCCCCAACGATGATTTTGATCATCAAAATCCAAATATTCAACAAAATGAGGAAGATGAACAAGTTGAAATTGAAAGTGGTAATGCTAGGAGTGGTAGGGGCAGCCGAGCTGGGGGAGGTGGTCGGGGTCGGGGACAACGACAACCCCTAGAGAAAGAGAGCCGCAATCTGATACCTTCGCCATCCCTTTCACCAAAAGAAAAATTACTGCCGAGGATGATTATAATTTTCGAGCATATTGCAACTATTGTAATGCGACTTACGCATTCAAAAGAGGCGGAGGGCATGGGACGTTCAACGGGCATTTGGCGGCAAAACATCCCGAGAAACTTGGCATTTCCGCTTCGCAAACTCAATTACAATTTCAACGTAGTTCGGGTTCGGGTGCACAAGGTTCGTCTTCCCCTTCTTCCGTCCTTTTTAAATTTGACAAGTGGGTTTATAGGGATGAACTAGCCAAATTTATTTGCGTTAAAGGTCTTCCTTTTAATTTTGCGGATTGTGATTTTTATGAAAATTTTGCTCGCCTTTCTTTGAACCCCGCCGCTACGAGAGTATCACATACGAATCTCGTACGTGATATTACTAGAGTGGTTGAAAGATATAAAAAAGATTTAATTGGTGTTTTGTCAAGATTAGAAAATAAAGTTTCAATTTGTGCCGATGGTTGGAGTGATCATTGGCAAAGAAATACTTATTTGGGCGTTACTTGCCATTGGATAGATAATTCATGGAAAATCCAAAAGAGATTAATTGCTTACAAAGATTTTGAGCCACCGCATTCCGCGGAAAATATTTGTGCGAAATTGCTTGAGATTTTTTTTGAATATGGTATTTTAAATAAAATATTTACTACTGTATTTCATTTGACAACGCAAGTGCTAATACGGCTAGTTTGCCCGATTTAATTACCGTTTGTCAACCCTCACTTGGGGGTAAGTTTTTTCATATTAGATGTTTATGTCATATAATTAATTTATGTGTTAGAGATAGTTTAGATGCATTAGAAACTAATGTTAAGCCAATTAGACGAGCTCTTCAATTTATTTCAAAAAAAAATTCTAATACAAAAAAATGGATAAAGTTTTTAAGAAGTAAAAGTGTGCCGGACAAATATTTTACTTACGATGTTCCAACTAGGTGGAATTCCACCTATAAAATGTTAAGCGATGGTTTTGCTTATAAAGATCTCCTAACGCAATTTTTTATGTCAATTAGCTATCATGAACCTCTATTTACTTATCATTGGAATGCATGCATTAATTTATGTGAATTGTTAAAGATTTTTAATACCGCTACTTTGGCTTTTTCGGGAGTTTATTATCCAACTTCCGTTTTGATGCTAGAGCATTGTATTGCAATTGTTACTATTTTTGACAATTTAAAAGAATGCCCTATTTTAAAACAATGCATTTTTAACATGAGACAAAAGTGACTTAAATATTTTGACACTATTCCGTCTCTTTTCTTGGTTGCAAAGTTATTAGATACTCGAGTTAAATTAGATGATTTAGAATCCATTATAACTTATTATTATATGAAATTATATCCCGATGGTGACGGTAGTTATGAACTTCCGTCAATTATTGTTAATGACACAAAAAATAATTTGATTAACCTTTTTAATGAGTATAATGCCTTATATGGAAACACTTCTCAAAGCCAACAACATGAAGATGATTCCTCTACTTCTCAATCAAGTTTTACTAGTGGGGATCCATATAGTTTTTTTGCAAATTTGTATAGTAAAAAATATGGTCCTTCTCGAGGTTCATCTTCATCATCATCAAACCTTCCCGTGGAGTTAGAAACGTATTTCACTACAAACTTTGAATTAAATCAAGATCCAAATTCAAATGAATTTGATATTTTACAATGGTGGTCAAGAAGGAAAGACATTTATCATATACTTTCCATAGTTGCTAAAGAAGTATTAGCCTCTCCCGCTTCAACGGTGGCGGTTGAATCGGCATTTAGCGTTGGTGGAAATGTTTTGGATGAAAGACGTTCTCAACTAACAAGTGAAAACTTGGAACATCAACTTTTACTTGGCGATTGGGTTAGAGCGGAAAAAAGGCAACAAGACATGCCTTATGATGAGGATCTATTGGATCCAAGATATCAATACGATGTCGAGGACTCCACAAAAAGTAGTGATGAATGAATGATGTTTTAGAATAATTTTTATTTTAATTAGATTAGTTTAGACTTTAGATTAGGTTTATTTTTAATTAATTGTAATAGTTAGGTTGAGGTAAAGGCTCCTAAATGTCCCCCCTTATTTATAAAAGGGTAAGGTTGATTGTCCCCCTTTTTGTAATTTTATTTTGATTAATAAAATTTAAGGGTACCGTCCCTTTTTTCTTTTATATACTTTTGTTTCTTTTAAAAAAAGTTAAGTTTTCTTTCTTTCAAAATTCATAACTTTTTTTATAAACCTTTTTTCAAAAAATGCATGTAGTAAACTTAAGTCTAAAATAGTCATATTTATCCAAAAAAAAATTGAAAAAAATTAAAAGTTAACTTTTTTCAAAAAACCGTTAACTTTTATTTCTTAAAAAATTCATAACTTTTTTTATAAACCTTTTTATCAAAAATGTAAGTAGTAAACTTAAGTTCAAAATAGTCTTATAGATCTAAAAAAAAAATTGAAAAAAAATAAAATTAATATACTACATACAAAGTTAACGAAAACTGTTAAAAAATTAACTGAAAAATGATATGATCGGCCGAGCACTACTATATGACTCGGCCGAGCAACCCTCAACCCCTAAACCCTAAAAGGTTTGCTCGGCCGAGCAACACCAAAGACTCGGCCGAGCAACTCTCAAAATCCTAAACCCTAAAAGGGTTGCTCGGCCGAGCAACACCAAGGACTCGGCCGAGCAGATCCAAACCGTCAAACCGGAGGTTAACCGGATAACCGTTAAAACCGTGAACCGCCTAAACCGTAACCGGTTTAGCCGGTTAGGCGGTTCGATTTCAGTTGGACATTTCAAGGTTGAAAATCGCCGGTTTAAAATCGGCTAATCGGCGGTTTAATGAATCGGCCACCTCTGTGTCGGAGGTACTACTTTCTACAAACCAATATAAGAAAACAAAAAAGAATTTTCTTTAGCGCTTTATGCTTTACGATATCACAATGAGTTTCATTTTTAATTTGTTACTTTACTTTTACCTTCCAATATGTCGGAGCATAATTGCTAGATAGAGATGGTAAAAAATCCTATACTATTGTATAAAACTATAAAAATTACATTGAATCATCAAATATTAATAGAAAAAATATGTAAATGTTATATTATTTAAGAAATTGTTAAAAATAAAACTATAAACTATGCAAGGCGCGTTAAACGAGATGGGTTCAAGGTAACCTTAAACCCATCTCAAACCCAACGGGTCTTACAAAATGCTTCCCAAACCCTTCTCATTAAGGGCGGATCATTGCGAGTTTGGGATGGGTTTGGTTTCACCATTCCTATTGCTAGATGACAACTAGTAGGTGATGGTTCTCTTAACATGTGTACACAACATGTGTAGCATGTTTTTAGAATCCTCCAATACCTTAACAATGGACATTTTAGCCAATGGAGAAATCTTAATGAGTTTATTCCAAATGATTATTTCAACATTAAAAAACAATTATCAAATTACATATGATGACTTTATTCTTCTCTATGTGCAAGCATCCACACAACTATGCTAGCAAAGTTTTATTTAAATTAACATTTCATTCTATTCTAGATCTCCCCGTGCATGAGTGAGTTGTGATAGTGAACTCACATGCAATTTTTGCTCAAATCAACCAACAACTTATTAAAATGTTAACAAGAAGGTTGCTCATGTGATTTTCGTTTTTGTAAATAGATAAATTTGAATCTCAACATTATGATAAAATGATTTGTTTGTGAGCACAATACAAAAGAAATTATTTTTATTATCTCTAAACTTTGAATCTCAACATTATGATAAAATGATTTGTTTGTGATCAATACGATTTTATTAGGATATTTAGGAATTTATGTGAATTTTTTTGAGACAAACGGAAGAAAATGACACGCATGCAAAATGCTAGTCCGGAAATATGTGTGTTTGTATGTGAAAGTGAGCATGCAAAGATACATAATATTTTTGTCATTCACTTTCTAAATATTTAGGTTTGCAAGTATAAAATAACCAGTATTTTTTTTTTTTTTGGTAAAAATACATTTAGGGACAAAGGTTTTACAAAAATGACATTCAGTTCGGAGTAAAAATTTCTTCAAAAAGGATATTCATTTATGAACATTCATTTATCAACGGGATGAGTACTACTCCCTCTGTTTCAAAATGTTTGTCTAATTTGACTTTTTAGTTCAACTTTGACCACAAATATATGGCAATTTACTTATGTTCATGAAATTCTAAAAATTCCTATTGATTCACCATTAATAATATTATCAACAACAACTTTTAGAATTTCATGAACATGATTAATCTCTCATAAATTTGTGGTCAAAGTTCAACAAAAAAATTAAATGGGACAAACATTTTGGGACGGAGGGAGTATTTTTTTTTTTTGCTCCGGAAGAAAGTATTTTGTGCATAGACGTCAAGAAAATTTGAATTCTTACCCTATACTAATTATCCTCATTAAAATCAAGTTCGTTCCACACACAATGACAATTCTAATTAAGATAATTTTTTCTTTTGTAATTTTACTAACCATAGTTCTCTCATGTGACAGAGGGAGTAATATTTTGCAAATCAATGGTCTAATACTCTAATTTTTTCCATTTTTCAAATTAATTTATTTTCTAACGAATTAACTGGATGCCAATTATTTTTTACATAATGTTACTAAAAAGTGATTAAAAACAATTTCCCAATCTATATAATTCATAAAAGTAGAGACCAATTCTCATTCCACATTGTACCATGTGGGATTTATGACGTAGAAGTCCACGCGACATTCTGATTGGCTTACTCAAATTTGCATGGATTCAACCTATTGAAGTTAATTCTAAAATTAAGTAAACAGAAAATATCAATTTGTATTTCTATTTCATACGAAAATTTGAAAACTAACTAAGGGTGAATTTTATTTGCAAGGCACCAAATTTATAAGGCATATTGA
This sequence comes from Adenophora triphylla var. japonica, assembly GCA_022495995.1. Classification (NCBI taxonomy): domain Eukaryota; kingdom Viridiplantae; phylum Streptophyta; class Magnoliopsida; order Asterales; family Campanulaceae; genus Adenophora; species Adenophora triphylla. The sequence goes on along the minus strand of JAFEMH010002245.1, from coordinate 167,638 downwards.
AATGATCACAATGCCCTTGTATATATAACAAAACCCTCTCAATTTCTCTCATTCCCTCCGACACCGTTCACCAGCTTCTCTTCTTTCTCTCGTACACGACGCTAAGTGTGAAGACCGACGGACGCAAAGAATGGTGAGAATGAAAATTCCGTCCGTCTCTGTCGGCGCTTCCGCCGCCGCTACCGCCGCTGCCATGGCCGCCGGAACCTCGTCTACCACCGTGCCTGTAAAGAAAAGAAGGTAATCTCTCCCTCACCAGCCTTGATTTTCTGGAGTTTAGGTCAAATAGAGTATGTCATTATTATTCAAAAATTAGTTTGTTGAATTGGATTTTAAAATGAGATGTTGATGAACTGGGTTTGAATTTGTTGTTTAGAATTCCATTGATGAACTGAGTTTGAAATTGAAGTGCGAAATATGTTTCTGGACTGGGATTATTTCGTGTAAAATTACACGAAATGGTTCCAAAAATTTCGTGTATAGGCACACGAAACACAATGGAACAATGTTTAGGTTGTTTCGTATGCCTATACACGAAACTGGTCCTTCTATCTCGTATGAAAATTACACGAAATTGTTCTTAGCATTTCGTGTATAGGCACACGAAATGAACTAAACATTGTTCCATTGTGTTTCGTGTGCCTATACACGAAATGATTCCATATCATTCGTATGAATTTACACAAAATCACTCACTACATTTCGTGTATAGGCACACGAAATGTGAACTATGAACTGAAAAAAAAAACAAAAATTGTAGATTGATGATTATTTGTTGTAGATTGTTTTTATCCTTTGATTTGTTGAATTGTCCAAATTTACTGACTTGTGGCTTATTTATTGTCTGTTATATTTAACTATCTTATTAAAAAAATTTGTAGGGACGTGAACGTATGACTGCGTCTAACAGGAAGAGGAAGGCCGAGAAGGCAGCAACGAAATTTCCCGGACGCACCAAAAAGGAACATGACAGGAATGTTTTGGTTGATGAGAGTTCTGAGGATGTAGAGTCTGATGATGAGACGGGTATTCCCGAGGCAGATGCGGAGGTCTCAGTTTCTGACTCTGATGGGGGTGAGGAGGAGGAGGAGGAGGGGGAGGAGGAGGAGGAGGCGGAGGAGGAGGAGGAGGCGATACTTGATGTTAGACCATTGAGGCATGGGAGGAGGAGGGGTCAGGATGTGGCTAGAGGGCAGGGACGGAGGAGGAGGCAGGGTGCGGGTGAGGAGGAGCCACCATCATGGCAGATTGTGAGCGAACCAGGTGGCGGCCCTGAGGTTTGTGATTTGTTATACGGGTTCGGTCATCACCGAGCCCGAGAGATTTGGGGCAACCCCACTAGCCAGTCGGTGGTGAAGTTCTATAACAGACATCAGCATCTCGATAGGTAAGCTATTTGTTTACAAAAATAAACTTTGACAAAACATTGGTTTTAATGTAATCAATATTGTGAAATTCTAAAAATTGTTATTGATAAATCTTTAAACAGGTTCTCGCGTGATAGACTGGCCGAGGATGATCGAGCATGGTTGGCTGCCGATCGATGCTACGGGTATCCATCACCTGCATGATACCACCATTCGCTGGACTAGCTCGGCGCTGCTGACGGCATTTGTGGAACGGTGGTCTCCTGAGACTAACACGTTTCACATGCCGTGGGGGGAGATGACGATTACGATGCATGACGTCACTCATATTCTAGGTATATTGTTGTTATATTTTTCATTTTCAATATATAGAGCTTTGGTTGACTGCATTTGACATATTCTTCATTTACAATTTATAGGTGTCAGCTGTATGGGTTTTCCTGTTAGGACGGCGGATCCAGAGCCTGACCTACGCGAGATGAGGTGTCTCCGAATCTCGCATACTTTCAGATGAGGTGTCTCCGGATCTCGCATAGGTCAGGCTCTGGATCCGCCGTCCTAACAGGAAAACCCATACAACTGACACCTATAAATTGTAAATGAAGAATATGTCAAATGCAGTCAACCAAAGCTCTATATATTGAAAATGAAAAATATAACAACAATATATCTAGAATATGAGTGACGTCATGCATCGTAATCGTCATCTCCCCCCACGGCATGTGAAACGTGTTAGTCTCAGGAGACCACCGTTCCACAAATGCCGTCAGCAGCGCCGAGCTAGTCCGGCGAATGGTGGTATCATGCAGGTGATGGATACCCGTAGCATCGATGCAACCATGCTCGATCATCCTCGGCCGCCTATCACGCGAGAACTGTTTAAAGATTTATCAATAACAATTTTTAGAATTTCACAATAATGATTACATTAAAACCAATGTTTCGTCAAAAGTTTATTTTTGTAAACAAATAGCTTACCTATCGAGATGCTTTGATATGAAACTTCACCACCGAATGGCTAGCGGGGTTGCCCAATCTCTCGGGCTCGGTGATGACCGAACCCGTATAACAAATCCACAAACCTCGTGGCCGCCGCCCGGGTCGCTCACTACGCATGATGGTGGCTCCTCCTCACCCGCACCCGCACCCTGCCTCCTCCTCCGTCCCTGCCCTCTAGCCACATCCTGACCCCTCCTCCTTCCATGCCTCAATGGTCTAACATCATGTGTCTCCGCCTCCGCCTCCTCCTCCTCCTCCGCCGCCTCCTCCTCCGCCTCCTCCTCACCCCCATCAGAGTCAGAAGATGACTCAGCAGCATCAGAATCAGAAGATGAAGATGACTCAGCAACATCCTCGTGACCAGCAGAGGCCACCTCATCATCTGTATGCTCACTCTCAATGTTCTCCAGCTCAATCGCAGTCTCAGGCTCATCATTTTTATCATGTTTTTTTGGTGCGTTTATCTTTCTTAATTGTTGTCTCGGCCTTTCTCTTTCTATTGGAAGCGTTCATAGGTTGACGTCCCTACAAAATTCAAATAAGAGACAATAAATTAGTCACAGTTAAAGTTTCAGTTCCAGTTCCAGTTCCAGTTCATTTCGTGTAAATATACACGAAATGTTGAATAACATTTCGTGTAAATTTATACGAAATGGTTCTCAACATTTCGTGTATATTCACACGAAATCCAAAGGAGAAATTTTCCTTTAGATTTCGTGTGATTATACACGAAATGCTAAGAACAATTTCGTGTAATTTTCATACGAGATAGAAGGACAAGACCAGTTTCGTGTATAGGCATACGAAACAACCTAAACATTGTTCCATTGTGTTTCGTGTGCCTATACACGAAATTTTTGGAACCAGTTCATGTAATTTTACACGAAATGTTGTGAAACATCACGTGTAAAATTACACGAAACAATCACAGTCCAGAAACATATTTCGCACTACAATTTCAAACCCAGTTCATCAATGAAATTCTAAATAACAAATTCAAACCCAGTTCATAACATCTCAGTTTAAAACCCAATTCATCAAACTAATTTTTGAATAATAATGATACTCTCTTGACCTAAACTCCAGAAAATCGAGGCCGGTGAGGGAGGGATTACCTTCTTTACATGCACGGTGGTAGACGAGGTTCCGGCGGCCATGGCAGCGGCGGTAGCGGCGGCGGAAGCGCCGGACTTAACTGTCGGAATTTTCATTCTCACCATTTGAATTTTGAGTAAGTAGCGTCGTTCGTGTACGAGAGAGAGAAGAGAAGCGTGAACGGTGTTGGAGGGAATAAGAGAAATGAAAAAAATAAAAAAAAATTATATATAAATGAGTATTTTCGTCATTTTTAAGTGCCTTATATTTTTCATGTCTTGCAAATAAAATTGACCCTTTTTCATACAACCAACAAGTAAAAAAGTTATTTGAAATTTGCCCAAATAAAGAATTCAAGAAAGAAAAAAAATCCGACGCAAAGGGGCATCTTCGGTTCCCGTCCCCGCCTCCGCCTCCGCCTCGACAGATAAACCCTAAACCTTGAAATAGCACATTCATTCAGTGTTATTATCAACCCAAGTGATTCGCGATCTTCGGGTCTGTGTCTGGTAAATTTTCTCCCTCTATCCGTCTCTGCGAATTGTTATCAAATTGTAGAATATAAATTCCGTGTGATTTTCTCATGATTCAAATGCGTAGATATCAAAACCTACATCTGAATTGTAGTATCGTGAATGGAATGTTCTTGTGTATTAAATTCAATTGCTGTTCCGATATTGTAGTAGAAAGCGAAACCCAATGCTTTTATTGTTTGAATTTATGTACCATTGGTAGTTAACTTCAATCGTGTTGAGAATGAAATTTGCTTAAAAAAATAGACTGTAAATTTTGATAGAATTAGAGCTTTTTCACCGAGTACGAAGCTAGAATTGCTCCATCATGGAAGACTGGAAGTAATGTTTTTGAGCCAAGGAAATGTGTTTGAACAGAGAAGATAGAAACTAAAGATTATATGAGAAGGGAGAAAAAGAAGCTTTTGTGGGAATATACTTGCTGAAAAAAAATTTGCTTAACAAATGAACAAAGCACCAGCCTTTAAATAGGCACAACCTGCTAACAATTCTAGCTAAAAGCTCCTGATATTAAGGCATTATTTCTAACTGACTAAAACGTGTAAATAAGATAGCAAACCACTACTAACACTAAGACCACTTCTAACAGTCCACTAAGCTAAGAAATAGCTAAACAACCAACTAAGAATCAGGATTATCTTCAACATCCTCCCTTAATTCAGATTCTGTAAAGTGGTAACTCCCATCATGCTCCTCAGCTTGATAAAAGACTCGTACTTTAATGGCTTAGTCAAGATGTCCGCAACTTGATCTTCTGACTTGCAGTATACCAGCTCTATCTCCTTCTTCTGAACTTGATCTCTTAGAAAATGAAATCGTGTACTGATATGCTTGGTCCTTCCATGAGTGACTGGATTCTTGGCCAAGTTGATAGCTGAAGTGTTGTCGATAAAAATCTTCATTGGCCCTTGAATTTGAACATGAACTTGACTCATCAAGTTACGCAACCAGATAGCTTGACAAGCACTTGATGCAGCAGCCACATACTCTGCTTCACAGGTTGAGAGTGCAACGACAGGCTGCTTCACAGACGACCATGAACAAGCAGTAGCTCCAAAATTAAAACAATAACCTGAAGTACTTTTAAAGTCGTCAGGATCTCCTCCCCAATCACTATCAGAATATCCTACAAGAGCACAATTGTTATCAGAAGAAGAAGAAGAATAAAGTAATCCTTGATTGCATGTGCCCTTTATATATCGCATTATTCTCTTCGCAACTTGCATGTGTGATTGACGAGGGGATTCTTGAAACTTATTGATCAGACCAACTCCATATGAAATGTCGGGCCTTGTACACGTGAGGTATCTCAAAGTTCCAATAATTTGCTTAAAATAAGTGGGATCGACATGTGAACCGTCACCTTCCTTTGACAATTTTGTGCCTACCTCAACAGGCGTTCTCACTGGATTACATTCATACATATTAAACTTCCTTAAAAATTCTTCAGCATACCTCTTTTGAGAGATAAAAATCCCATCTTCACCTTGATGCACTTCTATACCCAGAAAGTATGACATCAAACCAAGGTCTGTCATTTCAAATCCTTTCATCAAAGCTATCTTAAACTCCTCAATCATCTTGATATTATTACCCATAAATATCAAATCATCAACATAAAGGCATAAAAGCAATAAATCACCAGAATTATTAACCTTAGCATATGCGCCATGCTCAGACGGACACCTCTGAAACCCCATTTGGTGAAACACGGAATCAATATGCTTGTTCCATGCTCGAGGGCTTGTTTTAAGCCGTATAAAGCTTTCTTCAACACAGTATACTTTATCTTCGTCTCCTTTCTTCGTGAAACCTGGAGGTTGCTTAACAAAGACTTCTTCCTTAAGAGGGCCGTTAAGAAAAGCGATTTGAAATCCATTTGAAATATTTTCCAACGATTATGTGCAGCTAAAGCAATCAAAATCTAATTGATTCCATTCGAGCTACAGGAGAAAATACCTCTTGAAAGTCACGACCGGGTCGTTGCTCAAAACCTTTCGCGACCAATCTCGCCTTATATCTTTCTACTTCACCATTTGGCCTCATTTTCGTCTTGAAAACCCACTTGACATCGATCACCTTATGACCCGGTGGAATTGTAGAAAGTTCCCAGGTGTTATTCTTCTCAATCGCCTTTAACTCTTCCTCCATAGCATTCAGCCATTTTGGATCATGAAGTGCCTCATCAAGTGTCACAGGTTCCGTATCTACAAACATTGCAAAATGCACAAAGTCTCCATTGTCATCAATAGCATCGTCAGGGACTACCTCAAAATCTCGCAAATGGACAGATTGTTGGTGTTGTCTCCTCGGTCTGCTGCTAGCTTGCACAGGAACTGGATTTTCAACTTCATTTGTAAGGGCTTCATCTATGGGAACTTGAGGAGCTTCTTCTTCTAGAATGGCGATAGAATAAAGATCATCATTTTGCTGATTCGAGTCCCATTTCCAAGCTTCATCTTCAGCAAAAACGACATCTCTACTTACAATCACCTTCTTCGTTATGGGATTAAATAGCTTATACCCACCTTTCACATAGCCAACAAAAATGCATTTTTCACCTCGATCATCCAGCTTTTTCCTTGTTTGCACAGGAACATGAGCATAAGCAATAGAACCGAACACTTTGACATGTTTTACATTTGGCTTATGGCTGCTCCATGCTTCTGCGGGTGTGATATTCTGAACACTTGTGGTTGGGGACCTATTTAACAAGTAAACAGAGCATGAAACAGCTTCACCCCAAAAAGAATTTGGCATTCTTTTGGCCTTCAACATGCTTCTCGCCATATTCATTATGGTCCGATTCTTTCTTTCAGCAACGCCGTTGTGTTGTGGGGTGTAGGGAAAAGTGACCTCACGATTTATTCCCTGTTCTTCACAAAATTCATTAAACTCGTCAGATGTAAATTCACCCCCACCATCGGTACGAAGGGCCTTGATAAGGAAACCACTTTGTTTCTCGACGTGAGCCTTGAACTTTTTAAAGCAACTAAAAACTTCAGATTTCTTTTCCAGAAAATACACCCAAACTTTTCGAGTAAAATCGTCAATGAACGTTAGAAAGTACCTGTTATTACCATTTGACATTGCACTCATTGGCCCGCATACATCGGAGTGAATGAGCTTAAGTGGTTGTGTAGCTCGCTGATTATTTCCGGTTACGAACGAAAGTCTGCTTTGTTTTCCAAGAGTACAAGCTTCACAAAGTTGTTTTGGAAGAGTTATACTTGGCAACCCTTTCACCATCTTTCTTTGAGCAAGAAGTTTTAAGCTGCGAAAATTCAGATGACCAAATCGAAGATGCCACAACCAAGACTCATCTTTTATAACAGCATTAAAGCAAGTATAAATATCACCGGAAATATCGACTTTGAACATACGATTCTTTGTCACAGGGGCCTTAAGAACAAGTGTACCTTTCTTATCTGTAATTGAGAGAGAATCATCACGTAAGCTCATTTCATACCCCTTTTCCAACAGCTGGCCCATGCTAAGTAAATTACTCTTCATTGCAGGTACATAGAACACATCAGAAATGTACCTATGATCCCCATTCTTCAATTTGATCAGAACTTTCCCTTTTCCCATTACCGGTACAGTAGTATCATCTGCAAACTTCACATTAGCACGGTAGGAGTCGTTGAAGTCGACAAAGAGCTCCTTCTTTCCACACATGTGATTCTTTGCACCAGGTGTCTAGAAACCATGTACCATAATTTGTTGTTTCGCTTCTTTGCCGGTAACCATCAACAAAGCATGGTTTCCATCGTCATCGCTCTCTTGTGCACAATTGGCCATGTGATTGTTGTTCTTGCTTCTGCAGTCATTTGCATAGTGACCGAAATTATGACACACATAACATTCAATGGAAGATTTATCATACCTTCCTCTGCCGCGTCCACGCCCACGTCCCCGTCCTCTATGAAGACGGCCTGAGTTTGATCTATCTTGGTCAATATTTGGATTACCCCTGCCACCATTATTCTGGTTATGACCACCACGACCTCTGTTGCCATAGTTGTGTCCACCACGTCCACGTCCTCTTCCACGAGAATAACCATTTTCTTTAGTTTCACCACCTTCTTCAGATTTTATGGACACTTGACTCTGGAGGGCCTGTACAAGGGGCTTTTCAACGTGCTTCTCATTCATACGCTGCTCATGAGCTTGTAAAGTTCCAGATAGCTCATCAACAGTCATCTCGGACAGATCATGAGCTTCTTCTATTGCAACCACAATATGCTCGAAACGTGTTGTGAGCGTTCGCAAGATCTTCTCCACTTTCTCCTGAACTTTATACGCTTCTCCGTACATTTTCATTTGATTTGTCACAGCGAGAACTCGAGTTATATAATCGCCAACAAGTTCAGATGACTCCATTTGCAACAATTCATACTGACGTCGTAAAGTTTGTAGTCTCACCTTCTTAACCTTTTCTTCTCCTGTGAATGATATACTCAGCGTATCCCAGGCCTGCTTTGCTGAGGTTGCTCCATCTATCTTCTCAAATACATCATCGTTCAGTCCTTGATGAATGAAATACAAGGCTTTCTTGTCCTTCTTCGCCATCTCTCGGTGAGCATTTCTCTGTGCTTCACTTGCACCCGCAACAAGACTCGGAACTCCATCTTCCACGACAGCTAACAATTCGTGGTAGTCAAGAAGCACCCTCATTTGTGTGCACCACCGATTATAATTTTTTCCGTTCAAGACAGGAACAGAAATTTGGACCGAGCCTGAGCCGTTCATTGTAGTAGCTTTTGAACACCTGCTCTGATACCACTGTTTGAACAGAGAAGATAGAAACTAAAGATTATATGAGAAGGGAGAAAAAGAAGCTTTTGTGGGAATATACTTGCTGAAAAAAAAATTGCTTAACAAATGAACAAAGCACCAGCCTTTAAATAGGCACAACCTGCTAACAATTCTAGCTAAAAGCTCCTGATATTAAGGCATTATTTCTAACTGACTAAAACGTGTAAATAAGATAGCAAACCACTACTAACACTAAGACCACTTCTAACAGTCCACTAAGCTAAGAAATAGCTAAACAACCAACTAAGAATCAGGATTATCTTCAACAAAATGGTCTCTTTGTTTGTATAACAATTAAAGATGTCATGACGGCATGCTTCATTGATACTCATTTTTGTGTGTGAGCTTCGTGCATTGGGTCGTTGTGACTCAGTTTGAGCTAAAAAAATAAAAATTGTTCTTTTTTTTCCGTCTATAATTCTGAATGTTAGGTTGAATTTTTGTTTCAAATTATATGCATGGAGAAACCTTCTAAATTATTTATGTTCTCTGTCAATCGGCAATCCATAGATGATATCACAGCTCAAGCACGTAGACCCTTTACAAGCCCTGAAAATCTGTTGATAAGAAATCATAAAACATACAAATGTGTCTTCGAAGCGGAATGTTCGAGCAAACAATCCTTGTTAATTTCTCAACCATGTTAAATTGTTATATTTTAAAAAATTGACTGCTTATCAGAAATCAGAAGGGCTCAAATAATCGCCTAACCCACTATGTGGCTATGCCCACTGGATATATAAGTGTTACTTTTACAGTTAATACAGAAAGGTCTAAGGTATTGTAGACAGTCTAGTATACCACATTCCAGTACAACCTTTTTTTCCGCACCTTCAGGAGAAATGACGAGAGCGAACACGAACTCTTACTTTCTTTCTGTGCTTCACAAATAACACATCTGGCATCACAACTTTACTTACTGTTATCTTATGAATTTCTACAAAGTCTACACATTTTAAGTCCCGGGGGATTTCCATTTATTCTATATTCCTCAGGTTGGTGCCACTAAACCGACATATCATTCTTCTTTTTGTTGTGCACAAATCCAAAAATTGTTTGTCATGAGTTCGTTAGTGTCCCCTTTCATTCCTCACAGTCTCTGGGCCATAATCCATCTTCAATCGGCAGATAGATACCTTAGGTCCTTAACCCCTTTTAAAGTGATTGCTAATTACGTAGAACCATTAGATGATATTTATGATATCACATGCGCTACTATAATCAATCAAAGCTTGTAGGAGCGCAATTGTAGGGGTTAAGATTATTTTTTGTTGCTTCTATACAAGTATGTACTAGTAATATTTGTACATGACTTGAATCATCCAAATTTACAGATCGTTTTAGGTGCAGAATTCAGTTTCTGCACCTGAATTCTTGCTCAAGTGTAATTGAGGTGTTTTAGAATCTGATGATGTACTGATGGTTTAGGCTGTTTAGTCCATTTCACGAATAGATGTTACTTACTCAATTAGACCTATCTCACTGTTTAACAATAAGCTTAGTTAGTGTCTATGTACTTACTATAAGGTCTTGTATGCTCTTTGTTTTAATTCATCTTGAAAGTTTCATGCAAATAGTTTGCACCAGAAATGGAAATCCTGGTTTTATGAAACCTTCATTTCAGGTTTATTGTTCTCGAAATGGGTTGGAAAGCTGCTCAGAAACTCATACATCACTGGAAGATTCTGAGAGGAGATAATGTAGGAAGAAAAAATTTGTTTCTCAAAACCTGAATGTTTTTACCTTTTTTACTACATTTGCATTTTTAAATTTAAGTTTCATCTTTTCCTTTTTACTGGCAGGTGGTGATAACCAGGGGAAAAGATAGAGGGGAGACTGGCATTATTAAGCGTGTCATTCGTACTCAAAATCGTGTTATTGTTGAGGGTAAAAATCTGGTATGTGATGGCCCTATTCAAGTGTACTTATTTCCACGTGTTTCTTCATTTGGTTTTCATCATCTTCTGGAATATCTGTCATTTGATAGTTATGTAAAAGGATTTTGAATGTACAAGCTGCAGCACCATTGAACAAATAATGCACCTATGGGTTCATATACGTTTGAGTTTAGCTATCATTGGTGGTTCTCATGTTTAGTTATAATCTCTTGCAGGTGAAGAAACATATCAAGCAGGGGCAAGGTCATGAAGGTGGGATTTTTACGGTTGAAGCCCCACTTCATGTTTCAAATGTTCAAGTTGTAGATCCTGTCACAGGGTATGAATGTGCCAAGCATCTCTTATCAAGCTTAAGAATGTGGTTGTTTTCTTATTACAGTTTCGGCCTTTGGTTTTAATAAAGTGGCATTTTTTTTAATTAATATGCAGGAAGCCGTGTAAGATTGGAATACGATATCTAGAAGATGGCTCCAAAGTGAGAATTTCGAGGGGTATAGGAGCGTCAGGGTCTATTATTCCTCGCCCTGAGATCTTGAAAATAAGGACTACACCTCGGCCTACAATTGGTATTTTCCATACCCATCATCTCTCTCTCTCTCTCTCTCTCTTTCTCTCTCTCTCTCATGTGTATGCATTGAGGTTTCTCTGCACATTGCCTGCAATGTTAGACGTATGATTAGAGGCTTTAAGCTCTCCATGTTAGCCATAATCTGGCTTAGCACTAAACGTATTAGACTAACATAGTCTAATTGTCTCTTCTCAAAACTAAATAAATGAGTAAAAAGAAAAGGAAAGGTCTGCGAAAAGGGTGCTAGGAATAACCTGTTCTATTAACTTAAACAAAGCCTATATATGTCAGAAGCGCCTTGCTTTACATTGTAACTGTATTATGAACCAAGTATTTCTCTTGTGGAGTTTGTTCCTTAAGCTTTATTGGATGTTAATTGACAAATCACATGGTTAACCAGACAACCTCCGTAAGACTGTAACTATATACTCCTTCCTCTCTCCACTTTAAGGAGAACTTTTATTAAACCACTTTTCGAGGAGTACATCATAACCCATGAGAATTATCATTATAATCAGTGGCGAAGCTAGGTTAAGGTCATAGGGGTCAATCGACCCCCATCGATTTTGAAGTTTGTTAATTTTAGCACTTTCAAATTTTTAGAAAATGACTTTTTACACTTAAAAATATTAGATTTATACATTTTGACCCCCTTGATTTTGAATTTTTTTTGCTCTAAATTAATATTTTGACTCTCTTGTATATTAAATTTGGATATCTCATTTATAATAGTTCTCTTAAAAGCTACCTTGACCCCCTTACCAAAAAATCCTGGTTTGCCACTGATTATAACATAAGCCTCTCTTAGACCATCCCCAACGGTGACTCTCCTTGTGAGAGTCACCCCCCAAAAAAAAAAAAAAAAAAAAAAAAAAAAAAGCAAGGAAAGTCACCAAAATTGGTGACCTTGGGCAATTGGTTGCCCTGAGGTTGGCTCCGGTTGTGCATCATCTCTTTTTTTTTTTTGATCAAATTATTTTGATTTTGTATTTATATAAATATATTTTTAAAATTAATATATTTTATATATTAATTTTATTTTTAAAAGGTTGGGTTGGGTTGGGTCGAGGTCACTGATGGGAGTATAAATTATATAAGGTTGGAAGTGTGTATATGGAAGTGAGAGAAATTAATATTTTATTTGAGGTTGGGTTGGGTCAGGGTCACTGATGGGGATAGTCTTATAAGTATAGAGGTCTCTAGTATTTGTGGTCAATAAGATGGGGATTTTGTGCTTAAATCATACTCCCTCCTAGAATTAATGTTAAAAAAAGATCAAATTTAAAAATAAATAAAATAAAATATTAGACATTAGTTTTGGGACAGAGGGAGTGGAAAATAGCCTCCAAATTGGACATTAAAAATAGGAATTCCAAATGAGACCGGATTATCCTTGTTGCTATGTCAGATCCCATTAAAAATCTTTATAATGGGTCATCAATGAATTTTGTGTTGGGGTTAGAGTCCTAACCAAGAACAAACTCAAGGGAGGGTTCAAGAGGAAGATTAGAGGCGAAACTGGGAAAACAATTTTGGCACGGGCATGCGTGCAATGTGGCACGGCCGTGCCAAAGTGGAAACAAAGCACGTAGCCTCACATTGGTCTGCACGGGCGTGCCAGAACACAAGCACGGCCGTGCGAACTGGCAAGAGGTGTGATCGATCGATTGGAAGTTTTCTTTGTGATTTGGTTTCTAATTGTGGTGGATCTTTTGCTTGGAAATAAAGAAGTCCTTCCTTGAATATGAATCCTTGTTGACCTAGGAATATATTTATTGTAGTATAAATATAAGTGATGACCCAGAATATTGTTTTGCTTGTGTGATCAAACTAGTTGTTGCTAATCTGTGTTATCTAAAGAGAATCTGTGAGATCAACAAAGAGAGCCAAGACAGTGGTGGGTCTTGGGGTGCCCTTAGGGGCATTCCATAGGTGGACTAGCTAGGAGATGTTTAGGGTTATTAATGTGAGGGTATGTTCATGATTCATATCATATGCTATGTTTATTGTTGTAAACATGGGCGAATATTGTAACACAACAGATTTGGTGATATTAGTTGATATTCTGGCTTGATAGTGCCCCAGATGTTGTTCGAAGGGATGAACTGGGTGAACAAATTGTGTATATGGATGTTGCATGCGTGTTATCTCTTTATTATACACTTGGTATGGGGCAAGTACTGCTCGGAGACCACCGATTCCCCAACATTTTGTGCATGTGCCTGATTTTTATTTTTATGTTGTTTTCTAGCTGGTCCAAAAGATACTGCCATGGATCTTGTTCTGGAGAAGACTTATGATGCTAAAACTGGAAAGGGCATGCCTGATCTTTGATGAATTTTGGTCATTGTATTTGTTCACTTTCATGTCTGACATCTTGTTGATGCAGAAGTTGGGTACACTGATTAGTTATTACATTTTTGTACATTTTCTTCCGTTTTTAAATTTAATTTCTCGCCCTTATAGAACCAACTGTTTTTTGTTCTGTTTCTCAGCATGATTACATTTCATTAGTTGACGAGTTTTTAAACTCTTGGTTCTTTTAATAAGAAACGGCAATGAACTAAACAATTGAGGTAAGTCGTCCAGTCCCTCTTTCTTTCCCACCTGCAGTTACTTGATTCATCTCGTATCTCCTTATACATATAATGGTTTGTTTTAGTAGATTGGACACTGTAGATCTCTGTGAGTATTGTTTATTTGTGCTAAATGATTATAATTTGACACTCCAAATGGAATCAGGCCTACAAATAATGTAACTAGCATATTACTCCCTCGGTCCCTAAATTAATATCCAAAAAAATATATAATTTGCTCTTGATTAACAACAAATTTGAAAGAAAATAAAATTGACATTCATTTAATGGCAGAGAGAGTATTATGAAATACAACTAGCCTATTATAACACGTAGTAACTTACGTTGGGTTATTTTGGACATTTTCATCTTACGTGCATCTCTTCCGTTGGTTATGATCGAGCATCTGAGCTTACCTGCAGTTATATAGTCAGACAACCCTATCCCAAATCCTCAAAAGATAGTTAAGTGTGGGTAAATCGAGACGAGATCATATATACCACTTTTAGGTATCATATTATGTATTACAGGTTATGTACCATATTATGTACTATAGGTGATCCAACTGTAGTACACAATGTGGTACAAGGTGTTAAAGGGGATATTTTGTCAGCATTGAAGACAAGTCATGGTGTACCATTAGTAATGATGTTATAATGCAGCATGGATAATATTTGAGCCTTAGTTTGATTGATGGTCCCATCCCATCCCATCCCATGGAGATTGTGGGATCAGAAATAATTGTGTAACAACAAACTTAGGTACACCGCAAATCAAGTAACCATTTTTATACTCCGTATTAAAGAGAAGGTGTCGGTGGGCGTTACACCAATAATTTATGACACTATGATGCTGCCAAAATATCTATACACATACCATAATGAATTTCTCCTGTTAATAATAGTATAGTTATAGCATACTCTGTCAAATAAAATGTTTATAGAAGTCCCTCAATCAAATCAAATATTTAATAAAAATTTATGGCATTTTGAAAATTTCATAAACACATACTCTTACTAGTTCGCTCTTATACTTGAATACTTGAAGTATAAAATTAAAATTACTCTTATACCTTAGATATAAAAGTATTATTTATTTTTTTTACAATTTTTCACATTTTCTTAAAAAATAATAAAAATCTCGTATTTTATTTATCGTTCCGCTTCTATACATAAGGTATAAGACTAGAAAAAAAAATTTAAAAATCTAATGAGTGAGGTGGTTGGGGCATAAATAAGCCCAATGAGGTAAATAAAGAAAGAGACAAGATTTTGAGTGTGAGTATATTAAATAGAAGGGACATTATTTAGCACACTTCTAACTGTTTATTTTTATTTTCTTTTCTATTTTGATCGATATGTAAATAAGACATTTTCGAAGCCATTAATCTGTACTAAACATTTTTGGGAGGTTCAAATCTAAATATCTGATGTCTTCTTACAGAAAGACAAAAAGGCACGAATGTAATGCGTTTTCACATGGGATTTGTTAAGCGATTTGGTGCGAATTGTATCCATTTTATTTTTATGCTTTCGCAAACGGTTTGAATTGAAAAGAGAATTCTATTGTACTATATCGTATATCGTAGTAGAAGATGGGATTTGCGGACATAAATATCACAACAATATAGAAGGCATGTACTGTAGGGAAAGATCCAATGTAATCAGATTATAAATTAGTCTGATTCGATCTCTTTCGTCATTTTTAATTTCAAAGGTTCAGAGAAGTTTTTTTTAGAATATTTTAGACATTTTGCTTGGCTTGTACAGATCGCCCACAATCTCGAATATTCATCTGGCTCGATTCATTCATCCCAATTGCTATGCAGTTATACTGCACTATTAACTGATGTTGTAGGTTGTACATAATTGAACCGTTAAATCAATTAATTAAGGATAAAATAGGTTTTTTATCCATGTCCAATCACCACAAACAACATAGAGACCATATATTAATTAAAAATTAAAATTGGAGAATTCAACGCTAATCAACTATATGAGGTTTATAAAAATAACTTTAGGGATTTTGACATTAAACCCGGTTCAGCTCAGATGATGTCAAGAACCACTTGACTAAAGTGTTGTTCTTAATGCGTAAAAGTCAAAACCAAAACAACACACATCTAACCTAACCACTTGGCTTTCCACCCTATCAATATATCATATGCCCAATTCCGTGCTCTGTTTTATTTTTGGTAGAAAATTAAATAAAATAAAACACATTTTGTACTTCATTTTACATCTTATAATAAATTAAATAAATAATGAATGTTGCAATCATTTTAACATTCTCATGAAAATAAATATTTTTATTATTGATTTATTAAAGTATTAGTAAGTACAATCAAATAAAGCCAAATCTAAGGATTTATGTGATTCAAGGAAAAAAAGTTGCTAAGTTATATGATATTTATTTATGAAAAATGTTTAATGTTATAAAATTGTATGAAAAAGATGCTTAAATATAGGCCAAAATACATTTAACAACCCCCTGATGATACGAGGATGAGGGAATCAACACCCAAGCTGCCACGTCGGTCGGGACGAGTTACCAGCACTCCAAGATACTTGGATGATTATTCCAAGTGATTGGAAGATTATTCCAAGTGCTTTTCAATTACCGTTTTACTATTTATTTCGATATTTCTTTGTTTCAGTATTTCTGTTGATTCAGTTATTTGTTTGACCTGTTCTTAGGGGTTGAGGGGAGTTAGTTTCCACCTTTCTAGACATAGTGGGTAGTTGGAAACTGGCAGCAGACCCCTGCGTGGGAACGTGGTAATCACCCCTACCTATTTAAGTTTGTTTGTTGTTTGCTTGAAGGGATATGAATACAGAAGTTGAAAACCCAAAAACATCTCTTCCAATCTTTTATTCACTGCTGTCAACCAGTTCTTAGTTGACGAATTAATCTGTTTTCCAATCACCTTGCTGGAGTTTGTATCGGCTCGAAACGATACTCGAGATAGCGTTCTATCATTTTGGTGCTCTCGTTGAGAGAAATGTCGACACTCCCACCTGATCTCAATTCAGCAGCAGCCCTAGCGGCAGCCATGGAGAAGCGACTCTCGGAGATGTTCCATGAGTTTACTGAGATTCAGAAAGGAGTTATTCACCAGGAGATTGTATCTGTCCACAAGAAGATTGATCCCGTGAGCAACAGAGTAGATAGAGTGGAAGGAAATCAGTCTCACTTTGAGGAAACTTCGTACCACCCTCCCGGAAAATCTGGGACATATGGCGAAGGAGAAAGTACGTCCAGATATCCGAGGTTCAAGATTGATCCACCAGTGACAGATGGTTCTGATCCGCACACGTGGTTGTTCAAGGCCACGGAATTCTTCGAGTTCAATGCCATTCCGGAGGAGGGGCGTTTGAAGGTGACCGGGCTGATGCTCGACGGTGCCGCGGTGGAATGGTTTCGAAGGATGAAGCGAAACGATTTGGTTAATACTTGGGCGGATTTCGAAGAACAATTCAAGTTCCGTTTTGACCCCGAGATGTACGAGGATTACTTTGGTCTACTCGCCAAGTTGCAACAAACAACTACCGTTATGGCCTATCAGACGGAATTCGAGAGATTGATGAATAAAGTTGAGGGAGTTACGGAGGCCACTTTAATTTCAGTTTTCATCTCTGGTCTAAAGGACCCGGTCCGTAGGGAGTTGCGAGTGAACCGGCCCACTACTTTGAATGGGGCTTTTGCTCTAGCCCGCGAAACAGCTGCTAAGTGTGAGGAACTCCAGGCCCCCACTCGCAAGAATTGGGCTCCAACCTATACCAAGCCCACCAGCAACTCCAGTCCAGCCCCAGCAAAAACCCTTACCCCGTATGTACCACCAAACAAGGAACCCATCTTGGCCACTCCCAGAGGAATTCCGGCAAAACCTGTTCGGCGAATCTCGCCGGCGGAGAAGGCGGTAAAGGACGTGCGCGGCGAATGTTATTTTTGCTCAGAATAATGGTCCCGTGGACATCGATGTAACGGGCGCTACTACTTGCTTGTAACAAACGAGGAAGATGATGGGGGAGCTGCGATTGAAGAAGAACCTGAAGCCATATTCGAAGGAGACGTCTCTGTTCTGCAAAGTTTGGCGGGATCCACGACTCCAAGGTCGATCCGGCTCAAGGGTGAAATCAAAGGTCAAATTGTTGATGTTCTGGTGGATGGGGGAAGTACCCATAACTTCATCCATCCGAAGACGACGGAAAGGTTGCAATTAGCATTGGTAGACACTGAAGCCTTCAGAGTATATGTGGGAAATGGCGATTCCTTGACATGCCAAGCCCGATGCCCGCATGTGCCGTTGCAGGTCCAAAATAACAACTTCAGTGTGGATTTGTTTGTGTTGGCGGTTCACGGCCATGATGTGGTCTTGGGTGTGCAGTGGCTGAGATCTTTGGGTCGAATCACCCATGATTATAGCAAAATGACGATGGAATTTTTGTGGCAAGACCAGCCCATCAAGTTGTGCGGAGAAGAAAAGCCCGTTCAGCCCATGTCTTTACATCAGCTAAAATGCATGCAGGCAGCTGATTCCATTGATGAATGTCTGGAGCTTTGGGCCATAGAGTGTGAAGAAAGCGGGCCTGAAGAGAGAAGTCCAGAAGTGCCCTTATTGATCAAAAACATACTAAGCAGCTACGAAGGAGTGTTTGATGAGCCAAAGACGCTACCACCGCGCAGATGGGGGGATCACCGTATTTTCTTACAACCAGGAGTGGAGCTGGTGAATGTTAGGCCTTACCGATACCCGTATTTCCAAAAAACGGAGATCGAAAGGCTGGTTCGCGAGATGTTGGAGCAAGGGATAATCCAACCAAGCCGAAGTCCCTTCTCGTCGCCAGTGTTGCTAGTCAAGAAAAAAGATGGGAGCTATAGATTTTGTATTGATTATCGAGCATTGAACGCTGTGACGGTACCAGACCATTTTCCCATCCCAACGGCGGACGAACTATTCGACGAGTTGGGGGCGGCACGAGTCTTTACGAAACTGGATCTCCGATCGGGGTATCACTAGATTCGAATGAACAACAAGGATGTCCACAAGACCGCGTTCAGAACTCATGAAGGGCATTACGAATTTCTCGTGATGTCATTTGGACTTACCAACGCTCCCTCCACATTCCAAAGCTGCATGAACAGGTTATTCTCGGATTTTTTAAGCAAATTTGTTATCGTATTTTTTGACGATATACTTGTGTATAGCCGGGATATACTTCAACATTGTGATCACTTGGAGGTTGTGTTGAATCTATTGCACCTTAATCAATTTTATGTGAAGAAAAGCAAGTGCCAATTTGGGGTTACCACCATTGAGCACCTGGGACATTTGATCGAAGATGGAAAACTGTTGGTAGACCGGTCCAAGATTGAGGCCATGCAGGCTTGGCCGCAGCCCAGAACTCTCAGGCAGCTTCGAGGGTTTCTAGGCCTTACAGGTTATTATCGCCGCTTTGTGCGAAATTACTCGCTTGTAGCCGCCCCTCTCACTGAACTCTTGAAAAAAGACTGCTTTAAGTGGACAGACCAGGCGAAAGAAGCCTTTGAGCAGCTGAAAGAATTAATGGCTAAGGCACCGGTACTGAGATTGCCCAACTTTGAGTTGACGTTTGTCGTTGAAACTGATGCATGTGCTACAGGTATTGGCGCCGTTCTGCTACAAGAGGAGCAACACCCATCGCTTACTTTAGTAAAAAGCTGGGACCAAAACAAAAAGTGGCATCAACGTATCACAAGGAATTATTGGCAATTGTCGAAGCCGTGGCCAAATGGAGGCAATACTTGCTAGGAAGGGAATTTGTGATACGCTCGGACCAGAAAAGTTTACGCGAACTATTGCAACAGGTCGTGCAAACGCCGGATCAACATTTCTACATCAGGAAACTTTTGGGGTACAAGTTTCGAATCGACTACAAACCAGGGCCGTCAAACAAGGTAGCCGATGCATTGTCGCGAAGAGATGATTGCGGGACTGAAGTGTTGGCACTCACAAGTGTGACTCCAAATCTGTTGGATGTCGTGCGCCAAGAAAATCAAGACTGCCCAGATTTATTAAAGCTTCATGAGATGAAGCAAAGTGGAAAGCTCCCAGGTCAGTATGAAATAGTGGATGGTTTAGTGTATTTCAAAAGAAGAATTTGTTTGAGTCAACAATCCCAATTGAAGCCATTACTCCTTCACGAGTATCACTCATCTGTGGTTGGGGGACATGCTGGTACCTTGCGCACACTGAAGAGGATTGCAGTCTCGTTTTTCTGGCCGAAGATGCGGAAAGACATAGAAAATTTTGTGAAGAGCTGTGAAGTATGTCAGGCTACAAAATACAGCACACAACCTTCGGCGGGACTCCTTCAACCGTTGCCGATTCCTGACAGCGTGTTTGACGCGGTGACAATGGACTTTATAACGGGGCTCCCACCATCACGAGGGTGTACCGTTATTATGGTCGTGGTAGACCGATTATCCAAGTTTTCCCGGTTCGCGGGGTTGCCCACTGATTTCGAAGCTCCAAAAGTCGCCGGAACCTTCATGGAAGTTGTGGTAAAGGTTCACGGAATGCCTAGAAACATCGTAACGGACCGGGATCGTGTGTTTACTTCGGCTTTCTGGAGAGAGCTGTTTAAGTTGAGCGGCACCAAGCTGTCCTTCACGACTGCATACCACCCACAGTCGGACGACCAATCCGAAGTGATGAATCGAGGATTAGAGCAATACTTACGGGCCTTCACGCACAATCGCCCTAATCATTGGATGCTCTTCTTGGCGTGGGCTGAATACTCCATCAATACCGGTTACCATTCGGCGATTCAAATGAGCCCGTTTCAAGCTCTGTTCGGCAGAGCTCCACCTGAGTTGTTGCCTTATTCACCAGGTGCAAGCAAGGTCAGTTCAGTGGATGAAATATTAAGGGAACGGGATGCCTTGCTTCGGGAGTTGAAAAAGAATCTGGAGATAGCACAAAACAGAATGAAGCAACAAGCGGACAAGAAGCGCAGAGAACTACAATTCTCGGTGGGGGATTGGGTGTTGCTGCGACTGAGGCCTTATCGTCAAGTATCCGTGGCTAAAAGAAAGAACCAAAAGCTGGCAGCTCGCTACTATGGTCCATTCTTGATTATCGAAAAAATTGGACTTGTTGCTTATAGGTTGGCCTTGCCGGAAACAACAAACATCCACAACGTCTTTCATGTGTCGTTGTTGAAAGCATTCAATGGGGAGCTCGGGCGTGAGGTTGCTGAATTGCCACCAGACATCACAGCGGGGCAGCCGAACAATGGACCAGAAGCAGTGATTGGAAAGCGAATCATTCTCAAAAAAGGGCAGCCAACTGAAGAGTTACTTGTGCGTTGGGAAGGTGGTAGGGACTCGGATGCAACTTGGGAAGATAGCGGCTGGCTTCGAGAGAACTTTTCGACCGTCCGCCTTGAGGACAAGGCGATTCCCGATCAGGGAGGGGATGATACGAGGATGAGGGAATCAACACCCAAGCTGCCACGTCGGTCGGGACGAGTTACCAGCACTCCAAGATACTTGGATGATTATTCCAAGTGATTGGAAGATTATTCCAAGTGCTTTTCAATTACCGTTTTACTATTTGTTTCGGTATTTCTTTGTTTCAGTATTTCTTTGTTTCAGTATTTCTGTTGATTCAGTTATTTGTTTGACCTGTTCTTAGGGGTTGAGGGGAGTTAGTTTCCACCTTTCTAGACATAGTGGGTAGTTAGAAACTGGCAGCAGACCCCTGCGTGGGAACGAGGGAATCACCCCTGCCTATTTAAGTTTGTTTGTTGTTTGCTTGAAGGGATATGAATACAGAAGTTGAAAACCCAAAAACATCTCTTTCAATCTTTTATTCACTGCTGTCAACCAGTTCTTAGTTGACGAATTAATCTGTTTTCCAATCACCTTGCTGGAGTTTGTATCGGCTCGAAACGATACTCGAGATAGCGTTCTATCCCCCCAAAAGTATTCATGCAATCCCACTTATCACCCCAAACCGAATTTTGCTCAAGAGTAACACCCTAATTTGCATTTAGTCCCATTTTTACCCATGACCCTTGACGGCGTTAGAAATTTAACGAAATTTGATCACATGCATGTCATGTGAGGGAGCTTTTGTTCAATTTTCCTAAAAAAATAAAAATATTAATGTAATTTTGTTATTGAGGACTTTCACTGCCCAACCCCAACCAGTCAGTAACCACCACCACCACCACCACCACCCAAACCAAACCTTTTCCCCCGCCCTCTCTCTCATCTTCTTTAACCGGCCCTTTCCCTTCCCTCATCACCACGGATTCCCCCTAATCCAAATTTGGAATTTCATCCTCTCATCCCATGATTTCACACGCCCAATTGACACCTCCTTCAATTCATCTCCACCATTTCATTTTTTCTTGTCCCCTACATCTCCTTCCGTCACCTTCATCTTTTTCAGCGGCCTCCATCTTCTTCTCCGGTCATAATCCTTCCATGGCCGCCGTGATTTAAATCAAATTTCAGATCTGACATTCTATGAAGTTCATAAACATGGGTTTTCATTTATAAATCTGTATTTAAGTGATGATGTTTGATTTTGGGTGTTTTGCCTTTTGAGAATTTTGTACACATGAATCTGCAAAGTTTAGGCGAACATGATATGATGGAACTCGGTCGGAATGGGGGTTGAATGGTGGAAAAGTCTCCAATGTTAAGGGCCGGAGAGATGATTGTTGTGGTGAAGGAGACGATGGAGGTCGGCGATCACACTTTTTCAAGTTTTTGAATTCTTCTTCTGAAATCTTGTGGTAAGTGGTGGTGGTTGTAAATGGAATTAGAAGTTGGTGGTGGTGGCTTTGGGTTTGTTTGGGCGGTGTAGATTAGTGGCGGTGAAGATAAGTGGTTGTGGGTGGTTGTGAAGGAGGTTGAAGATTATGGGATTAAAAACAATTTTATCCCCCTTAATCATTACTTTTTAATTCCTTTAATTAAATCAAATTCATTTAACCCTTAATAAACGGAAAATGGTGGATTTTGGTGGAGAAAGTACTCAATAACAAAATGACATTAATATCCTTTAGGAAAACTGAACAAAAGTCTCCTCATATGACATATGCATGACCAAATTTCGTTAAATTTCTAACGCCGTCAGGGGTCATGGATCAAATTGGGACTAAAGGCAAATTAAAGTGTTACTATGTGACAAAATTCGATTTGAGGTGCAAAGTTGAATTGCCTGAATACTTTTGGGGAATAAACGTATATTGGCCCGGAAAATATTTATGTTGTCAACTTTATGGACTTGTGATTTTGCAAACATGGATAGTAAACGAAATTAGAAATTTGTAAGAAATGACAGTTTTCTAAACAATAAATATTTTTTTAATAAAATTTAATAGAATATTTAATTGGAAATTTGACTCAAAAGTTTCTTACACACACAGAACAAATCAATTTTTCTCAAGTTACTTTAAATTGAAATGACCAAAAAATTCTTATTTAGTGATATACTCCCTCTGCCTCGATTGAAGTGTCTCAAAATGAGATCGGCGCGAGAATTAAGGAAAGTGAGGTAAGAAAGAGAAAAAGGTTAAATGTTGTGAGTACGAAAAATTAAATAGGTGAGAGAATGAGTGGAAAGAATAGTTAGGAGAGAGAATGTTGTGAGTGTAAAAGCAGTGTTCTAAAGACCCCGCCTAAGGGCGCCTAGGCCCCGCCTAGGCGCTAGACCCCTCTCCAACGCCTAGTTCTAAAACCCGCCTAGGCCCCGACTAATCCCGACTAGTCCCCGCCTAGGCGCTAGGCCCGGCTCCGCCACCTAACATCCGCCTAGCGCTTTTTAGAACCTTGTGTAAAAGTATAGTAGGAGAGAGAATGAGTGGGGTAGGAAGAGTATAAAAATAATAATAACTTTCTTTTTTGGGATTGAGACATTTTAAATGGGGCGTCCAAAAAGAAAAGTTGAGACACTTCGAACGGAACGGAGGGAGTATAATATTGCAGGCTATTATATTATTATATAGTAATTTAAAATTATAATATAATATCATTAAAACTGCTCCCACTATCGCTGATGGCTTCGTGTTCACCGTTCATGCGATATCGTAAAATCTAAGGAGAATGAGTGGGGTAGGAAGAGTATAAAAATAATAATACATTTGAAGGTTTCTGGATATCCAAAAACCTTCAATAAGCAATTTCTGGATATGCACCTAACACATTTCTGGATATACATTCACATACTTCTGGATATGCACCTAACACATTTCTGAATTGTCAGTTTAAAATTTCTGGATATTAATTTTGAAGGTTTCTGGATACTCATTTTGAATGTTTCTGGATATTCATTTGATGATTTCTGGATATACATTTAAAGGTTTCTGGATACTCATTTTATAGTTTCTGGACATGATCAATTGTGTGTTTCTGAATATTCAATTTGGTAGTTCTGGATATTAAAAAACACGTTTCTCCATAACTTATGAAAAAACGCATTTCTTCAAAGACCTACTCATGCGATATTATATTTAATTATACAGTATTATACTAATATATGAATATAATACATTAATTTATAGAAATAATATAAAGGGTGATGAAATTTCTCAAAAATTTAAGATACTTTTTTAAAACTGTCCTATCAATCTCCCTATTTATTTTAGATCCGATATGATATTGCCTTTAATATAATATCCAAAGACGTCAATTCAAGACACAAATGAAGTGTGCGTCACTGAAACACACATCGATAGGAATATTTGCACGATAAAAAATACTCTCTCCGTCCCACGTGATTGAAAACTAACTTTTTGGGTGTGAGAATTAAGAAAAAGTGATGTAAGAAAGAGAAAAAGTTAAATGTTGTGAGTATAAAAAATTAAATAGGAGAGAGAATGAGTGGGAGAAATAGTGAGGAGAGAGAATGTTGTGAGTGTAAAAGTGAAGTAGGAGAGAGAATGAGTGGGTGGAATAATGAATATTTTTTGTCATTTTGAGAAGTTTGCATTTACGTGAGACGGACCAAAATAAAAATTATTTTGCATTCACGTGACGTGGGACGGAGGGAGTACTCCGGAGAAAGTTGAGCTAATCTTGACTAATGTTTTTGCACCGACGCTAACGGAATCAAAACAAATATAACGGAAAAAGGGATTACGCCAATTAACGCCGTTCAAACGGCTACTTTATTAAGTACTCAAGCAAAATTAACGGTCAACGATCTTCCTTATTGTTATCTTGGCGGTAATTATGAAATGCATGTGCACCGCGCTTTCAGTACAACCCCACACTACCAACTATTGGATTTGGCACCTTCACTAACTTCTTTCACGTCTAAAAATCTTCTCATCCTATCACACCCTCACTTGTGTACTTTCGACAACAGTTTTTCTTTTTATTTTATTTTATATTTTTATTTATTATTTATATTGTATTCATGTTCCCGTTCTAAATAAATTATTTACTTTGCGAGAGATTGAATTCGGACACCGAGCAATTTGATTTATTTACGATTAAATTGCACTTTCTTCAAATCTGAATTGAGATATGACATTATCAGTTTCCTAATTAGAATTATATTTCTTAAAATACCAATTTCAGTTCAACTTTATGAAAGTTAGATAAGAAAAAATTATGAACACTACTACTAATTCTTTTAGGACGGTAGGTACGTAGGTAGGTAGGTAGGTATTATTTCAATTAAACTTGTTGATGTATGTTTAAATGTATTTGTATTTGGAATCTAAATAACATGCATGTGTGCTTTAATAGGATCTTATAATATTGATGGACAAGTGCACATGAATTTGTATTTTAACGGTATAAATCGATGTATAAACGTGGGTTATAATCGGACATTGCCCAATGAATTAGACACAAAATATAATTAATATAAATATCAAATTAGTGAGTTAGTCTTCCATATATATACTCGTCATGCATACTCGTCATTTCTCAATATTTCGACCTATATATAGTAGAGCGAACAATAAATAAGACATTGAATTCTTGTATGTCGACCTAGACACTAACTAATGTCGATGAAGGCACCTCTCGTATGCCGAGCAAGGCATCCGTCAAAGCCGATGTAGGCTTCAACAAAAGACGAGTAGACCCTAATCGGTCATCATCCAGGACAAGGAAACAGGCTTCCCTATTCATGGCTCCTCTCTTCCTCGGCACTCATTCAGGCCGACCAAGCGTCACATGCCAAGGAGCTTGCCTACTAGACATACGTACATAATGCAATTACCTACTCAAACAATGATTGTGGATAGTTATAATTCAATTAGGATTATAGCTTCCTCTCACACGTTTTCCTATTCAAAGATAGAATGTACATCCTACACCTATAAACAAAAGCTATAATTCACATTATTTTGGTAACATATTTTTTGAATTTAAACTCTTGTCAATTGATTTCTCTCTCTAAACACAAATACTTACTCTCACGCCGGAGGACCTTCGCCGGTGAAGCCCCGGCTTAGTTTACGTGTTTGTTCATCTTTTTCAGGCTATTCAAACATATATGATACAACCTGCCGCTGGATTTGGGCTGATTCGAACATTTTTGGCATTATCAGTTTGGTTATATTGCCGAAAAACGATTCGTATTATCGATTGAATAGCTTGAAAAATTCTGCTTCACTTTCATAATCCTAATGGAAGAAGGACATAGCAGCAAGAAAGCTACGAGCATATTTTTCTGCACACCCCATAACTGTGTATACCAATGCACCCCTGAAGAAAATCTTGCATAAGTTGGACTGCTCAGGACGTTTACTTAATTGGTCCATAGAACTCACTGAGTTTGATATTAGATACCAACCTATAAAGACACTCATAACAAGCCTCTGGTCGATTTTATGGTTGAAACCGCCTTCATATATTAGCACGACCCCACCTCCCGTAAGCCCAAAAAGACTGCGGGACAAGAACCGACTATCGAGCTTCCATCAAACTGCTGGGTCATATACACAGACGGATCAGCCACCAAGGAAAGAACCGGAGCTGGAGTTGTTGTAGTAAGTCCCGATGGGGAGCACACCATCCAAGACATAATCAGATTCAAGTTTCCTGCCTCCAACTATCAAGCTGAGTACGAGGCCCTAATATTTGACATAGAATTGACATCCTTCTATGAAGCAACCAAAATCGCAGCCTTCTGTGACTCCCAGCTCGTAGTCATGTAGATAAAGGGGGAGTATATCACTCAGCATTCTGTACTTGCAAAATATAAAGACCTCGTCCTAGACATAACGAAAAAAGCTGATTTTTTTTTTGAAATAAATCAGATAGGACGGGAGGATAATCAAGTAGCAGATGTTCTATCTAAACTGGCAACTATTGAAGTGGCAGATCCTGACTTTAACCCACTCATAGTCTTTGACGAATAATCTGCCTACGAAATACTACGAGTAATGCTCCTAGATGGGGAGGAGAAGTGTTGGATAAATGTCTATCCCAAGGGGAGAAGTGTGTCTATACCAAGGAAACAGAAAATCTCTTGGCAGAAGTCCACGAGGGCATTTGCGGTGGTCACCCGGGGGCCAGAACTTTAGCTGAAAAATCATCACGCTAGGTTACTATTGACCAAACCTGAGAGATGACGCGCAAGCCCACATAACAAAGTGTGACAAATGCCAGAGATATGCTGATATCCCTAAATTGCCAGCAGTGGAACAGACACTCATAATTCCTAATGGGTTGAATCAAAGGCCTTAGCCAAAATAACAGAGGAGAACGCAATTAACTTCGTATATGACTTCATCTGGTGTAGATTCGGGATTCCACACACTATCATCTTAGATCATGGTCTTCAGTTTTCCAAGGCTTTTACAGAAGAACTAAACAGACTAGACGTCAGACACATCAAGCTATCCGTGAGGAGACCTCAATGTAACGGACAAGCAAAAGCAGCCAACTAGTTGGTGCTAACAGCCCTGACTAAGAACCCAGAGGGAAGTGATGGTAGATGGTTGGACGAACTTCCCTTAGCTTTGTGGGCAGTTCGCACAACTACCCGAGAGCCAACCGAGGAAACCCCATTCGCACTAACCTTTGATTCTGAGGCCATGGCACCAACTGAGATGGCTATCCATGCGATAAGAAATTCTAACTACGATAAACAAGTCAACAAGGTCAATAGGCTGCTAGACCTAGACCTAATAGATGAGAGAAGACTAGCTGCTCATATGAGGATGATGAACTACAAACAAAGGACCAAAGCCTAGCATAACAAAATGGTCAATAAAAGAGTATTCCAAGTTGGTGACTGGGTACTTAGAAAGATTGAAGCTACCGAAAGAAAGGCAAAACAGAACAAGCTCTCCCCAAATTGGGAAGGCCCCTCCATCATCACTCAAGTTATCTGAGAAGGGACCTACAAATTGAAAACCCCAGATGAGCAAGAGCTGAAACATCTGTTGCGTTCTGATCATCTACGGAAATACTATCACTAGATAATAGTTTGTTTTTTTATGTAATAGATTAATCCTTGTTAGTATTTTCTTTATTTTCAAGTAAAATATGATTGAGTTTGATGTAATCAATTTCAACCAATAGAAGTTCAGTTTTCATCAAAGGCAAAGGACTATTAAGAAACACTCTGAAAGACGAGGAGCCCACTCCTCGGCATACAGAGATAAAACCTAAAAATTTATCTAATACCTATGGCCGAACGACATTCCTCGACATAGGGAGATAAAAAATCAAAAAATTGTCCAAGACTTATGACCGAACGACCCTCCTCGGCATGAAGAGACAAATATATAAAAAATTATCTAAGACTTATGATCGAACGAACCTAATTGGCATAAAGAGATAAAAGCTAAAAATTTATCTAGTGCCTATTACCGAACGACCTTCCTCGGAATAGAGAGATAAAACCTAAAAAATTATCTAATACTTATGGCCAAACGACCTTACTCGTCATAAAGAGATAAAGAATCAAAAAATTGTCAAAGACTTATTACTGAACGACCCTACTCGGCATGAAGAGATAAATATACAAAAAACTCATCTAAGACTTATAACCAAATGACCCTCCTCGAAATAAAGAGATAAACACTCAGAAAATTACCTAAGACTTATGCCGAATGACCATCCTCGTCATAAATAGGTAAAATTCCCATAACCGAGGCCGAGTAACCTTCCTCAACTTAATGAATTAATAATTGCAATTTATCTAAAGTGGTTAGGCCGAATAAGCCTCCTAGGTTTAATAACTAACTCCAAATGTCGAAAGATCCTCCTCATCATCAAAAAAGGTTGGATATTTAGACAAGTGTTCAACATTCAAATCATTCAACAAACATTCAACATATAAGCATTCAAGATAAAAACAGTTCAAAGATGTAGTGAAAAATAAAGAGACAAGTGTTGAAGAAAATGTATTATATTGATGAGAAATTGAAGTACAAAAAGCCCTATTACATCAACAAAATGAACAAAAAGCCTCTAAGCTTGATCATCTCCGCTAAATAGATCTTCTTGCTTGGCGGCAACGTCTGGATGATGACATGATCAGCTTGGGCAACCTCAGCCTCCTTCTCCTTGTCTTCAGTAGCTTCCCCCTCCTCCTCAATCTTCTCTATTAAAGTATGAATGTTCAAAGGGTCAAGTGGAGGAGGAAACCATGGAGGATGGTTGGCATGGGCATCCTGGAGGCAAAGACCTTTAGGACGTTATCAGAAAATGGCACGAGGGAGTGCATCAACCGAGCTGCCTCGTCGAATGAATCATGGCAGATGATCTGGGCAAGCACCTCTAGGTTGAGGCTGAGAGACGGATCCACCATGGCCCTTCTGGACAAGTGTAAGTACCCATCAGATTATATAGTGGACGTCTTCTCTGCCACTACTTGTCGAAAAGCCGAGCTGGCTTTATAGCGAGCAATGCCATCTGCCTCTGATAGGTTGGTTTTAACCTTGGTAATTCCTCGGTTTTTTCAGACATTTTATAGCAATTTGGTTACATTTTGTGTTTATTATAGTTAAATTGCTATATTTTATATTATTGAGGAAATATTGTAATAGGAGAGAGTATTATTGGTATTTTATGGTATTTTGAGTTAGTCCTAGTTTGGAGATGCCAAGGAAGCCAGAAAAATCAAAAGTCAACAAGTCAGCCGAAGATTCAAGGACAAAGCTGTAATTATCAGAAGTGTGGGGACCAGAATGAAAATATGTGTAATCCAGGGTCCAAACTGCAAATTCTGGAAACATGGTGGACCAAAGTAAAGAAGGAGTTTAGGAAACAATTTCAACCGCACGTGAAGTCCTAAGCAAGGCGTGTTGACCGAGGTTGGCAGAGTTGACCGTGGCTGGAAGAAAGAGTTTTGATGTTAATCAATTTCCTTTTTCTTTTATTATTTCTTTTATTATTTAGATTAGGTTTTAGACGGAGGAGTATATATACTTCTTTTGTCAATTGTTTTGAGAGAGACTTTTTATTATTACTTTTCCCTAGAGAGTTGATAACTTTTTATGGAGAACTAATTCCTTTGCTTTGGATTCGATTATTGGAACCGTATTGAATTTAATTGATGTTAATTTCTTTTCATCTATTTTGTCATATTCACATTTTCTTCTGTTTTAATTATTGATTTGATTTCTAGGGTTTTGCAATTTGGCCAATTGTTTAATCTTGGATCTTAATTCATTGCTAGAATTCTCTAAGATTGTGTCAATTTAGGGTTTCACAAGTAGCAAATTTATGGTTTATGCATGTGTCATGGTATATTGTGAATAGGAAGAAAATAGACAAGTATCTAATTGAAATAACATTAGAACGTGTTCTCGATCTTAATCTCTTAAAACGGAATCAATCGATATTGTGAATCTAGATTGTGTCAGTTAGGTTTAGGTATTGATTAGGGTTATTAGTGAATGTGTCATTGCTATTAACTATTATCAAAGGAAGAGATAGAGATTGAAATAATTCTCGTGATCGAGTGAATAGGGTAAAAGTGAAAAGGGTTAACCAATGATATTTGAATGATAGACGGGGAAAATAATTGATCCAAAGTGCTTTCCTTTAATTGTTTACAACTTAGTTTTTTTATTCCCGTCTTAGAAATTTAATAAAATCAATTTTAAACCCCTCAATCTTGTCAAGTGACAATTGTGCAAATAAATAACCGTTCTTCACTGGATCGACCCTGGACTTGTCCTAGCTGCAGTTTTGTAGCCGAGTCTTGGTATTTAATTTGTAGGCGTGCGACTTTAGCCTATCAAATTTTGGCGCCGTTGCCGGGGAACGGTGTTTATTTGTTTGCACTCTTATTCTTTTCTTAATCTATTTCTTTTTCTTTTTCTTGTTTCCTGTTAATTGAGCTTAACTATTATTGTCGTCCTGTGGTGTGGAACCTTTTATGGTCCATACCCGTTCTGCTAATCAATTTGTTAGTCCTTTTGTTCCAGAAATTGAAAGGTATTTCAGGTGCAGGAGAAATTTGCAGCGGAGCGAGATGAATAATAATAACGGCATGGGTGATAACGATCCGGAGGTTGTGAACAATGGGGGTAATGGAAGAGGCAATAATAATAATCCCCCACTTCGGACATTGAGGCAAAGGATTGCTCCGAACTGGAATGAGCAACCACAAGCAGTGCTATTTCCTTATTTACCGGCTGGGGTCACTTTTGAGTTGAAGCCGGGGTTGTTGAACCAGTTGCCCCATTTTAATGGGATACCAGGGGAGAATCCTAATCAGCACATAGCCCAGTTTGTGCAGATATGCAAGAGCATGAAGCCGCTTGTACTCCCTCTTGAGCAGTTATTGTTGAGGGCGTTTTCCTTTACTCTCAAGGATAACGCGAATGCGTGGTACTATCACTTGCCATCAAATAGCATTACTTCTTGGCAGCAGTTAAAGGAGGTGTTCCTTGATGAGTTTTTCCCTCCAGATCAGATCAATGTTATGAAGAGGGATATCAGCAACATGGAGCAGCGGTTCGATGAATCATTATATGACTATCACAACCGGTTCTACAAGCTCTGCAGAAGCTGTCCGTATCATGGTTTTGACGATGAGCAGCTTATTGTTTACTTCTATGGAGGATTGACTGTGCAGGACAAACGGTGGGTGGATTCTGCTTGTGGAGGTAGTATTCTGAACAAAACTACCAGTGATGCAAAACAGTTGTTAGAAGAACTAGCCAAAAGCACTAGGACGCATGAAAGGAGGTCTAGTGTTAGACAAGTCAGTGCAGCGGGATCGAGTGATGTTACAAGCAAGTGGGAGACCGAGTTGGCAGATGTTAAGAGTCTGTTGAAGACATTAGTTTTTGGTCAACATCCTCATCCCTGCGGTATATGTAATGATGTGACTCACCCGACTGATTCTTGTCCTACTCTTCAGACAGATGAGGTAGTAGATGTTAATGCTATAGGGTTCAATCAGCAGGGTCAGAGGCCACCGCAGTTCAATTACAACGCTGCGAATAATGTTCATCCGAACCTTAGGTATGGTCCACCACAGGGTCAATATGGTTTCAGACAGCCGTTCAATAATCAACAGGGGTTTCAGCAGGGTCAGCAGTTTCAGGGAAATCAATATAATCAGTACAGAGCGCCTGTTGGACAGCATCAGCAGCAGGGACAGTCTACAAAGGACATGGTCCGGTCATTAGCGCAGAGCATGTCTACCATGAATGGGAATCTTCAACAGTTTCAGGCGCAGAAGACTGAATCGAGCATTAGTAATTTGGAGAGGCAAGTGAGTCAGATTGCAGAGGCTGTGGTAAAAATAGAGGCTAGAGAGGCAGTAAAGACTGTGCAACCTCCAAAGCAGAATGTTAGCGCAGTATATGTGAGGCGGAAGAAGAAAGTTGATGGACAGATGGTGCCGATAGAGCCTGAACATAAGGTTGAAAAGAGTATTGAGCCAGAGTTGGAGGTGGAGAAGAAGGTGGAAGAGAAAACCCCTGAAGAGAAGTATATTCCACATGTATTTCCTGTTTATGAGCCAGTTCCCCCGTTTCCGTATGCTTTAAGGGAGGACAGAAAGCCGGAGCCTGACAAGGCTATCTTTGACACATTCAAGAGGCTCGAGGTAAATATTCTGTTTCTAGATCTTCTTCAATCAGTTCCGAGGTATGCGAAGTTCTTAAAGGAGTTATGCACTATGAAGAGGAATCAGAAGGAGCGAAGTCAGAAAAAGGCAATGATCTTGGAGCATATGTCTTCGGTTTATCAGAATAAGATGTCAAAGAAATGTAGTGACCCTGGTATGTTTGTAATTCCTATCTCGTTTGGGGGAAGTAATTTTCATAGAGCCATGCTTGACTTAGGGGCTTCAATTAATGTTATGTCCTATGCATTATTTGAAGACCTTTAATTGGGTAAATTGGAGGATACTCGAGTGGTTATACAATTGGCATATAAGTCTAGTGCATACCCTAAGGGAGTGGTTAGAGATGTTGAGGTGAAGGTTGGTGATCTACTGTTTCCGACGGATTTCTTTGTTCTTGATATGGAGACTGATGCTGAGGCTCCCATTCTGTTGGGGAGGCCATTTATGTCTACGTCTGAAACTAAGCTTGATGTGACGAAGGGCTCTTTAACCATGGAGTTTGATGGAAAAGTGGTGAGTTTTAATGTGTTTGGTGATAAGACCCTTCCCAAGAATGTGCGCAAGGTTTGTGCCATGGATTTGAGTGAGCCAATTATCAAAAATGGGACGAAGGTAGAGAATGATGACGTTGAGTCTCCAAAAGTGAAGCTGGAGAAAAATAAGAAAGGAGAGCCACCAAGGGAGAAAAAGAAAGTGAAGTCGAAAAAGGGGAAGCTTAAATGGTCTCCAACGGGGAGGCATGTCATTGAACCGAATCATCTTTTAGAGGTAACTCAAAAAAGATTACTTTCATCCCCCTTACATTGATGTGTCTCGTGTTTGTGGGGCCTCCCATCCCATTACTTAGTTATTTGGATATGCTATGTCGGGGGCTTACCCGACATTTGGTGTGAGGACCCCGACCCGGAACCTACACGTGTCCCGAGCTGGAGCGTCCTCAAACTAACCCAAAACTCCTAATACTTTAAAAACTTTGATTTAACTTCCAACATAAACACAACCATTTCAAAATAATTCTACTCCTTCCACATTGAATGAAAAGTTGACCAACCATGAAAATAATAAACTGTTTTAGTTACAAAAGATATCGAATATAATATGGAATTAAAGTTTATGAATACAACCTTTTAAAAGAATTATGCTAACCAACCCCTTTTACCCAATCTAAACATAACCCGACAATTCCCAAAATACCACTTCTAACACCTTTCCGCCCTTACTCGGTCGGTCCACCTGTCTCGGAATCTAAAACAGTAAAGGGAGAGGGGTGAGAATAAATCTCAATGAGCTATTATGATATGCAGCAAGATGCCAAACAAGGTGCAACACATAGCATGGTAGCACAAAACACTTTATAAAAGCGGTAAACACCTTACGTTACCTCATTTTACCTTTTTCCCGTCTGAACAATAAGTCGTACAACGTGGGAGTAAAACTCCACTCTTTGGTGAATTGCCTCCAGCACATTCACCTCTTATAGGTCTCATACCCCAGAGATCCATATAAGAAAGGATACCTATATTAGAGTATCCAACAATAATCTCGTCCCTCCTTACAACGATCGCAACAGGCCTGTAAAGCTTTTTGGGTCAATACAGTCGTTAGCACAGCCCCACCCCGTGGCCACAGAGTGGGGAAGGGTCACCGGTATGATGTACCTTCAATCACTTATTGAACAAATCAATAATTGATTGGCATCCATCATACCCACCCGAACATAACACGCTCAAGCACATGATAGTTACTTGAGATAATCCACAAAACGGGATAATAATATAACAATACCAAATAATCCACAAAGGGGATAAACACCATGGCAACATGGTAAAATATACTCATGTTCAACCAACATCATAATGTAACATTTAAGTAATACACTATGCATAGTATCATCAACAAATATGAATGATAACAAATAAATCCACAATGGAATAACCATACAACTACGTGGTAAACATATCCACACATTGGGATAACATAACAACTTGTCAAATATTCCACACTTGGGGAGCCACATAACACTTACCAAATAATCCACAAAGGGGATAAACAATATAGTCACATGGTAAAATAGAATATCTGGAAATGATCATTACATATTTAGTTTATAAAACCAATTCCATTTGAGAGATCACCTAAAAATACTCAATTTGGACTCTTGAACCATCCAATTTCGAGTCCGTATGAATTAACTATGATTTATTCAATTTCCACTCAACTTCTAACGTACAATACTACCTGCTGTAACCAATTCAGATTTTTGGGACATAAGGATAACTTCTTTAGCTATGAAACCATCACATTCAGAAAGTACTCAGAAAAACACCCAATTTAGACCCAAGAACCATCCAATTCCGATTTAATATGATTAAGTTATGACCATCACAAGATTGCTAAACGAATTCGGTTCGAATTGAAGTTAGGATTTCTGGGGTCTTGGGCGACCGCCCAAACCTCTTGGGCGACCGCCCAAGAGGGTTTTCAAGGAAATGTGAGTTTACGCCAGCATGGGCGGCCGCTCAGCCCCTTGGGCGACCGCCCAAGCCTCCCCGCCACCCAAACTTAGGTTTTTAACCCCTTTAACCCTAGTTCTTCCTTCCCTCTACCATTGATTATTCAAGAACACCCAAGAACACCTTCATTTCACCAAATTCCAAACAAACATGTAAACTCCAAAACCAAGTAACCCTAGATTATTTATCACTACTATTCCTACCCATTTCAACCCTTTTAACTCATCTTCATTGAACCCTAACTTCAACAATTTCAAATTCCATCCATTCCTTACAAATCTAAATCAACTCCCATGAACCACTATCTTTTTAAGTCATTAATCTATTTTCTAACCCCAAGAAGATTTCCAAAGCATATAATAACAATCACAACACCAAGAACAACAATAGATAGTTCATGAGCACATAGATGAAAGGAGGTCATAACAACTCACCTTAGGTTTTTAGAATAAAATGTTGATCTTCTTAGCTTGACTTGTTCCTCTAGATGATCCATCCTCAAAAACACCCTTAGACTTGAATTTGGAGGATAAATGCCTTGGCTTCAAGAAGGAAGGTTGAGAGCTCCCATGGAGATTTTCTTGCTTTCTCTAGGAAGAAGGAGAGTGAATGAAGGAGGGAGAAGGAGAGTGAGGAGGATGAAGAGAGGGGGGGGGGCCGGATGGAGGGAGTATGGGGAAGAGGAGAGGGGAACACTTGGGGGAATGTTAGGAGGAAGTAGAAATGGCCCCCCTCCACTAAGGCTTTCCACTTAAATAAAATCTCTCCCCCTAATTATTTATTCTACCCATTTTATCCTTCTCTTACCATTTGTCCAATTTCCATTTTTATTATTCCCTAAGCTTCTTTATTTAACAACCAATAAATTCTCAAGAGGTTCCAAATTCACTTCTCACTCAATTTATCCTAATTTAAGAATTCTAAAGGCATAATTGAACACATAAAGCTAACATAATTATTAAAAGCATATAATTAAATATTTAAAAATGAGTGCCTAGGGTTGGGGTCGTCACACTCACTCCCCCTTAAAGAAAATTCGTCCGAATTTGACCGTCACTTACCCTAAGGTTCAAATAGCAAAGGTTACCTTTCACACATTCTAACTTAACATTTTCAATTAGGCTTCTCAAAGGCATGATTCTACTATACATTTTCACAACTTAAATACTCTAAGACTTCAATTCCCAATCAGTCTCATCAATGCTATGATTCTTTCCAAGATTCAAATTTCATTAATAATGATATAACAACTCAATACGCCGAGAATACCATACCATTATCGCTAACCCGAATTTTCACGACCTCAAAGAAAGTATATTAAATGAAAAGTATTACATCTTATGTTACCCAATACATTACGATATTACATTTAAAACTTCAAATGAACTAACAAACTTTTGCGCCAATTTACCTTAGGCCTTGCTTCTCTAACCTTGCTCCAACAAATTAGAGATCGATATTTCCCTCCTGAACCACACCTCATACGGTCTTATCTCAATGCTAGAAGGATAACTGCCATTATACGCACTCAACCTCCGGAACCATAAGTCCTATCGACTACAAACATCCATCGTACATGCTCGTAGCATATCCTCAACAATAAGTAATTATCCCTCAAATTTTCATAAGATTAAACTTAATAGCATCCATACATTCTAAAAGGATCTTTCCCAAATGATGTCTATCCAATCCATTTACTACTACGGGGTTTATACAACTAAACGATCCCCTAACATATATGAGAACTTCATCAATAAACCTCTCATCAGGCTATATATATAACGAGGAGAAAATACAATTCAACTTTCTATTATCACCATTCAATATTACAATTATATCCATGCCTAGTGACAATCAATATTCAAATTGAAGGGTTGGCCGCCCTCAACGGAGCCGATCCAACTCCAAAACAAAATCGAGTCTATTGTGACCGACACAATAATAACCCCACATTTATCAAATCATTTCTCGGATCACAACTTTAATATACTTAATCAATATAGGGAAACTAGGTTGCCCTTTTAACTTGCTTTTGTACGAACTATATCTTTAAAATAACCAATCTTTCGAAAATTTACAACATCTTTCAAAATTCCAAGGATAGATAAAATGAGATCAAATGAGACTCGAATGGTTTATTTATTTAAAACTGTCCCATACCAGTTTTAATTAACTAAACCACTCACACTCTTAAGAAATTTTCAAAAGATTGATAAGCTACCAAAAATAACTCGAGTGATTTAATTATCTACAACCGTCCCATACCAGTTGTAGATAGTTAAATTACTCACAGATTTTAATGTACACAAAAACGGTTCACCGACCTTATTAAATCAATTATCCCCGAAGTGTACAAATGCGCACACCGAAGTTCAACACACACTTTCAATTGTTAAACACAATTAAACAATACCAACATAATATTCTTGTTTGACCTCTATTTATATTATAGCCACCACTTATAATATTTATACTTAGTTAATTTCTCTATAAGAAAACACAATCTTGCCATACTATTACTATTTCCGATAAATAACACCAAACAATCATTAAGCTTATAAACTAGGTAAATCATCCTCAATTCGATAATTCCTCAAGTTGTATAATCAACACTTTTACCAAATTTGAGTCATCTATTCCCTACCTTTAATATTGGTATTGTACTTAGTAACAACATATTGTGAACATCTAGTTCCCGATCAAATACCATAATTTCCAAATAAGAAAATATAATTGGAACTCATATAGATCAATCATTCCCAAATTTCAATTAATCATTACGGTATAATCTAACTTACCTCCCTATAACCATCAACAACTCAAAATCCGTATAACGCCAATATCTCCCAAACATCACACTACTCCCTCATATGAGTTACGCAACTAAATCGACCTATAGGGTATAATCATCCTAAAATATCCTTTCTTCCCATAAGATTCATCCTCATTTTCCTTTCTCATTTAATGCTAATCGTCTTTCAAAATAACCACATACAAATATTATCAATTCCTGAAGTTGATCCTATAAATCACCAATAACTACATCTATTATGCTTTTTCATACTTACCCTATTTACTTCTTCATAACCAATACACCACCCTGCACCAAAACGGTCATACTAGATACAAATGTTGTCTTAAGTACATCCTTACAACAATTATTCACTGCAATCGTAACACCCGAAATTCAACTAATAACCATTGAGTATCCTACAAATTTCTAAAATCGCCATGCCAATTATCAACAAGTGATAACGAATACTTATTGCTTACGCTTACCAATTTGAGATCTCTATAACCTTATAGTTAACCACCAAGTATCATCTTTTCTAAATACAAGAATAATTTATCCTTACCGAGAATCGCTAAGCTAGTTATCTTCTTCATCCATTAATTTCTCAAGTTGAATCATCAATTTCATCATCCCAATTTGTATACTCTCTCTAGGGATCGAATACCAAAATAGTGACTTATATCTACTCACTTCAATATCCCGGTATGATACCCGATGAAAACCCATTTTTGAAACTCACTTGAAAAACACCACTTAGTCAACTTATAGGGTGATATTACTTACAAAAATATCTCGATTTCCTATTCAATTTAGTAGTAAGAATTCAATCAATCTCTCCTTAGAGAATACTTATAGCACCTAAGGCAAAGATATATTAGTTCCATAAGATCTCTTACTCGCGATAATTTATAACTCATATAATCTCGCTTAGACTATCACTTCCAATACTAGTCTCATATATCTAGTCTCTTCCACGAGATACCAATGAATAAATAATCATGCAACTATACAACCATACACTACTCTTAATTAGGCCATACTTTCGACATTTACGCATATATGACAAAATAGCAAATAATGACTCATCCGCCTCTACCACACACGGAGGCAAATCAAAGATAGATAAGGAGACTCGCTTCTTGCGACGCCCTCCTCAAACACAACAACTACTCAAATAATTCAAAGGTTAACATAACGATGATTCACGGATAGGTAACTCGCCCAAATCCACCGGCAATACATGCCCACTTAATCACAATTACCAAGATAATTAAGGATGATTCGAGGTACGACCCCATCGGAGTAGAACCTCCAACACATAAGGCAACTCTTAGGCCAATTATGCAAATAAAAGATGAAATGTAATGCCACGTGAGAACGAATGAACAGGATTTATAGAAGTATGAACCCTAACTCCCGAGACAGTAAAATACCTCAAATGATGGTGGAGGAATCTATCTTTCCATAACTCACCTTTCCTTGATTCCTTTGGTTGGTCATTATCCTTTTCGTTATATAACAATTTCCCGCATTAAACCCTCGACGTCGCTTATCACACACTCTCACTCGCCTAGACTCTACCCGAGAACTCTAACCGAGCTCGATACCAACCGTGAGGACCCCGACCCGGAACCTACACGTGTCCCGAGCTGGAGCGTCCTCAAACTAACCCAATACTCCTAATACTTTAAAAACTTTGATTTAACTTCCAACATAAACACAACCATTTCAAAATAATTCTACTCCTTCCACATTGAATGAAAAGTTGACCAACCATGAAAATAATAAACCTGTTTTAGTTACAAAAGATATCGAATATAATATGGAATTAAAGTTTATGAATAC
The DNA here is from genome assembly GCA_022495995.1 of Adenophora triphylla var. japonica. NCBI lineage: Eukaryota > Viridiplantae > Streptophyta > Magnoliopsida > Asterales > Campanulaceae > Adenophora > Adenophora triphylla. The sequence goes on along the minus strand of JAFEMH010002245.1, from coordinate 127,575 downwards.
AACCTTTAAAAGAATTATGCTAACCAACCCTTTTACCCAATCTAAACATAACCCGACAATTCCCAAAATACCACTTCTAACACCTTTCCGCCCTTACTCGGTCTGGTCCACCCGTCTCGGAATCTAAAACAAGAAAGGGAGAGGGGTGAGAATAAATCTCAATGAGCTATTATGATATGCAAAGAAGATGCCAAACAAGGTGCAACACATAGCATGGTAGCACAAAACACTTTATAAAAGCGGTAAACACCTTACGTTACCTCATTTTACCTTTTTCCCGTCTCGAACAATAAGTCGTACAACGTGGGAGTAAAACTCCACTCTTTGGTGAATTGCCTCCAAAGACATTCACCTCTTATAGGTCTCATACCCCGTAGATCCATATAAGAAAGGATACCTATATTAGAGTATCCAACAATAATCTCGTCCCTCCTTACAACGATCGCAACAGCCCGTAAAGCTTTTGGGTCAATACACAGCAGCGTTAGCCCCACCCCGTGGCCACAGAGTGGGGAAGGGTCACCGGTATGATGTACCTTCAATCACTTATTGAACAAATCAATAATTGATTGGCATCCATCATACCCACCGAACATAACACGCTCAAGCACATGATAGTTACTTGAGATAATCCACAAAACGGGATAATAATATAACAATACCAAATAATCCACAAAGGGGATAAACACCATGGCAACATGGTAAAATATACTCATGTTCAACCAACATCATAATGTAACATTTAAGTAATACACTATGCATAGTATCATCAACAAATATGAATGATAACAAATAAATCCACAATGGAATAACCATACAACTACGTGGTAAACATATCCACACATTGGGATAACATAACAACTTGTCAAATATTCCACACTTGGGGAGCCACATAACACTTACCAAATAATCCACAAAGGGGATAAACAATATAGTCACATGGTAAAATAGAATATCTGGAAATGATCATTACATATTTAGTTTATAAAACCAATTCCATTTGAGAGATCACCTAAAAATACTCAATTTGGACTCTTGAACCATCCAATTTCGAGTCCGTATGAATTAACTATGATTTATTCAATTTCCACTCAACTTCTAACGTACAATACTACCTGCTGTAACCAATTCAGATTTTTGGGACATAAGGATAACTTCTTTAGCTATGAAACCATCACATTCATAAAGTACTCAGAAAAACACCCAATTTAGACCCAAGAACCATCCAATTCCGATTTAATATGATTAAGTTATGACCATCACAAGATTGCTAAACGAATTCCTCGGTTCGTAATTGAAGTTAGGATTTCTGGGGTCTTGGGCGACCGCCCAAACCTCTTGGGCGACCGCCCAAGAGGGTTTTCAAGGAAGTGTGAGTTTCTGCCAGCATGGGCGGCCGCTCAGCCCCCTTGGGCGACCGCCCAAGCCTCCTGCCAGCCCAAACTTAGGTTTTTAACCCCTTTAACCCTAGTTCTTCCTTCCCTCTACCATTGATTATTCAAGAACACCCAAGAACACCTTCATTTCACCAAATTCCAAACAAACATGTAAACTCCAAAACCAAGTAACCCTAGATTATTTATCACTACTATTCCTACCCATTTCAACCCTTTTAACTCATCTTCATTGAACCCTAACTTCAACAATTTCAAATTCCATCCATTCCTTACAAATCTAAATCAACTCCCATGAACCACTATCTTTTTAAGTCATTAATCTATTTTCTAACCCCAAGAAGATTTCCAAAGCATATAATAACAATCACAACACCAAGAACAACAATAGATAGTTCATGAGCACATAGATGAAAGGAGGTCATAACAACTCACCTTAGGTTTTTAGAATAAAATGTTGATCTTCTTAGCTTGACTTGTTCCTCTAGATGATCCATCCTCAAAAACACCCTTAGACTTGAATTTGGAGGATAAATGCCTTGGCTTCAAGAAGGAAGGTTGAGAGCTCCCATGGAGATTTTCTTGCTTTCTCTAGGAAGAAGGAGAGTGAATGAAGGAGGGAGAAGGAGAGTGAGGAGGATGAAGAGAGGGGGGCCGGATGGAGGGAGTATGGGGAAGAGGAGAGGGGAACACTTGGGGGAATGTTAGGAGGAAGTAGAAATGGCCCCCCTCCACTAAGGCTTTCCACTTAAATAAAATCTCTCCCCCTAATTATTTATTCTACCCATTTTATCCTTCTCTTACCATTTGTCCAATTTCCATTTTTATTATTCCCTAAGCTTCTTTATTTAACAACCAATAAATTCTCAAGAGGTTCCAAATTCACTTCTCACCCAATTTATCCTAATTTAAGAATTCTAAAGGCATAATTGAACACATAAAGCTAACATAATTATTAAAAGCATATAATTAAATATTTAAAAATGAGTGCCTAGGGTTGGGGTCGTCACATTTGGTCTAGCTAAAGACGGTAAAGAAGGGCGGCTCACCGGGAGGCAACCCGAAATTTTCTTTGTTTTTATTTTTGTTTATTTCTTTTTACTTAATTATTTATGTGGAATTTGTGCTACTAAGGTATTTTTGTGTTGTGGTGTTGTGTAGGAAAAAGCATGGAGAGGGGAGCAAAATCGTCCTGGGGCCTGTTTCCTAAAAAAAAAAAAAAGTTACTGAAATTTGGGAGCGTCGGCTCCAAAAATGGGGGAGCACCTGCTCCCAATTGCTCAAAAACGGAGAACAGTTTCTGAAAATTTGGAGCGTCCGCTCCCAATGTGGGGGAGCGTCAGCTCCCAATTGCTAATTACGGACTGACAAAAACAAAGAAGGGATGAAGCTGATTGTTATTTTTCAAAACTCTTTCTACTTCCCAACTCCTTCTTCCTCCTTGCTTCCTTCCTATTTTCTCTCTCTACCACCATTTTCACGACCCCTCCAACACCAAAGCCGCAGCCCCACCTCGCCATCTTCATCTTCCTCTTCTTCTTCTTCTATCCCCCCTCCTTAAACCGCCACCCATTACCCTCCCCAAACCACCAATTCGGCCGACTCCCTCTCTCTACCCAAAACCCACAAATTACACCCCATAACCCCAAATTGACCAACGACACCATCTTCCCCATCAATTTCGACACATATACACTCACCCCTTCCCTCAATTTCTTCCTTAAAGCCAAGCAATTCGGAACCCTAGAACAGCAATTTCGGGGCTTTTGGCAAGAATCTGTTGGAACTTGGTTTGGAGCAACAAGGTGGAGTTTTGGGAATTTGGAAAAGCAGTGCAAGGTAAATTTTCGACATTATTTCTTTGTTGAACCTTGAATTTCTTGGGGAGCTGTGGAGGTTCGGTTGGTATTGACAGGAGAATTTTTGTATGTGTTGGTGTTGTTTTATTACTGTGTTGACATTGTGTGAGGTTAGAGATCAATACCAGAGTAATGATGATGGTGAACCATCGGGTACAGCCGGAAAACCGTTCTATTCAGCTATTGATTCTTCCGGATTAGATAGGGTGATGGTGGTTGTTATTAGGCACTTTGGAGGAATCAAATTAGGCACAGGTGGATTAGTTAGAGCTTATGGCGGAGTAGCTTTCGAATGCTTAAAAAACGCCCCAACTCATCTTGTTAAATCAAAAGTCTCGATGGGCCTTGAGGTTCCGTTTGATCTTTTAGGGGTTCTTTACCACCAGCTACAATCTTTTCAAGCGGAGGACATCAAGCAGGATTATGATACCGGAAAAGATGGTATCACGATGGTAACCTTCAAAGTTAATTTTGATTGGGTTGAGAATGATTGAAGTGATGAAAGGTTTTGGATTCAAGCCAAATGATTTTACTTATGCAACTATATTGCCTTGGCTTTGTGATGCTGAGAAAATGTTTGAAGCTCCGACCATTGTGAAGGAGATGGTGAATAGACATGTTGCTCCTAAGGACAACTTAGTCCTTATTAGGTTGATAGAGGGCCAGTGCAAGTTAGGCAACATGGATGCAGCTTCAGATGTGTTGAATGCTATGATTCGGTTGTCCGTTCCAACTGAGGCTGTTCATTATGGTGTTTTAATTGAGAACTCTTGTAAGGCTGGAGAATATGAGCGTGCTGATAAGTTGTTGGACAGTATTATTGAGAAGGAAATTGTATTGACTTTCAAGGTCTTTGTTGAGATGGAACCTAATGCGTTTAATTCAGTGATTGAGTATCTTCCGTAATAATGGAATGACGGAGAAAGCCGAAACATTCTTCTATAATGGCTTGATGAAAATGGGTGTTCAAGACGAGGTAGCTTTTAATAATCTGATAAGTGGGCGGTCAAAAGAAGGTAGTCCTGACTCAGCCTTTGAACTTTTGAAAATTATGTTTAGGAGAAAGCGACATGGGTGATGCAGGCAATCGCATGTAAGATTCATTGTTGATGCTGATATGGTATTTCATTGCGAGTATGTGAATTTTGGTCGACATTCGATATGATCCTATGGTTCTGGTCCGAGGTAATCCCTATCCCTATTATATTTACTGCTGAATGCATTGGGGACAATGCAATTGTTTAGTGTGGGGGTGGGGTACCTGCTTATTGTTTGTATATAGTCATTTTCTTCTTTATTTAAAAAAAAAAATAATAATAATAAGAAAAGAGTGGCTAGGTGAAAACCGGAAACGGCACCTAGGCAAAAGGTGAGGAAGGGAGATGAATATATATATATATATATATATATATATATATATATATATATATAAATGAGAGGCTAAACGAAAACCCGAAAGGGCGCTTAGGCAAAAGGTGAGGAGTTGAAATTTGTGACATCTTGTACATCATCGAAGTTGGAGACATAAGGGAGGATTGGAGCGTCGGGTAGGATTATTCACTTTTGGCGTAGGAGGTTCGGTTAGAGGCGTTAGGTTAGAAAATCCTCGTTTTTCCTTTTTGGTGATATAAGGGGTATAAGGTGGTTCGATGTAGTTCACGAGGTAAGTCTTTGCTTGGGCATTGACTTTATTTTGAGGGAGTAGTAGTGTGAGGATAGCGTAGGGGAAGCTTAGGACATTGTAGTTCCCCCTAGCTTTTTGATGTGTGGGCCTTAGTTTGGATGTCCCGTTTTTTGCATATTTGGAGTTGGGGTCAAGCTAAGGCCGTTGGTATCATTATCATTTGTTGGAGTGAAAAGGAGCGGAGTTTCACTCTCCGAGTACATTGATTGAGTTGTTTGAGATTGTTGACTTTTTGATTTGGAAGTTTAGAGGAGTTAGGGAAATCACTTTCCCCTCACGCGCCTGTTTTAGACCTGGAGTTAGCGAGTAATTAGAAATTTACTCAGGGACGAGTAAAGTTCTAAGCGTGGGAGAATTTGATAGGTTGGTTTTAGCCTTGGTAATTCCTCGGTTTTTTCAGACATTTTATAGCAATTTGGTTACATTTTGTGTTTATTATAGTTAAATTGCTATATTTTATATTATTGAGGAAATATTGTAATATGAGAGAGTATTATTGGTATTTTATGGTATTTTGAGTTAGTCCTATTTTGGAGATGTCAAGGAAGCCAGAAAAATCAAAAGTCAACAAGTCAGCGAAGATTCAAGGACAAAGCTGTAATTATCAGAAGTGTGGGGACCAGAATGAAAATATTTGTAATCCAGGGGCCAAAATGCAAATTCTAGAAACATAGTGGACCAAAGTAAAGAAGGAGTTTAAGAAACAATTTCAACCGCATGTGAAGTCCTAAGCAAGGCGTGTTGACCGAGGTTGGCAGAGTTGACCGTGGCTGGAGGAAAGAGTTTTGATGTTAATCAATTTCCTTTTTCTTTTATTATTTCTTTTATTATTTAGATTAGGTTTTATTGGACGGAGGAGTATATAGACTTCTTTTGTCAATTGTAGGAGAGACTTTTATTATTATTTTTCCCTAGAGAGTTGACAACTTTTTATGGAGAACTAATTTCTTTGCTTTGGATTCGATTATTGGAACCGTCTTGAATTCAATTGAGGTTAATTTCTTTTCATCTATTTTGTCCTATTCATATTTTCTTCTGTTTTAATTGATTGATTTGATTTCTAGGGTTTTGCAATTTGGCCAATTGTTTAATCTTGAATCTTAATTCATTGCTAGAATCCTCTAAGATTGTGTCAATTTAGGATTTCACAAGTAGCAAATTTATGGTTTATGCATGTGTCATGGTAAATTATGAATAGGAAGAAAATAGACAAGTATCTAATTGAAATAACATTAGAACGTGTTCTCGATCTTAATCTCTTAAAACGGAATCAATCGATATTATGAATCTAGACTGTGTCAGTTAGGTTTAGGTATTGATTAGGGTTATTAGTGAATGTGTCATTGCTATTAACTATTATCAAAGGAAGAGATAGAGATTGAAATAATTCTCGTGATCGAGTGAATAGGGTAAAAGTGAAAAGGGTTAATCAATGATATTTGAATGATAGACGGAAAAAATAATTGATTCAAAGTGCTTTCCTTTAATTGTTTACAACTTAGTTTTTTTTATTCCCGTCTTAGAAATTTAATAAAATCAATTTTAAACCCCCCAATCTTGTCAAGTGACAATTGTGCAAATAAATAACCTTTCTTCAGTGGATCGACCCTGGACTTGTCCTAGCTGCAGTTTTGTAGCCGAGTCTTGGTATTTAATTTGTAGGCGTGCGACTTTAGCCTATTAGCCTCCCTAGATGGGATGCTTGCCTCCAACTCTTTAAGTCGGGTAGATGCCTCCTCGGCTTGCTTGAGAGCTTCAACCTTTTGCCCTTCCAGTTCAGCCTCACTAAGCCGGACAGCCTCCTCAACTCTGGCTAGAGCCTCCTTTGTCGTTTTCTCCTCCTCCTCGGCCTTAGTCTTTGCCGCCTTAAAAGCATCAGTATCAGCATGGAGTTTTTTGAGGAGCTCCACGACGCTCTTCAGGTCGGCCTTGTCCTTCTCGGCCCGTTTTTCAAGTTTTTGCCCCTATACCTTAGCCGCCTTAGATTTAATTGCTTCATACGCCGAGACCGTGGCAAGCTACAAAGGACAAAGAAAAATTCAGAAAAGTACAAGTATAAAGAATACGAGTAAGATATGATTCAAAAACGAGGTGGCATACCTTGCTCAAAAGGAGACCTTTCCTGCTGCCTAGGCTCTCCATGCTGGGATTGGAATCCAGCATGTGATCCAGAAGTTCATCATCCATTGATCTGTAGATGACTGCCAGACCTACCCTCTGCTGGGGACCCTTGCGGGCAAGGACATCCATGCCCTTGAAGACTGGCTTCACGTGCCTCCTGCACAAATTGCTCAACTTCATCATATGTTTTTATATGCCGAGCAAAGAGTACAGTCGAGGAAGGCCCAGTTGCAACCCGTTTAGAGTAACCCCCCACCTCGGACTTTGTCCTTGGCCGTTTTTGAGATGGGGTCCTTCCCCCAACATTTTCCTCCTCGACCTCAACTAGGTCGGCCCGCTTCAGAGCCTCCGGCCTGAGGAGTAATGGTTTCATGGGAGCTTTGTCCCTCCCCGGCAGGGGCCTCCTGCCCGTCTTCAGCTTCCTCGATGGAGGTCTCAACACCTCCCACCAGCTTCAGAGGTAAAATACCAGCCTCTTTGGTGGATAATACTGCCTAACGAGCAATGGAGTCATCTCGTCTTTTGCCCTTGGTCGAGGACCTGGAGGTCATTCTCTTCAACTTCATCAGAGCTTGGGGATCAAGAATTTCTTCCTCCATTTTTTGGTTTGCTCTTCAGTTAAATCAGCAAAAGATGAGAAAGGACAATTAATAAAATGACGAGGAAGGATAAAATAACAAAATAAAATTTTACAAGTATGAAGATGAGGGGGAAGGAAAATTTACAGTCGAAAACGCCATCCTCGGCAAGACATCTATCGTTATACAACTTGCATACGTCACACTCATCGTGGAATACTAGACCGGGGTGCAGCCTTCAGTCAGGAAACCTATTCCCTCTCACGACGGGGACGAGGGGGACCAAGCCTTCCAAGGGCCCTTGCATGATGTCGGCCTGAACGTAGTACCTATAGTCGGTTTCCAAGCTTAACCAACACAAGGTGCCTACCTCAAAAAACTGCCTTAATCTCTCAATCAATTGTCCACTCCACTTAGGCCTCCACACCTGCTCGGACACCCCAGGAAATTTCGAGGGAGCAGCAAACTCCCAACCTTATCGGCTTTCTACCCTATTGATGTGGTTGTTCCACCTCGATACTTTGCTAGATATAGGTTAGATGAGTTTGGATTGATTGGGGTCACTCCTTATCACCAAGATCCTCGTATCCTCCTTGTAACTAACAGTGAAAAAATGATGGAACGCAAAATGACAAGGTTCAAAACCTAAGCTACGACAAAGAACTATAAAGCTGGTGATGAACCTCACGGCATTGGCACCTAGCATAGCCGGGACAGTTTGCATGTCATCAAGAAACTCCCAAATAGAGGGGTATAAGGGAAGACGGAGGCAAAGCTGGAACATTTTATAGAAAAAATGGACATAATTCAAGGAGCATGAAGTCATCCATTGCCTTTTAATTTTTTACGCGGGACCCGGGAAGGTAGCTAAGTTGGTACTCATCCCTCGACACCCCATACTTGGAGTGTAACTCCTCTATCATTGGTTCCCCGGCTTTAATGGGTTTGGGCCCAGGGGTGTATATTCTACCTCGGTTGGACCTCTCCCGTCCTCTACCTCGGCCCCCATCTTGGGCTCCCTCGACAAAGACGTCCACGATCCTCCCGAAAGTTGAGGGACCAGTAGGACGAACAATATTACTTCCTCTTCCCGTCATGGCTGCACAAATAAAAGAACAAGGGTCAAAATTTGGCCAAGGCAAATGGAAGGACGAGGAAGAGTATCCCTCCTCGTCTTATTAACTAAAAGTGAGGAGAGATCCTTATCCAACAAAGGGTGCTCCAGGTGGTCAGACTTTAGATAATAGAGATTGATGTGATCAAGGATCTCAGTCTAACCGTGGAACAACACAATGTTTAGGGATTCAACGTCAAGGCGGTCAATCCTAAACCGACTAGGATAACGGACGTCGGTTCTAGAAGATTGGTACCTCGTCAGTATCTCCCCGATTTCATTCAAACTCAACATCATCCAAGGGCCATCAATTCGTTGGTAAATTCTAAGATTTTGGGTGTGATAGCAATACAAGGCATTTCGGTTGCTTCTCCATGTTCTGGCCATGGCTATGAACGAGGAAGGCACAAGAAAGACTTAAGAAAAGCTTCAAAAACACCAACAATGTTTGAACAAAACCACCAAAAACAACACCAAAACCCAGAAATTCGAAACTAAAATGCAAGAAATAAGGAGAAAGGGAAGAGTTATACCTGAATTTGAAGATTGTTGTAGAGAAATACGTAAGAAATCAAGCTCGGATTCAAGTAAATCAAGCACAAACTCAGAAATTTCTTGTTGTTTCAAAGCTTATAAGTCTCTATCAAGATTGAAAAGTGATAAAAGAGTAGAAAGGGAACATATTTTGGCTTTTATACCCATATCTAAAATGGGTATGGGTCAAAATTCGGGTAAAGCGTCCACGTCGCCTCCTTCTTCACAATTAATGTTTCTGGCAAGTTTCAAGAAAAAAGTCCCGTCAATAATGGGGCGCATTCCCCAATGTGTAATAACCGGCGGATAAAAGGATTAAGCCTCGTGATTGATAAAAACACGTTCATATTCGTTTAAGCCGAGGTAGAGCACCACTTCCTCCTCGGCATAGCTGAGATAGAAAGGCGGGGGCCACTGAACGGTATAAATCGAGGTATGAACGTGGGTAATAATCGGGCAAAGCCCAATGGATTGGGCACAAAATATAATCCATATATGTCTCAAATACGACATAGGAAGTGGGTCTTTCCTATCTATGCTCGTCATGCCTACTCGTCATTTCCCACTATGTCGACCTAAAAATAGCAGAGCGAACAATGACTAATGCACTGAATTCTTGTATGACAATCTAGGCACTTACTAATGCCGATCAAGGCACCTCTCGATACCGAGCAAGGCATCCGCCAAAGCCGATGTAGGCTTCAACAAAAGACGTGGAGACCCTCATCGGTCATCATCCAAGACAAGGAAACGGACTTCCCTATTCTTGGCTCCTCTCTTCCTCGGCACTCATTCATACCGATCAAGCATCACATGCCGAGGAGCTTGCCTTCTAGGCATACATATATAATGCAATTACATAATCCTACTAAAAAAAAGATTGTGGATAATTATAATCCAATTAGGATTATAACTTGCTCTCATACGTTTTCCTATTCAAAGATGGACTCTAAATCCTGCACCTATAAATACAAGTCATAATTCATATTATTTTGGTAACTTATCTTGACTATAAACTTTTGTCAATTGATTTCTCTCTTTAAATACAAGCATTTACTCTCACGCCGGAGGGCGTTCGCCGGTGAAGCCCTGACTTAGTTTACGTATTTGTTCATGACTATTCACATCCAGTATACAACTTGCCAATAGATTTGAACTAATTCGAACGTTTTTGAAATCATCAGTATTATTGCAGCACACATACATCTATCATACAACAACAATATTATTTCACTGTCCCAATAAATTTCACCTACAGTGAGGTAATTATAAGTGAGGATAATATTTACGCAGCCTTGCCTTGATATTAAAGTACAAAAAGACTGTTTTCGAATGACACATGATAAAAAATGCGTCGAAAATTCTATGAACTGGTTGTTGCTTTATAACAAAAAATCGCGAACAGATTAGTGAGTCATTTTGTTTTATTACATTATATTATTAAGTAAAAAAATAGTGAGTATTTAAATACATAAAAAATGATGAAAAACACTAGTACATTTACCATAAAGATAAAGAAATTGGTAAACAAACATTTTAGGATAACAAAATTTACAAAAAAAACATTTATTTTGAAACAACAAAATTCTTAAATATAAACATTCATAACAAAAAAAAACTTAGTTCTGATGATATGTGGCATTAGCTTCCGTAATGAAGGTTGCGAGTTCGAAACCTGTTGTTATAGACATGTACTAGTCTATATATAAGTCCTATGATATAGCCTAAAGATATTTTATCTATCATTAATAAAATTAAAAAAAAAAAAACTCTATATTTGAAAAAAAAAAAAAAAGAATTTAATCATTCATAACAAAAAAAAGGACGAGAGTATCATTGGAAGAGAATGCGAAACAATTCCGAATTCCTACATTTTATTTTATTTTTTGGTGAAACCAAATTCCTACATTACCCTTGTGGTTCTCTCTGTATTGTGGAGTATTATGGGATTTCGAACCGTTATAACATTATAACGGGAAGTTAGCTTCAACGGCCTGACCTTAACTTTTTATGTTATCATGTAAAATAGGACAAAATGATGGAGACAACAAAGAAAGATCGTGACAGAGCTGGCATTATGTAAGGCATGTAAAAGCCTCTTCTATCATGCTACCTCAATCTCATAATAATAATGTCCATAAATTTAAAATGTACGAAAAATTCGTAACATAATCAAATCAAAGGTACTATTATAAGTGAAAAAGTAATTATAAATATGAAAAATGTGATAAAATTGCTAGTGGAACCCACAATTTAGGGGTCATTTCCCTCTTTACGGGTTAAAAACTGAAATAAGTACTCCCTCCGTTTCGTAGAACTTTACTTCTTTACTGTTGAGAACGGAAAATAAGGAATAATGTTATTAAAGTAGGTGTTGTGAGTGGGAGGAAAGAGAATGAGTGGAGAGAATAGTAAATTTGAAAAGTGTTGTGAGTATGACAAGTGGGTTCCATGAATAAAGAAATATTAAAAAATTTCTTTTCTAGAAAAGTGAAACTTTAAAGTGAGACGTCCAAAATAGTAAAAGGGATAATATTTTATGGGACGAGGAGGGTATTGTTTACTCAGTCCCAGCAAGCAATTTATTTCATTTTTGGGCGTCATTTAAAAAAGCACTTTCAAAAAGTAAGCGCAAATTACTTATTCTCTCATTCTTCTCTCTCTTTCTTTTGCATTCATGCGTTCTCTTTCTTACGTCATCTCTCATTCTCTCTCTATTTAATTTTTCATCTCATGACATTTAAAGCTTTTTCTCTTTCTAGTCAGCATTTAACTTATTTTGCGTCTTTATTTTTGTGTTTCTTTCATTTGGGTCGGAGGGAGTATTTGGAATCATATTTTGAACCTAAATATGAGTGGCGAATTAACGGTCAAACGAGTGGGCCAGGGGAAGGAATAAAGTGGGCCCCGCCGGCCATTGCTTTTACCGGATTTTCTCTATTTTCCAATTACTAACGAACTTCCATCCTTCCCGCCATTAAGACTAGAATTATTTGGTGAAAAGAAAAGGGAGCATTATGATGTTAGGGGAAAAAAGTAATACTCCCAACCCAACCTACCAAAATAATTGTACTTCTGACATTTTACATACTCCCACCGTTCCAACATTTTATAGATTTTTGCCAAATGCACGAGAATTAAGAAAGAATTATTATATTGAAAGTATTGTGAGTGTGAAAATAAAATAGGAGAGAGAATGAGTGGAGAGAATAGTAAATTATAATGATGATGTGAGTATTAAAATAATGTAGGAGAGAGAATGAGTGAAGGGAATAGTAAAGATTCCTTTCCATTTTAGGAAAGTTATATATTATTGTGGGACGCCCAAAAAGGAAAGTTTATATATTATCATGGGACGGAGGGAGTACACATTAATTAAGAAAAGCATTTAATACATCCTAAATATACTAAACTATTTTTTAAATATTTCAAATACTTAGAAAATTAAATAATTTTACAATAACAACTATCTAATTATAAATAAGGATATTTCAAGCAAATTGTGTCAAAGTTGATAAAAAAATGTAAAACTGTAAATATTTTGAGACAAAAAAATTCTCCTAAAACTACAAATATTTTGGAACAAAAGGAGCTAAAACCACATCGTGTTTATTTTAAGATAAAGTAGCTAATAATTAGTACTCTCACTAGAAAATAAATAAAATTTTATTTTTGTGTCCTATTTAAATATTTAAAAAGGACACTCTCAATGAATTTTTTTAATATTTTTTTATTTATTTGATTCACATGTAATACTAACAATAATTATTCACTAACTATTATCTACCCACTATCTCTTTTCTATCACATTTTTTATACTCAAAACACTTACTTCACTATATAAATAATAATTTTCATGTAATTCTTATTTTGTGTATTATCAAATAAATGAGGCGGAGTGAGTATTACATGATATTTCTCGTGGCACCTGATGCATTTTTTAAGTTTGCACTCATGCTCACTTCATCATCGTAACGATCCCAAATTTTCACAATAAAATAATACTTAATTGATAATAAGATAACCTCCAACGGCTACTAAAAATCATAATTCAAACACTAACCACAATATGAAATATAACTTAAATGCGGATAACGGTAACAATTTCAACGGCCAGTACAATCCACTAGCTCAAAAAAATCTTTAAAATCTAACAATCTCTCAAATAACTGAAATAACTTACTAAAGAGTCTAAAATAAAAATAAACTAAACCGATCCTTGAACTCCTTATGAAGTACTCCCGAACCATTTCACATTCTTCCTATATGAGATCTGGAAGAAAAGAAGATAAAAGGGTGAGCGAAACGATCGCTTGAGTAAGTTCATATACAACCCTCCTAAGGTTACTAAGGAGGAGTTGACCTGAAGGAATATCAAACGATACAAATTTCAAATAACAATCGAAGACATAACGAAGTACAAATTCGAAATCATTATTTAACAAATTCTCAAATCACATGTCTTTCAAAATCTCAACGGTTTCACAAACTGAGTTGACAAATATTTTGGAGTTTCAAATGATGACGAAATCGATTCAAATTGACTCGAATGGTTTACTTATTTAAAACTGTCCCATACCAGCTTTAACTAACTAAACCACTCACAGATTTTTAGGAATTTCAAAGGACTGATAAGCTGAACAAAACTAACTCGAGTAATCTAATTATCTACAACTGTCCCATATCAGCCGTAGATAATCAAATCACTCACAGGCATCATGATCACATAAGTGGTCCACTGACCTTATCAAACCAAAATCCCATAAAGGGAACAAAAGCCCACAAGGAGCACAAAGGTTGACTCCGCATAGTTCTAAACAGTGTATCCGAAACACTCCACCACTACTACATTGAAGCGGTGAACTAAGTTTGCCCGAAGGCCGAAATATCAAATATACCCCGCCGAAGCAGGTTGTCTAACTTAGTGATCATTAATGGAACAAAAATCACATCATATCAAACTCATTTTTTATACAGAATACAAACTTTCACAATAACAACAAAATTCTGTATTTACGAAACCAAAAGGATGATATAGCAAACGAATAACAAAAGATTAGCAAATAACGGTAAACGAGAGAGTCAAAACAAATATTGACGCGAGGTTAGCTTTTACGTATCAAAGAAACGTACATCGCCAAGAAATATGCGGAAACCTAAACAATGAAACGGAGCGAAAATCAATTAACTTAAAGATGTATAATCCCTTACCTCGATTGTTTGTACTCAAACAATTGCTAACTCCGATCGGATCTACACAAATAAATAATATCCGTTAAGTACGGATTAACTACTTAATACTCCGTCTCAACTTAACTTTATTTTACTTCACTAACTTATGGGTTAATTCTATTTAACTCTGTCTCAAGTTGCTTTCCACTTCTAGAGTTTCCCAAAATATCCTTCACATAAATACCAAAACACCTCTAGGATTTACCCAACTACCCTTAGATTTTTAACATTTTTATTCCCCTTTTTTAAATAATTTCCTAAAGGTCTTTTGACTTTTCATTACTCTAAAAAAGGTCCCTTTAAGTTTTCTTATTTCTAGAAAAGTCCCTTTAATTTTCAGAATTTTGCAAAACAGCCCCTCAACTTTCAGATTTTACAAAACAGCCCCTTAATTTTCAAAAATTACCAAACAGTCCCTTGACTTTCAAAAATTATAGAATAGTCCATTGACTTTCAAAAATTACAGAACAGTCCCTTGACTTTCAAAAATTACAGAACAGTCCCTTAACTTTCAAAAATTACAGAACAGTCCCTAATTCCCAGATTTACAGTTTGGTCACTAGGGTTTTGAAAAACTGATTTTCAGCTTTTAATCTTGGTTAGATTTCTAACCAAAAACACTTTTATTCAAAATCAAAACCTTTTTGATACCAAATATTTACCCAAAACAATTTTGTAAACAAGTTTTAACATCAAAATATTAACACAACACACACTAACCCTAATTTCAATCATCATAAACCCTAGCATGCATATTAGGTCCAACCTAATTTACTTAACATGCTTTCCAATCTTAATCAATATTAGGTTTTCAATTAATCAATAATCCGATAAATTTAATGTCCTTAAATAAATTCTTAATTAATCAACAATATTCATAATAAAAACCCCAATCTAATCTCAAGAGTTTCTAGGGATTTCTAGGCTTTAAATTTAAGAACAATAATTATGGGACGAAAAAATTCTTACCTTGGTTTTGGTTTGCTAAGCTTTCTTCTTCCTTTTTCTTCTCCAAGTCACAACCTTCTTCTCTGTCTCACGGAATCTCTAGATAAACAAAGAATCTCTCCCAGCCTTTCCCTATCTCTCTCTTGCGGCAATTACCTTGCCGCCTCTCCTCTCTCTATTTCCTTGGTTTGTAAAAATAAAACTAACCCTAAGTATTAAAAAGAATATATATATATATATATATATATATATATATATATATATATATATATATATATATATATATATATATATATACTCCTCGTTCAGTGACTTAGGATTTTTTGAAATGGCACGGGGATTAAGGAAAATGTAAATGTTGTGAGTGTAATTTAAAAATAGGAGAGAGAATGAGTGGAGGGAATAGTAAATTATAATGGTGTTGTGAGTATTAAAATAATGTAGGAGAGAGAATGAGTGAAGAGAATAGTGATTTAAGGTTTCCATTTTGGGCCGTCCTAAGTCGGGTGGGACGCCCAAAATGGCAAAAAGTCCTAAGTCGGCCGGGACGGAGGGAGTATATATTTAGGTGAATTTTTCTAATCCTAATCTAATTAAATTTTTTAAGCCCACAAGATTACTTAACCAAATTAAACAAGCCCATTACTTTCAATTCTTTTATTAAAAAGGTAGTCCAAATAATTTAATTTAAAGAAACAATTTAATTACTAAAACAATTATGTAAAATGAGTATTTATAAAACGGTTCTACTAAATCTAAGCCCAATACCAAAATTCAACTCATCTAAATAATTTAACCCACATAATATAATTCTAGGAATTCAATATAATATTAGGCCCTCTAAAAGCCTAAGTGAAAATTTAACAATTTACCAAATAATTCTCGTAAATTTTTGGGTTATTACGATCATTATCACTGGATTTAACCTTACACCCTTAATCAATTACTCCCTACGTCTCAAAATATTTGTCCTATTTTACTTTTTTGTTGAATTTTGACCACAAATTTATGAGAGATTAATCATGTTCATGAAATTTTAAAAGTTATTGTTGATAATATTATTAATGGTGAATCAATAGGAATTTTTAGAATTTCATGAACATAATTAAATTGTCATATATTTGTGGTCAAAGTTCAACAAAAAAGTCAAATGGGATAAACATTTTGAAACGAAGGGAGTATTTTTTTCTTTTAATATATATTTTTTTATCAATGAGGCATGTAATTAAATTAAAGATGCCAATCCCAAATTCACAAATACAATTTTCTTAGCGTTTCTCTTCAGTTGTAACTAAAATAAGAGTGTGTGACCAAAGTGGCCTTCGTCCAGTGGTATGTTGGTGACTTCTCGAAGGGGAGGTCACCGGTTCGATTCCCCTCAAGGGAAATTTCTGTGGTATAATTCCTACCTTGGGTTTCAGGGTCCTTTGGAGAGCAGCTGGAGCAGCCAATTGGTGTTGTAAGAGTGATGCAATTGCCTCGGCAGGAGCAGCTGGAGCAGCCAATTGGTGATGTAAGAGTGATGTAAATGCCTTGTAGGAGGGCTCCCTTGGGGCTCTGGAGTATAAAGGGTACTGTCACCCTGGCTGCATAGAGCACATCCCGCGATTTACCTCCGCCAGCATACTGAGGGGCCGATACCTGATGGTTCAGGATTAGCCCGACAAAATTGAAAACCTGGGTATCAAAAAAAATAAGAGTGTGTGATTGTACTAAAAATATTGGCATGGATTTCCTTTATAAATAAACTAGCCTAAGCCCGTGTCCAATGCCACGTTTTTTGTTTTTTTTATTTTAATTTAATTTTTTTTTTTTTTATATGCTCGTGTCCAAGGCCACATTTAAAAAAAAAAAAACTTTTATAATTTTTTTTTAAGGGCGAAATGGGAAATGGAGTGAATAGTGAGGACAAAATGGTCATTTTCGCGAATGAAACTATTCACACCACCACTGTTTAAAACAATGGTGTGATTTATAATATAGAAGAGGAAAAAGATGATTACATGTAAACTGCGCAGTAAAATCACGTGGGGTAGAGTTGGAGTTGACTAAATGTAGTGACAGCTATAAGACCATTAACAAGTAAATTCTTTTCATAGTCTATTTTTGTCGAATCTCATTTTTCATTTAAATTAATAAAGCAAGTAAAAACTTTAAAATTAAACAGTCAAAAAAGAAAAGTAAAAAATTTAAATTGTGTGACGGAGGAAGTATTTTTTTTAGCAATTTATTAAAATAATAAAATAACTTTTCAAGTTTTTTATAAATTCCATACTCTCTCCGTTATATAGTAATATGCAAAAAGTCTCATTTTAAATGTCTCTAAGTAATCAATAACAAAATTGAAATAAGACTCACTGATCATACTAACAATAATTACACATTTATCTCACTTTTTCTCTCATATCCAATTATCTACATTCAAACAAAGTCCATCACTTTTTTTAACTTTTTCTTAATTATTGTGTCAAATTAATTTGTGTATGTTAATATGAAATACAGGGAGTATAAAATAAGAAGAATGAATGGTTTATTTAAAAAGTTGATAACATTAATGATAAATCAGTGGGAGAGCTACAATATAACGATTTTTATGAAATAATTACATTTTAAAAAAATAATTACCAAAATAATTCACCTTTGAAACTATTTTTCAAAATGGTCACTTTTTGAAACTTGCTACATTGTGTAGCGGTTTTAACATTTGACCGTTGAAACTCGCTACACCATGTAGCGAGTTTAGTGTAACATGTATAAACCGTTTGAATTAATTAAAAAAAACTGTAATTAACAAAGTGAAACTCGATACACCATGTATCGAGTTTAGGCGTACACAGAACTCGCTACATGGTATACCGATTTAGAAAGACCAATTTCCAGTAGATAAGGTTTGAAGATCCAGATCCATTCTCATTCTCATATCATCTCATATCCTCATACTTACTTTCAAAAAAAAAAACAAATATTCACATCATTTAATTTCAAAATCGTTGAATACCAAGAATTAAGGTAAATTAACAACATGTTAATCATTGTTTTTACTTGTGTTTAGATATATAAATTAAATTTTTTATTGTGTTTTAGTATATTATAGATATAAATGTTAGGGCTTTGTTATATAGGTTTTAACACTTTGATTTCGTAATGTAGGGTTAAAGATGAACAGTGGTTCAATCATTTTCATGTGCTATTGGGGAGGTGATGATAAACAACCATTTCATGGTCCTCGTTTTCAAAAAGGACCAAAATTTACAATTAGGGCTAATTGTCGATGGAGATACAATGAGTTGATTGATAAATTATATAAAAAGATGGGATTAGATCGGTCATAATATGATTTGGAAGTCATTTATAGATGTCCTCATACTTTTGAAAGCGGGATTGGTGAGTACTTTCATTTCCGTATTGAAGATGATGCATGTATGAATATAATGTTTGATGTTTTAGCTAAATTTGGGGGGGGGATGAGTAATTTGCAGATGTATGTGATTGTAAAATTGATTGAAAAATCGACGTTATCCAGAGTTTGAAATACTGCACACAGAGACCATTTATGGGTATTCACCAAGTTGTAATCGTGATGCAAGGGTTGGTCAAAGTAAACAAACACTTGTATCAACTCAAACTTTAAATTATGGTAACATGTACACCGCATGCCCAAATGATCTAGTTGATGATGATAATTCTAAAGATGATGTAGATTATGAAGAAAGAGAAGAAGACACTGATGTAGATGCAATGCTAGACGATGTTGATGATGAATATCAGGGGGGTAGTAGTGATTCTGATGTCAATTTGGGAGAGGGTGATGATGGGCCGATTGATGATGGCGTGGAAACACATTTGGTTCATTATGAAGCACCAAAAAATCGAAGGTATGAAAGAGAAGATTATCCTTTTTATTGTGATATTGGTTGTTCTGCTCGATAAGAAGAATGCTTAATTGATTACCATAAGTTTGGGATCCAGAGAAAGATGAAATCGCTAAAGGGATACACTTTTCATTCAAGAACGAGGCGCAATTTGATATAAAAAGGTATCATATTCGCATCAATCGTCGGCTTAGGGTAAGAAAGAGCACAACTCATACATGGGTAATTGAATGTCTATTGAAAAAGTTTCCATGCAATTTTTATGTTCGTGTGAGTAGGAGGAAGTTTGGATATTGGAAAGTGACCAAGTATAAGGCTCCTTATTGCTGCTTATATTCTGGAGAAAGTCGAGATCACCCCAACCTAGATGCGAAGTTTATTGGTCGGCAAGTAGTTATTCTTATTAAGGACGATTCATGTGTCAAGGTTGGAGTTATTATTGCACACATCAGTGATATTTTTGGAAAGGAAATTACCTATAAGAAGGCATGGTGTGGAAAGTAGAAGGGCATTACAGAAGTTTTTGGATATTGCGAGAAATCTTATATAAAGTTACCCGTGTCCTAGCAGCCATCCAAAAATACAATCCCAGAATAATTGTTGAGTATACTCATCCTCCTCCTCCTGTCGGTGAATTACACATGTTTCAACGGATGTTCTGGTCATTTGGGTCTTGCATTGAAGTTTTCTCTCATTGTCGGCCTGTCATTTCTATTGATGGAACATTCCTTTATGGCAGATTTAAAGGGGTAATACTGATTGCCATGGGTGTTGACGCCCAAGACAGTATACTTACTCTTGCATTTGTTGTTGTTGAAAAAGAGGACTGGACAAACTGGCGTTAGTCCTTATATCTTCTTTGCAAACATATTATAAAGAGTCGTGAAGTATGCTTGATATATGACCGTCATCACGACATTCTTAAGACTATAGCGAAAGATACGTGGTGGCCAAATGTGCATCATCGATATTGCTTGAGACATATGCGAGCAAATTTCTTGGATAAGCATAGAGGGGAAGGTTTGAAGTATCTGCTTTGAAAAGCGGGTAAAGCAAGTCAAGATAGAAAATTGAAATCTACCTTAGAGAGTACCATTCAATTAACCTAGGGGCAATTGCATGGTTTCTGAATTAGATGCAAGAAAAAGGACATTGGCACACGATTGTGGTTACAGATATGACATTATGACTACTAACATGTCTGTGGTTTTCAATGGTGTCATGAAGGGAGCCCATGGGATGCCAATAATAATAATTGTTGAAACTGCCTTCTACCGTTGTGTGGAGTACTTTCAAGTAAGGCATGTATTTTCAATTAATGCCTTAGGAGGTAATCCTGATAACCCTAACATCAATCCCCTACACCAAATCAGCCATAAAGTTCATTATCGATACTTGAAGAATAGCGAGAAATGTATAACACATCAGGTAAGGAGGTTCAACACTCATGAGATAGGGGTGTATCAAGTGACAACCGCACATCAGGGTGATAAAGGTGGATATATCCAAATTGTCCGATTTAATGAGCATACCTGCATATGTGGTAAATGGGTTGCCTATTAAATGCCTTGTTCCCATCTTATTGCATGTTTCCATTCACAACATCATGATGGTCGTTCTTTTGTTTCTCCATTTTACACCATTAGGAAATACTACAAGACATGGAAGGGAACATTTGAACAAATCCACCATGAGGACTATTGGGATGTGAATGGTTTAGTGACATGTTTTTTCCCTAATCCCCTCCTTCGACGTTCTGCGAAGTCCATATGGCCTAGATCAAGACGCTTTCGAAACTGTATGGACTTTCAAGCAGATAAACGAAAGACTAAGTATTCATAATGCAAACAAGAAGGCCACAATCGTCGTAGATGCCCAAACATTAGGGAGTAGAAGAATGTTTTCCATATAATTTATGTTTGAGTTGTTGGATTTACTTTGTATTTCATTTGAATTTAGTTTGAGTATGACTTGGATGTAATTTAAATTTTTTATACAGTTTGTGTTGTTTCACTTACAGTTTTTGTTGTAAATTGTGTTTGTTTTGAGTTTCAGTTTCAGTTTCTATTTTTTTACAAAATGTGTTTCTGTTTTCAGTTTTTTTTTTAGTTTTTGTAATTTTAATAGTTTGCTGCTGCTGGGAAACTCATTTCTAGTAAACTCGCTACACCATGTACCGAGTTGGGTGAAATCTCTACATGGTGTAGCGAGTTCACTGGAAATGTGTTTCCCATCAGCAGCAAACTATTGTAATCCCACTTGCGCACAAAAATTCCATAAAACGCACATCTCAACCTGTACTAAAGTCTTAAAACAATATACTAAACTGTACAAAAACTTAAAAAACCATACAACAAACATCCAAATAAAAACTTAAAAAACCATACAAAAAATTCATAAATGTTTTCTTACAACTAATATCACAAAGTTTTATTATATCTAACTAAAAACATAGTTTCACTTATTTCTCCTCTCAAACTTTCTATCATACGCATCGGGGTGAATTTCTTTGTCAGATGCCGCTCCCGAGACCCTCTTCTAATCAACTACTCCCGTTGAGCAGGGGTAAGACGTACCCCACTAGCTAAAGTCGCAAACGAATCAAAGAAGGGTGGAATATCCGCTTATGAGGATGATTCCTAAAGACACTTCCCGAGTATACCGACGTGTGAAAAGTCCTAGGTAGAGGGTCAATGAAATCATCATCATCATCATTAATAACCCCACTCACCTAACTCGGGCCGTGACGAGAGTAAACACCTGAATAAATATCTTACTCAACCTCATATAACCCCACTCACCTAACTCGGGCCGTGACGAGAGTAAACACCTGAATAAATATCTTACTCAACCTCATATCTAATCCTCTACTCTGCCTCCTCCACCTGAGTAGGTCCCCACTGTGAAGGATAATCAAAGAGTCCATCATACTGAGTCTCGGAATCTGGCTGGACCTTGTGCTCTGGTTGGACCTAGAGCTCTGGCTCATCTGGCTCGTCGTACAAGTCAATTTGTGGTTGTGGTTGTGGCTGTGCACGACGTCTAAATACATATATAGATATAGAAACTTTGAAATATCAATAACAAATACTTCTAATTCTCCAAAATTGAGCCTCAAATTGAGTTCAAAACCTCAAAATTTCAAATATACCACAATGGAGTTCAAATATTCCAACTATTGAGCTCAAATATACCAAAAATTGATTTCGCTTATACCAACAATTGGGTTCAATAAAAACACTAATATTAAAAAAAAATCCTAATAATTTCAGTATATTCAAACAAAAATCAAAGCATATACACAAATCAAAGCAAAATCATCAATTACCCAAATCAAAGCAAAATCATCAAAGCATGTACCCTATTTCAACAAGTACCAAAATCAAATCATATACCCAAATTAAATCATATACCCTATTTCAACAAGTAACCAAATTAAAGCAAAATTATCAACAATGAAGAAGGATAAACTTGGATGTAAACTTACAATAACGAAATTAGATGGTGAAAAATTTGGATTTGATGATAGCAATGGCAAAAAATTTCTTCTTCTCCCTTCTCCCTTTTCCCTTGCTTAGACTTAGTTTTTTTTGTTTCTTTGTTTAGAGACTGTAACCCGCCGCTGCTGCCTTTGTCTGATTTTTTAGAACACGCTACACCATGTAGCGAGTTTCATGTCCGAGTGAAATCGCTAAATGGTGTAGCGATTTCTATTAATTTTAATTACGAATTAGTTAAACCTTAATTTAACTAAACTCGCGACATGATGTAGCGAGTTTCAACGGTCAAATGTTGAAATTGCTACACCATGTAGCGAGTTTCAAAAAAGTGGTCATTTTGAAAAATACTTTTAAAGATGAGTTATTTTGGAAATTATTATTTTAAAATGAAATTATTTCAGAAAAAAAAATCCAATATAACCAAGGGGACATTGGCCCCTTTTAGCTTTTGAATATTGGCAATTTAACCCTTTGTAGTTGAAATTATTAACATTGTTTACCTCTCAAATTATTGGTTATATCATTTTTGTCCCTCTTAAAAATTAGGAAAAGATTGCACTACGTTATAATTTTGCCTTTATTTAATTATAATTCTAGCTCTGCCAATTTGATAAATCACAAAAACTGGCTTCTTCTTTTTTTTTTTTTGCAAGGAACTATTTTTACTAAAGGGTTATTTAGGGTAAATTCTATATACAAGGCATATTACATACAAGGCACCAATAATGGCCAAACTACCCTTCGCGTGTCGTGTGCGAAAGGACGACAGGAAGCCTTCATGTCGTGTACTTTTACACGACATCGACTAATTTTGTAAAATATTAGGTCGTATGAAATTATACGAAATTTAAATTTACTCTGTCATTAATGTCGTACACAACCACACGATATGATGTCCTAATATCGTGTATATCCATATGACATATCAAAATGAAGGTGTTCTTCGATGATTTGCAACACGATGTTAATGATACGCATATGCTATGCTATGTTATATTATTGAATTGTGTTGTTAATTGAGCAAAATTTATACACTTATACATGACAAGGAACAAACGTCATATTGGATCATACAATATCATATAACCTATCACATTTAAGTGATACCACTTTATTTATAATCACCTAACAAATGATTGTGGTGTTATGTTTCTAATCAATAATATATTTAAAGAGGTAATTAAACATGTTATAATGCATCATACAATATCATATACAGTGTTCTAAAAGACCCCGCCTAAGGGCGCCTAGGCCCCTCCTAGGCGCTAGGCCCCTCTCCAACGCCTAGTTCTAAACCCCGCCTAGGTCCCGACTAATCCCGACTAGTCCCCGCTTAGGCGCTAGGCCCGTCTCCGCTGCCTAGCATCCGCCTAGCGCTTTTTAGAACCTTGATCATATATAAGCTACCACATTCATTAGGTTAATGTGATACCACTTTATTTATCAACTAACAACCGATGTTATGATGTGCATGTACTATGTTAAATTAATGAATTATGTGTTATATTTCTAATCAAGATTATATATAATGAGTTAATTAAACATGTTATATAACGAGTTAAGTTGTTTCGATGATTTGCCAAACGGGGTTAATGAGAAGTTGTACATTAGAGGAATACCAACTACTCAAGATTATATATTTGAAATTATCATATTTGTTAATCAAGATTATATGTTTCTTGTTATAATAAGTTGGAAAACAAACAATGATTACATATAAGATTGAACCAACATCATACAATATCATATAACCTACCACATTTATTTATAATTAATTTTTATTTTATTATATGGTGTGTCGTGTTGAAATACACGACATTTAGAAAGACATTTCGTATGAACAATACACGAAATGAAACATTATATCTCGTGTATTGTTCATACGAGATAATTACCAGAAACAAAAACTATATCGTGTGGTTTTACACGATATGTACCATATAGTATCTCGTGTATATACACACGAGATACACCCTGAATAATGTCGTACACAACCACTCGATATGATGTCCTAATATCTTGTATATCCATACGACATATCAAAATGAAGGTGTTCTTCGATGATTTGCAACACGATGTTAATGATACACATATGCTATGTTATATTATTGAATTGTGTTGTTAATTGAGCAAAATTTATACACTTATACATGACAAGGAACAAATGTCATATTGGATCATACAATATCATATAACCTATCACATTTAAGTGATACCACTTTATTTATAATCACCTAACAAATGATTGTGGTGTTATGTTTCTAATCAATAATATATTTAAAGAGGTAATTAAACATGTTATAATGCATCATACAATATCATATATAAGCTACCACATTCATTAGGTTAATGTGATACCACTTTATTTATCAACTAACAACCGATGTTATGATGTGCATGTACTATGTTAAATTAATGAATTATGTGTTATATTTCTAATCAAGATTATATATAATGAGTTAATTAAACATGTTATATAACGAGTTAAGTTGTTTCGATGATTTGCCAAACGGGGTTAATGATAAGTTGTACATTAGAGGAATACCAACTACTCAAGATTATATATTTGAAATTATCATATTTGTTAATCAAGATTATATGTTTCTTGTTATAATAAGTTGGAAAACAAACAATGATTAGATATAAGATTGAACTAATATCATACAATATCATATAACCTACCACATTTATTTATAATTAATT
Source organism: Adenophora triphylla var. japonica (assembly GCA_022495995.1). Classification (NCBI taxonomy): domain Eukaryota; kingdom Viridiplantae; phylum Streptophyta; class Magnoliopsida; order Asterales; family Campanulaceae; genus Adenophora; species Adenophora triphylla. The sequence continues at coordinate 102,036 of JAFEMH010002245.1, read as the reverse complement.
TTTATTTTATTATATGGTGTGTCGTGTTGAAATACACGACATTTAGAAAGACATTTCGTATGAACAATACACGAAATGAAACATTATATCTCGTGTATTGTTCATACGAGATAATTACCAGAAACAAAGACTATATCGTGTGGTTTTACACGATATGTACCATAGTATCTCGTGTATATACACACGAGATACACCCTGAACCCCTACATAAAACACGATATACATGCAGACAACTTAACCCTACAGAGAAACACCATTGTTGTACACCCATGCAGCATTGATATACTCCACACCATTGTCCAAGTCTTAACACCCATAAATTTATACCCATTATTTTCATTAATTCTCAAATCATCTAACACCATAGTATGGATTCTCCACAACATTCTCCAAGTTTTTATGATCATATTGATCTTGATCTTGTGGAATATATTTTTGAAGAAGAAGGTTTGCCACCAAATTCTCCACATCAAAATCAAAATCCAAGCAGCAATGAAGTAAGTTTTTAAAGTTATATTTGGTGTTTTGATCAAAATCGCAATAAAAATCCAATGTTGAAACGAAATTGTTTTTCAAGATTGGATTTTTAAATTCTGATATTACTCTATTTCGTGTGAGATTATACGAGTTTTATGCTATTTGTCGTGTGTGTCTACACGAGTGATGGTGTATTACCTCGTATTATGTCACACGAGATAAATGCGTTTAAGTCGTGTATAGTTACACGAGATGTGCCAGACCATCTCGTATAATGTTACACGAAATGTCATACAGCCTGTTGTTTATTGTGCAATTTTCTAATTGATGGTAATACAATTTGTAGGGACCGGATGTCAGTGATCAATTCGATACATCCCTATTATTTTCAAATAGGGATGATCTTGTTAAACACGTACAGGATATCGCGGCCCGTCAAAATATAACCCTTTCTATAGGAGATTCGAGGAAGACAAGTGGCAAGATCCTAGGCTACGCGAAGATTGTATGCCATTTTGGTGGCAAGTACAGGTCCGGAAAAACTAAAGATGTGAGGTTGAATAGTACGAAGAAGATTGGGTGCAATTTTGAAATTCGGGCCAAAGATAGGGGTGATGGGGTATGGGGTTACGTTGTGAAGCATGGTTCTCATAATCATGACTTTCCAACGTATCCCGAAGGTCATCCGTTGGGTAAATTGACTAGTTATGAATATGAGGAGATGTGTAGCGCAAGTCAGTCTTCGGTGCGTCCAAATAACATTCTAACAATGTTAAAGAGGAAGAATGAGAAGAACGTGAGTACTCCGAAACACGTCCACAATGCCCTCACAAAATGCAAGTCACAAGAACGACAAGGGAGATCCTCGCTTCAACAGTTCATAAAAGCACTCGAGGATAAGCAATATACCGTCTTCATGAGGAAAGCTAAAGAGAGTGACATGATCGGTGACATATTCTTCTCTCACCCACGAGCATCGGATATGCTTAACTGTTTTCCATATGTAGTACAAGGTAAATTTTTGATTTTTTTGAATCTGTTTTTTGACTCTGTTTTCCACAAGTCGTATACATTTTTTTTGAATTGCAATTTTATTCATTTCTAACTTTATTTCTCTTTAAATGATACAAGGTGACTGCACATACAACACCAACTGCTATGGAATGGCATTACTTGAGATTATAGGATTTACTTCAGCGGGGAAGAATTTCACAATTGCATATGCGTTCCTCCAAAATGAGAAGACTGAGAATTACACGTGGGCACTCAAGAATTTGCAAAGTCTTTTTCACACTCCCCACATGCCAGTTGTTTTCTTAATCGATCGTGACTTGGCTTTCATTAATCTTTGTCCAAATGGTATTTCCCGAGACCGCACACCATTTGTGTCGAAGGCATATCGAAGTCAATGTTAAAAGGAGAGCGTTGGCTAAAACTGGTAGCAATGAGTTTGCACTATCATTCATGATGAGATTTAATGAAGCAATATCAGCCGCTACTCGCGAAGAGTGGGACACCCGTCAAGTAATTATTTTGCGATCATTACAGATCTTATCCCGATTTATTGACCTACCTCCGCGAGACTTGGATTGCTCCATACTCTACGAATATTTTGTCGATGCACACAGATCGCCATTGCACTTCGGAACCCACACCACGAACAGGCGAGAGTGAGCATAACAGTTGAAGAAGGCCTTGGGGAGTGCTTCTTCTACTTTTGACACATTATTCAAAAAGGCTCATGAGATTATGGAAATCCAAATAACAACAATCAAAGCTACTATGGAGAAATCAAAGAGTATAATTCCAAATGATATGAAGACATGTGATCTGTATCACGACATATTGGGGCGAGTGTCAAAGGCGACTTTGGACATCATCAAAGAAGAGCGGAGTCGTTGTGGGGATAATGTCATGGATCCTTTAGCCGTGGGTGTTACTCGAGGCGAACACATGGACTTCCATGTAGTCACGAGATTGCATGCATACAAAACTCTGGGGGCCGGATTGAGTTGTCCTCGATTCATGATTTTTGGAAGAAGTTGGACATTGAAGTAGAATACTGTCCCACTGGACCTGATTTTGAAGTTGTGTTGAATGAACTGCAGAACGCACCTGGACCGGTAAAGAGAAGGTTATTTCAAACGATAAATGAAGGGCTACATCCACAGACCGGAGATGCTTCTGAGCCAGATCATATTTCAAAGGCAAATAAACCCCGGACCACCAGTTGTAGAGTACTGTCAGATTGGGAGCGTATCGACAGACATTTTGGAGTCCCCACTACACCACCCTCCACTAGCAGCAGGTCTAGATCTTCATTTATTGCATCAACCCAATCAGGTTTGATGTCGCGGGAGTCACCAAATACGAAATCAGCTTCAAACACTACACCATCTAGCCCTACCACTCCTACATCTATTCCACCACTAGCTGCTTCAGGTCGTGGGAGAGGTCGAGGTCGAGGTCGAGGTCGGGGACGGGGACGGGGACGGGGTAGTGGAAATGGACAAGTCAATGATATACATACTTCTGTGCATAGGATGTTGCTTACCCCTCTCATTGTCCCATTTATTGATGGCTTCACAGATGTGATGGGTGATGGAAATTGTGGATATAAAGAGTGCGCTCAGATTGTGCCAAGGAGCTGCTTCATCGCTGCGAGCTTTATGAGAGAATTATGCCTTGGAGAGATATGGACGAGCTCTATAGTCGCATTACTCACTATGCCTCCCCTTGTTCGGAATATTATTGGTTGATACTCCCAGAGATAGGGCACATCATAGCCACGGTGTATAATGTGGTGTTTGTCTCGTACTCACAAACCGCTGGCTTCACATGCCTACCAGTGACTGTACCACAAGGAACAGGACCACCCACAGACACACTTGTGTTGGGACATGTGGGAAACCATTTTATATTGGTATGATACTTTAATTCGTTATATTTAACTATCTTATTTAAATTTGTTATATTTAACTATATTTTCTAAATTTGTTATATTTGACTATTTTATTACTTTTGCAGCTGCACATGTCCGATAGTGATTACCCGATACCATCAGTAGCACTATATTGGGGGGAGCAACGTGATCCAAGCGCAAGTAACCTGATCATGCCATACAGAACTCGGATAGAAACATTCAACCGACTCTCAATTATGGCGAACGAAGCACGAATTGCAGGAAATAGGCCATAGTTTATGTGTATAGCGTATTGATTATTTTTTGTATGAAGTTTTGGGACGGATATAGTATATTAAAATTGGATCACTTGATGTAGTACTTAAATTATAGTTTCGATGTATGGATACATCAGTTTGTTTTTTTCAGTGTCTATTTTTTCATTACAGAGACCATCTCGTGTGCTTATACACGAGATGGAATATCATAATTCGTATAAATATACACGACGTATTTCATTTATGTCGTATGTACATTACACGAAATACACTAACTACCCAGTAATGTATCTCGTGTGTGTTCATACGAGATGAAAGAAAACATGTCGTGTGTATATATACGAGATGAGTCAAACCATCTCGTGTATAAGCACACGAGATGGTCTCTGTACTGAAAAAAAAATAGCCACTGAAACTAACAAACTGATACAAACAAACTGAAACAAACTGATTCCAATACATCAAACCAGAATCACAAATCATTTATTAACAAATCCCAAAACATAAACTTGTTTTGTAACCAGAATTTACAAACATATTCCAAAATTTACAAACCAGAATCACAAATACAAACATTGTATCCCAAAATGAACATATCCCAAAACATAAACAACCAAATCTTAAACTACATAATCATCAAGCGTCTCCTAATAGATCGTGCGCCCGTCTAATCTGATCTATGACATCCGCGGGTAACCTGTCATCCGTGAGCAGCGGAAGTAGTATGCCTCGTGCCTCTACAACCCTAGGCGGTGGTGGAACGTTAACTAGGGCATCATGATTCGGATTAGTAATCCGAACATGAGTCCTAGCCAGGAACCACTGCATATACGTGGAAGTAACAGGATCAGATGCGCTCACGGACGGCCCCCATCTACGCACTGGATCGAAAACCCCCAAGCCGTCCTCTAACCAATCCTCCCATACCTCATCACGCGTTCCATAGGACTTCTTGTACCCCTTTTGACCGGCCATCAATGAACAATCTCGGCCGCAAGATATGGGGTCTCTGGGGATTTTCTGCTGGATCCCAAACTGCCGTGTAACACGGTCAGGCATATACGCTTCCGTGATATCCTGGAAGCGTATAACCCCACGGAAGTATGAGACCGGCAAAAGCGCCTCTGGGGTGGTACCGTAGGGAGTCCAACAAACCTAAAAATGAATTTGTTAGACACCGTCAACAGAAATAATAAATTATAACAATTTGTAAAACTTTAAATATAACTAACTCACCCTATCAACCGTCATCGTGTCCAGGGTATACCGGAACTTCAATAGATGGGGCATATCCCTTCCGGCCGTATCGATGCAGTACCCATCTACGAGCCCTCTACCGGCCCTCCATCCATAACGGGTCAATATCTCTCCGGAAAACCGGAAAGTGCTCGTATATCCCGAGGGCACACCAAATGTATGAAATAAATAAGTTAAAAATGTTATAAACATAAATACATGTTGTAATTCTTAAATGATTGTTCAATATTCCCTCTAAAAGACTCAAACAACCACCGATCTGCTTGCATCCGTATCTAGATGCCTTCCCGACTCCCGGTATATAGATATACCAACGCAGCTGTCCCCCAGGATAGAGCCCCCACTCTGTCAATATCCACGCACAATAAAAGGTAGTCTGAGGGCATCTTATTCTGAGTCTTGTCCACGAACAGCGTGGAGCCGAGGAGGAACATGATGTACATAGAAGCGCGCTCATCGTCAGTCATGTCGGAAGGGGACTCAAAGGACCGGCGGAGGCCATCTAAAGAGTACGTCGTGCCCTTCCGACATGTATCAAGGCGTGCCCTGATACCGGCTACGTTAGGCTCTGGAACCGCCTTCGTAACAGGGCCACCTGAACAGCTGATACCTACAAATTGAAAATGAAATAATTAATAAAATTGATAAAATTTATGAAATTGATAAAATTTATGTAATTTATAAAAAATAGACAACAAACAAGAATATACCTAGGATATGAGTGACGTCATGCATAGTGATCGTCATCTCCCCCCACGGCATGTGGAAGGTATTAGTCTCGGGAGACCACCGTTCCACAAACGCCGTTAGGAGCGCCATGCTAGGCCGGCGAATGGTAGCATCATGTAGGTAATGGAGGCCGGTACCCTGAACACGAGCCCACCAAGCTCTATCATCCGCCGGTAAAGAAGCATGTGAGAACCTGTTGATTCCAAACAAAACATTATAATTAATACTCCCTCTGTTTCAGAAAAACAGTCCCATTTTGATTTTTTTTTAACAAAAAGTCAAAATGGGACTGTTTTTCTGGAACAGAGGAGGTTTAAAACAATAACAACAAATAATAAAGCTATTTAATAAACAAATCATATACTTACTTATCTAGAATCTGCTGCCTAGTTTGGCGCTTCAACACCGGCTCACAAGTGGCGTTCTCCCATATCTTACAGGCTCGATGATGACCAAACCCGTACAACAAATCAACCTCCTCCGGGCCGCCATCGGGGTTACTCTTAAGCTACCACTGTTCATCCTTAGCCCCTTTTCCCTTTCTGGCTCGTGCCTCCCGCCTCTTGCGAGGCCTCATAGATGAACTCTCCTCCACCATCTCCTCCTCCTCCTCCTCCTCCTCATCACTAGATAACTGTGCCTCATGCACAGATGTACCTCGGGAACGAGTACGAGAAGATGAATCCTCCTCCGACCCCGTACTAGAATCTGTACCCTCACTATCTGTCTCATCATCCACAATCTGCTCAATCACGACATTCTTGTCGTGCTTCTTTTTGCTCCGTATATCTGGTTTAGCTGCAGCTGCCTCCTCGGCCTTCCTCTTTCTATTAGAGGCAGTCGCAGGTTTACGTCCCTACAAAAAATTAAATAAGAGATAATTAATTTTCAAGAATCAGTTGACATTTCGTGTGGAAATACCCGAAATGTTGGTGATCATTTCGTGTAAAAAGACACGATAAACCTCACCACATATCGTGTATTAGAGCACGAAATGCAAACTGATGAATCAATTTACATTTCGTGTCCTAATATACGAAATGTGGAAAGTATCTCGTGTACTACAACACGAAATGGTCACCAACATTTCGTGTATTGGCACACGAAATGTAAACCGATGAATCAGTTTACATTTCGTGTGCCATTACACAAAATGTTGGTGACCATTTCGTGTGTGTTCATACGAAACACACCCCGACATGGCCAGATTATACCCCCACAAATTCGTAACCAATTCCAACGAAAAACCCTAATTTGTTTTACCAAATCACAATTAGAACCATTTTGGATAGGTTTACACAACATTTAACAGTTATATAATCGGTTTTAGGCATAAAATTGTTGTTGGGTTTTCAAATTTAAATTTTAGGTTAAAAAGAGATTATATTACTTTTGGAGCGGCGGTAGAAGAGGCGGACTTTCCACCGGTGAGAGGGAGGCTTGTCTTCATTTCCGGTGGTGGTGTTGTGATGGTCGCCGGGTTCGTCGAGTCGAGAGAGAGAGGGGTTCGCCGTTGGTTTTGAGAGAGAGAGAGAACAGTTGAGGGTCGTTTGAAATGGGGGAGGGAGGGGAAGATTTTTTTTTTAAAAGTATATATATGGATATTTTGGTAATTTTAATATGCCTTGTACATTGAGTGCCTTGTATATAGTAGCACCCATTATTTAGTGATTTCCATAATTTCATAAAAAAAATTGAAGCTTTTTCATAAAAATATGAAGCTCTCAAAAGCCTCACATTTTTGGATGCTCTAAAATTCGAGCAAACCAAAACCTATTGTTTTGGTCAAATTTCAACAAGTGTCTTTGATAGTAAGAAAAATGACTAAAGTGATATGAATCAGGGTACAATGATTATCAAGTTGAATAGAAATGAACACAAGGATTTTTACGAGGAAAGCCCTAGAACAACTTGTTCGCCGGCATAAAACCTCGGGAGGTTTTGGTACCTTCCTTGACCACAAGTTTACTAAAGGTTGAGATGATTACAGAGCTAAGAGCGTATGCAAGGGAACTTAAGCTAGTGAAAAAATGTGTGTGCAATACAAGTGTTCTATCCCCTTTATACCTCTTTACAACGGCTAATTACAAATAAAATATTAAGCCTAGAATCTCGTAGGTAAGGTTGATCTTGTTGAGACATTATCGCCATTTTGTTGATTGAGGGGATAATGATCAGTTGCTGGATATGTTGATGAAGAAAACGTCGTTGAATTGGTCTCCTATCTTTTTGACACGTTCCCTGAAAAATAGGGTTAACGTAACAATAGTTCAACCTGCGAATGATCAAGATGCAAATAGGAGAACTCAAGTTGTTAGTACCAAGATGCTAGGTGCAAGTTGTAAATAAGTTGATTTAAAAACGTAGGGCCCAACAATTGCCCCCAAACTTTTTGAATTTAAAATGAAGAATATAAAGAGACAAAAAAAAAATTAAAAAGTTTGCCAAAAATGGTAAAAGGTACACGGCGGTTTTAAATGAAAAGGTTTTTGATGGGACGGTTTTGAAGATTTCCAAAGCAAAGGTCATGATCATTAAGACTTCCAACCGCTGCCAACCTCTCCCTTAAATAAATAAGACTCCTCCCCAACTCTCCCTTTCACAGAATCAAAAAGGTAGCTTTCAAGGAGGTTTTCGAGAGGAATAACCAAGGAAGGAGACCGGAGAGAAAATCAAGTAAGAGTTTTCCGGTGAGTTTCTCTTTTCCTTTTCAATTTTCTCTTTGATTTCTTGCTCAAGTTGTAAAAATGAGAAGAAAAAAGGTGATTATAATCGAAAGTAATGAGGGTTTGCCAGAGGGTTTCTCAACTCAGAACATGTTGAAAAAACCAGACACTGAAAAATGTTTGATTCCTCAAGCCAACTTAGAAATCATTAAGAAAAATCACGCTATGCCATATGAAACCGTCTTTTTCACCCACCCTGACTTAACCTCTGAATGCTATTCTACCGATTGGGTGTGCTTTTCCGAATATCCCTTTGTTATTGGCCTAAAATTTCCCTTCCCAAAGCTAATTACTAGGTTTTTTGTCTCTTCGAAACTCAACTATGCCCAAATCATGCCTCAAGGTTGGAGGTGCTTGCAAACCCTAGTTAGGTTAAATGCGGAGACCGAGCTGGAAGTTGGTTTAGAAGAATTCGCTTATACAACTGAGATTAGGGGATTTGGCCCTGGGAGATTTAGTTTTGGGATTAAGACTGGTGAAGCCCCTTTTTTGAATGATAACTGTGATCCTGCTGATAGAGGTTGGAGGAATAAATTTTTCTTTGCAAGGAGAAATACCCTGGCTTCGGAGGAGGGTGCAATTTCAAAGTGGAGGTCTCAAGGTAGTATAGATAATTTTTCTTACTCTATTAATGTTACTTAACAACCTGCTAACTAATCACTTGAATCTCTTTTGGCGTAGTTGCTAAGCTGAATGTGCTTTTTCCAGCAAAAGAGGGTACAGGGGAGAATGTGAGGAAAATCTATGAGTTGGATCCATTAATAAGGTCTTTCAAGGCATTTTCGGTCTTGTTTTATGTAGATTTAGAAGAAGAACTTAAGCCTGAAGAAGCTCTGCCTGATCAAGAACTTAACCCTGCAGAAGCTCTACCTGATCCCACCAAGATGTCCACAGGTTTACCTAACATCTTAAAGATTTGTTTATCTCCAATCTGTTCTAATCTTTTTAAGTTGTTCTTATTTTATACCCCCTTTTTTGCAGCTACTCGATCTAAAGACACTGTGAGTGCTGCAGATCTATTGGCTGAAGTTAGGGCAAAGAGAACTACCAAGAGAGATAATAAGCCTCCAACTCCTATGTCTATGGCATCTACTTCTGATTTGAATGTCTCCAAGAAGAAGGAGGAAGCGAAGAAAAGGAAGTTGATAGAGGCTGAGGCCACGGATGCAAGTGATGATATGGTGAAAACAAGGGAGAAGTTTAAAGCTGCGATAGCAAGATTTGTTGATGAGGTAAAACGAAGAGACCTTGAACCTTACCAAAGAGTTGATAGAGTATTAATACTTCTTTTACACAGGTTTCGGAAATTATGAGTCCTATTATGGACCAGGTCGATACTCTGAAGATCAAGGCGGCAAAATGTAGTTATGAAGCTGCGGAATCAAGGAAGGAAGCCACCAAAAGTGCTGGGGAAGTAGAGAGGTTGAAGAAAGAAGCAGAAAAGTATGTTGGTGAGGTGGAGAAATTGAAGAAAGATTTTGAGACTTTGGGGAAGGAAGTGAAAGTTTTTCGTGCTGAGAATGAAGCTCATATGAAAGAGCTTGAAGCAGCCAAGGGACATTTCAAGTTCAATGCCACCAAGACATTGCTGGAGGCCAGAATTCAGCTTATGGAGGAATACAAGAACGGACAAGCTCCAACTTGGGACTTGGAGGAGGAGAAAAGAACTTTAGAAGACCACATTGGAGAACTAGCAGATGGAGAGGAGGTGAACTCAATGGCCCTTGAAACTCTAGTTGATGATACTGATAAAGCTTTGAGTACCATAGTGGTAGCTCAAATTGAAGAAAATGATTAAGGGAAGAAACCAAATACACCACCGGCGGCAGCAGGCCAGAATGTTTGAAAAATTTGAAAGTTTATAAGTAGTTTGGAAGGAGGAGGAACAAAAAACAATTTTTTGCTTATTTGCCGCACCATTGGTGGGCACCAAATGGGGGGTCTGTCCCCAAAAACAAGTTTATTTTGGTATGTAATGGCTCATAAGAGCCCAAACAATCTATTTGGGGGTACTAGGTTGGACTAGTACTCCAAGCTTTCTTAGGTTTTAAGGGATTAGTTGGCTTATCCAACTTATCTTTTAGTTGCAAAATCTTTTGGGAACACTTTAAGGTTTTATAGAAGTATTTTAAGCTTTTCAGAAATACTTTCTTGTTCATTAGATAACATGTTGATGTTATAAACAGAAGGTAACATGATAATGTTACAACCAGTGGTCACAACTTAAATAAGTGTGAAATCGTGCGCCCAGGCGAAGGTGTCAAAACCTTAATTCGTTAGAAAAGATGAAAATCTTTTAACCATATGTAAATTGTACCTTTGATCAGAGGTAACCGTTTGAAGAGATAGAACAAGTATCAGCCATCCTAGCGTGTCAACAAGTTCTATCCCTCTCCAGCTAGAGTTTCAACATGTATCAGCCATACTGGCGTGTCAACATGTTGAAATTCTTCTTCCTAGGTCCAAACATGTTGGAGCCGTACTGGCGTGTTAATATGCTTAGACCTACTCCAATTTTAGGTCCCAACAAGTATCAGTCGTACTGGCGTATCAACATGTTGAGCCTACTCCGTTTGTTCAAGTTGTATACCTTGCAAAACAAATTCATGTTAGGGTTGGGCGTTAGCGTAGCTAACTCCCCTCCGATGCTTAAGTTAGTAAGGATTTTCAATGAAACTTGATAACTTGAAACATGTGAATGAACTTGACAGCAAAAATAGATCATACCTGAGAAGTCTAGTTGTAAATAACTGGACTTACATAAAATACAGCTTCAAATGAATAGCATTCCAACTTCTAGGGATCCTGTCTCCACTTGGGGTTGACAACCAATATGCACCTTTGCCAGCTTCAGCATCGATGAGATATGGTCCTTCCCACTTGGGAGCTAATTTACCTGCATTCAATTCTCTTGTATTTTGAAATACTTTTCTCAAAACTAAATCACCAACCTGGAATCTTCTTATTCTGACATTCTTGTTATATGATCTAGCAATCCGTTGTTGATAAGCTGCCATCCTTATCTTGGCTAAATCCCTAATCTCATCAATTGTATCTAAATCTTGGGTTAGCAATAGGTTATTTTCATCTTGAGTTAATAAGCCATACCTTGCTGTTGGGATTGTCACCTCGGCGAGATTACGACCGCTCCAAATACCAAAGAATATGGAGTCCTACCTGTAGCCCCTTTTGTAGTGGTCCTATCTGCCCAAATTATAAGTGGTAACTCTTCGGCCCATCTTCCTTTCTTTTGATCTAGGCGCTTCTTCAAGTTGTTGACAATCAACTTGTTGCTTGACTCGGCTTGACCATTGGCTTGAGGGTGGACAGGCATGGACATGATCAACTTAATGCCCCAGCGAGCACAAAAAACTCTGGTCTTCTTACTTATGAATTGTGACCCGTTGTCACATATAATCTCTGATGGTACACCAAACCTACTAATTCTATTTTTCTTTAAAAATGAAATTACCTCCTTGTCTCTTACTTGTACATAAGCTTCTGCCTCGATCCACTTTGAGAAGTAATCGGTCATTGCCAACATGAACACTTTGCCTCCGGGGGCTTTAGGCAACTTGCCTACAATAACCATGCCCCATTGCATGAAAGGCCAAGATGAGACGATAGAATGCAGAGGCTCTGCAGGTTGATGCAAGATGTTGCTGTGTCTTTGGCAGGCATCAAACTTCTGTACATAGCTCATGGCATCTTGACGCATGGTTGGCCAATAATAACCAGTCTTAAGGGCCTTTGACGCTAATGCTTTTCCACCAGAATGATTTCCACATATTCCTTCATGGATTTCTTTCAGCACCAGTTCAACTTGCTCATTATCAATACATCTTAAATAGTGCCCTGCAAAAGATCTCTTAAATAGCACATTATCTATTAAAACGAAAGTTGAAGTACGAATCTTAAAAGATCTAGCATTCTTAATATCTGGCGGAATAGTCCCAAGTTGAAGGAACTCAATTATTGGTTGGGTCCAAGAAGGTCTAGCATCTTGTGCCCCAGTAGGTTGAGTAACCGCTCGAGTTTCCTCAACTTGGTCTATTGCCGGGAACTTAAGATAAATAATGGGAATATTAGTATGCAACATCGATTTGCAAGTTGAACCCAAGTTGGCTAATGCGTCCGCTTCTGTGTTTTCTTCTCTAGGGACCTGTTCCAAAGAGAATGATAGGAATTTTGAAGCTAAGGCCTTAACATGTTGGAGATACAGAGTCATCTTGGAATGCTTCGCCATATAACTGCCATTAAAATGGTTAGCGAGCAATTGAGAGTCAACATATACATTTATATGCGTAATGTTTAAACTTAAAGCAGTAGTTAAACCCATGATTAAAGCTTCATACTCAGCTTCATTATTTGTTGCATTGAATTCACAAGATACAGCTTGAGGTATGATATCACCTTGAGGGGACTTCAGGACTATTCCCAATCCAATTCCTTTGGAATTTGAAGCTCCATCTCACGTGAACAAGGTGTCCGTAATCTAGGAATAGTTTTACCTTCAAGTTCTTTGTACTTCCAGTTCCACTTCGGGCTGCAAACTTGGACTGAAGTCTGCTACAAAATCGGCTAGAGCCTGAGATTTGATGGCTGTTCTTGGCTCATACAAAATGTCATACGTGCTCAACTTGACCGACCACTTGGCCAATCTGCCTGACATTTCTGGGGTTCTTAACACATTTCTTATAGGATAGTTAGTTCTAACAGTTATAGAATGTGTTTCAAAATAATGACGCAGTTTTGTAGCAGCAGTAGTTAAAGCTAAAATTAATTTTTCAAGATGAGAGTACCTCGTTTCAGCATCTAGTAAAGACTTACTTATATAGTAAACAAGATGCTGTTCACCTTGGATTTCCTTCACCAATACTGCACTAACAACATTCTCAGATACAGCTAAATATAAGTAAAGGTGTTCACCATGTTCTGGGTTGGCAAGTAGGGGTGATGTCACCAAGTATTCTTTAAGTTGCTTAAAAGCTGCTTCATGTTGGTCAGTCCATTGGAAAAGTTTATTCTTCCTTAATACTTCGTAGAATAACCTGCACTTATCAGATGATTTAGATATAAATCTATTTAGTGCAGCTACTCTACCCGTTAACCTTTGGACATCTTTAATGTTCCTGGGAGATTCCAAGTTGAGAATGGCTTTGATCTGCTCGGGACTGGCTTCAATTCCTCTCTTGGTCACCATATAACCCAAGAATTTTCCTGCTTTAACACCAAAACTGCACTTGGCTGGATTAAGTTGAAAGCTTTCAAGATGTTGAACGCCTCAGCAAGATGCTCCACATGATCTTCAATATGCTTGGACTTGACTACCATATCATCTATGTAAACTTCCATTGTCTTGCCAAGTTGATCTTTAAACATCTTATTCACGAGCCTCTGATAAGTTGCCCCTTCATTTTTAAGACCAAATGGCATAGCAATATAACAATATATACCTTCCGGAGTCATGAATGTTGTATCCTCTTGATCTGAGGGCTCCATTTGAATTTGCTGAAAACCTGAGGACGCATCCATGAATGTTAAGATGTTGTGGCCAGCTATCTCGTCAACTAGAGAATCAATATGAGGGAGAGGGAATGGATCCTTCGGGCAGGCCTTGTTCAAGTCTGTGAAGTCCACGCATACTCGCCACTTGCTGTTCCTCTTCTCTACCACCACAACATTGGCTAACCACCTTGGATATTGAACTTCTCTGATCATATTGGACTTCAAAAGCCTCTCAACTTCATCCTTTATGATCTGGTTCCTCTCCTGGGCAAACTTCCTTCTCTTCTGATGAACAGGACGGATGGTTGGATCAATGTTCAACTTGTGAGTAATGATGTCCTTGCTTATTCCTATCATGTCCTCGTGCTTCCATGCAAAACAACATTTCTGACTTCTTAAGAACTCAATCAGCTCCTCCTCAATTTCAGATGGAAGGTCTATACCAACTTGTACTTGGGCCTCAGGATTCGACTCATCAACAGAAACATTTTTCGTCTCATGCTCCACTGCTTCAAGAACATCCTGGGCCTTTTTCTTTAATTGCTATGCTTGACGAGGAATCAAACTTGCCTTCATATTAACCTTGTATCATTCTTTAGAAACTTGCTGATTCCCCTTTAACTTGGCTACACCCCAAGGTGTTGGAAATTTGACACACTGGTGATAAGTTGACGGCACGGCCTTCATGTTGTGGATCCATGGTCTTTCCAAAATGACATTGTACGAGGAAGAGCATTCGATCACACAGAACCTTTCCATAGAATTCATACCCTCCAAATAGATAGGCAACTTGATTTCTCCGACTGTCTGCTTTATTTCACCATTGAATCCTACCAGCACGGATGAATTCTTCACAACTTCAGATAAAGGAATGCCCATATCTTCAAGAGCATGAGTGAAGATTATGTTGACTGAGCTACCGCCATCGATCAGAATTCTCTTGACCACACAATTAACAATCTGCACCTGAACAACTAGACCATCATGATGAGGGTCCAACATGTTGTCCTTATCCTCATCCTCAAAGGAGATAACCTGACCATCTGTGAAGTCACGACGCCTTGAGGGCAATTCTGACTGATCCTCCTTAGAACTCTTGGCATGATGCTTAGCTGCAGAGTAAGTTGTTCCACAAATATGGGATCCACCTGAAATAACATTTACTACCTTGGTGGCTGGAGGTGGTGCAACTTTCTCGGAGTGGAATTTGCTCCTGAATCAGGTTCTTTAGACTCACTTCTGACCCTCTTCTTACCCAACAAATCCTTAAGAAGACCCTTGGATAATAAATGAGCAATCTCCTTCCTCAAAGCAAAAAAATTATCAGTGGTATGCCCAAAATCCTCATGAAATGCGCACCACTTGGACTTGTCCTTCCAAGTTGTTGGTTGATCACTCTTCTTGGGCCATCTTGCTTTATCTCCAAGATTTCCCATGGCGCAAAGGATTCCTGCAATGTCCACAGAAAAGCAGTATTCAGAAATTTTAGGATAATCATTATCATCCCCATCTTGATCATCATCTACAAAATGAACTTTAGAAGATTCAGATTTAACAGGGGGTTTGCCCCTGTTGGACTTATAGTGATGGGAATCCGATTTTCTGTCAGAGGGCTCAAATAGAGGAGTAGGGGTTCTCCCAATTGACTTCCCCATTGCCAGGCTGTCATCCTCCAATCTGATGAAAGGCAAGGCTCTGGTTCTGATTTCTTCAAGTTGTTTCGCATGAGTCATCACCAACTCATTATAAAATAGAGAGCTCTTCTTCAAGCCAATACGGAATGCTTCCGTAGCTGTGGACACGTCCAAGTTGGGTATAGTCACTGCCTCCTTGTTAAACCTGTGCAAATATTCTTTAAGACTTTCTTTAGGCTGTTGCACATTTCTATAAAGGTCACTAGTCAACTTGTCAAATGTCCTATTGCATGAAAATTGATTGATAAACATATTGACAAGTTGAGCATAAGAATAAATAGAGTTTAGAGGAAGTCCCGTTAGCCATTTTAAGGCTGGTCCTGACAAAGTTGAGCCAAAGCCCCTGCAAAAACATGCTTCTCTAAAAATAGGGGGGATACTTATAATATCCATTGACTCCTGATACAGCAACACATGCTCTGCTGGATCGGTGCTCCCATCATACTTCTTCATATGAGGGACTGAAAACTTCTTTGGGATTTCCACACTAGCAATTGTTGGCACAAAATGAGATTCGTTATATCAAGTTGGAGAAACTTGGTGATATGGCACATTGACTCCAGGTATGCTTCGAAGCAAATCCTTTATAGTCTGCATTTCCTTAACAAGTTGACTCTCTGCGAAAAGAGGATTGTTATTAACCTGATATGCAGAAGTATCAAAAGCATTAAAGAAACTCCCTGTTTGCCCCATTGAGGGTGTAGCATAGGTGTAGCAAGATGACAACACAGGTTGACTAGCTGGAAGGCTGAATCTTGGTTGCTCAATTGGAATGGACGTCACAATTGTGCTTTCTGCTGGCAAGGTATTGGACATAGGGATATCTCCGAAATGACTAGGTCCTGTACCTGCACCAAACAGAGATCTAGGAAGTAAAGGTGAAAATGGGGTAGATACTTGAGTTTCAACTTGCTTCCCTTTACGCAGGCTATCAATGGCATTGAATATCATGGCGTTCGTATGCTCCTGACCATCCAACCGATCATTCACTTTCTTCAACATTTTGGCCATGTTGGATAATATCTCCAAATTGACAGCTTTCGCATTCAAAGATGGATTGCCTTGGGTGCCGGAAACAGGAAGCGGCCGACTCCTCTCACCTTGACTGCCGGACGGCGGATTGGCCATTTCTACGCAAATAATCAAAGTTTCCCACAGACGGCGCCAAATTGTTTTGGTCAAATTTCAACAAGTGTCTTTGATAGTAAGAAAAATGACTAAAGTGATATGAATCAGGGTACAATGATTATCAAGTTGAATAGAAATGAACACAAGGATTTTTACGAGGAAAGCCCTAGAACAACTTGTTCGCCGGCATAAAACCTCGGGAGGTTTTGGTACCTTCCTTGACCACAAGTTTACTAAAGGTTGAGATGATTACAGAGCTAAGAGCGTATGCAAGGGAACTTAAGCTAGTGAAAAAACGTGTGTGCAATACAAGTGTTCTATCCCCTTTATACCTCTTTACAACGGCTAATTACAAAGAAAATATTAAGCCTAGAATCTCGGAGGTAAGGTTGATCTTGTTGAGACATTATCGCCATTTTGTTGATTGAGGGGATAATGATCCGTTGCTGGATATGTTGATGAAGAAATCGTCGTTGAATTGGTCTCCTATCTTTTTGACACGTTCCCTGAAAAATAGGGTTAACGTAACAATAGTTCAACCTGCGAATGATCAAGATGCAAATAGGAGAACTCAAGTTGTTAGTACCAAGATGCTAGGTGCAAGTTGTAAATAAGTTGATTTAAAAACGTAGGGCCCAACACCTATTAACAGTCATTTAATTTTATTTTTTTTGGTGCATCTTAATAGTATACTGTATAATGTAGTAATTCGCATGTTACTTTATATTTTCAAAAACTAAATAAATGCGTACAAACCTTACAATTTTAGAAATATAAAATAAAGAAATATCCTTCCTTCATTCATGAGTAAGCGTCATACTTTTTTTTTTGGTACATTCCATGATAATGATAAGAGTTCCATTCCCAAATTGCCAAACAATGAATAATATTTTGTACAACTTTATCTTTATAATTTATAATGCTTGTCCAAAAATTCACAGATAAAGGGATCATGGTAGTCTCAATCCTACCACAAACTGGTCGCAGTAAAAGGCGACCTTGCTAAAGTTAAGGGCCCAGTGCAACCAAGATTCAGCTTTCTGTTGTCTCTCAGTGAAATGAGACAAATAGTAGTTCTTATTCGACACCTCAAAATGCTCATGGAGGATTCGGATACGGGATTCTACAGATCTCCTTCCGACCTGGGGCCTGAGGGCCACGTATCCCCTCTTACCCTGACCATCGACCACTGTGGAACAAAACCTGTCCACAATTCTTGCGGAGGTAGAGGTTGATGCCTCACTCTGATCGGTCTCTTGACGTTGGTCATTAGCCGCCATATTTACATAAGACAAGGAATCAAGGGAATCAGTCATAGAAGAAGAGGGAGACGAACTACCTATGGGCGACCTAGATTCCCCTGGAAAAGGAAGCCTCGTGGCAGAAAATGGAGATTTTCCATTTAATATAAAAAATAATGAAATGTTCAATCAACTTATTAAAGAGACGAAAGTGGACAACCCTTGGGTCGCCAATGCCCATGTCCCCCAAGCTCTCACCAGTCGAAAAACCAATTTCCCCAAAGAAAAGTCCCCATTTTGTTAAAATTGTTATGCACTCCTCTAAAGACAGCTCTCTCCAGGGACCCTCTACCCTTTTTTAAACCCTAAGGTTCAAGCAGTTATAGAAATATTTTGCCCCTATCTCAAACCCTAAAACCCTAGTCATGGCAGTCGCAAGGAACAAATCAAAATCAGAACATACGGAACAAAATTAACGAGTACCTGAGTATTGCTGAAGCAAAAAGAAGCTCTGAAACACCAGAAAATCATTGTTCAGGCGTTGAAGACGGAATTCTTGTTTCTTTCTTCTGTTCTGCTCTCAAGGATTCCAAGTTTGTAAAGTTTGGAAAATCCTTGGATTTCCCCTTTTATACCCCTTTCTTTAATTACCTGAAGTGGAAAGGTTGGACAAAACAGTTTTTTTTTTTTTTTGTTTTTTTTTTGTTTGTTTTGAGGCTTTCCCATCTCGAGTCAAGCCCCTTTTTGTGTAAGTCAATTTTTTACTAACAAGTCCCTCAATTCTCTGAAATTTCCTTAAAATCCCCCAGAGGCGCCTAATATTAACTAGGGAGGGATAATCATCCACTCTAACCACTGGGGGGAATCGAACCCAGGACCTCCGTGTTGGTGTCCCAGTGCTCTGGCCATCAGGTCAAGTCCTGATGGTTGTTGGACAAAACAGTTTGGATACATCAATAATGGGCAAAATTGAATGTCATCGATGGTTCCCAAGGAGAATGTCCAATCAGCAAAATACATACTAATAAATGCGAAAATTTCGATGCATTGATGACAACTCATCAAACTGCCCCAAAGTCAAAAAGCGAGTATCGACCTATGTCTCACGAGTCGAGCTGAAAGGTTACAGTCATCCGTCCTCCAAAATATATCACATATTCCTACTCGACGAGCCGAGCTAGAAAATTGGGGGCCACTAAACAAAATAAAAGTGACAGACCGGGCCAGCAAGGCCGACCCAATGTCCATGCTATTACATAAACCTAATACGCCAAGAAGGCCCATCACTGCGTCCTCTAAATCAGACATCGATCAGGCAAGTCAAGTTGTCCAACAATATTTTCCGACATTTCCTTGGTTGCGACCTATCATGTTCTGACATACGACCTGTTACTCGTTGCACTCTTTGCCGGCCCAATGCACGAATTCAGGTCGACCTAGTTGCATCAAACGACCTCGACCAAGTTATGCATGCACACTCAGCGCCGCCAAAATAACAAACTCCTATATTCGTGGAAATGGTTAATCCCTACATTCCCGTCGGGTTTTACAAGATTTGTGACATCTTTCAAATGATTACAGTATAAATGTCAACCCATAATTCACCTAAAAAGTTAATGTCATTTAACAGTTAGAATCTACATTGTTCAAATACGATTTTTTTACATCTAACACACCTATACTTATCCTCACGCCGTAGGATTTTAGTCGAAAAACATCCCGGCTAGTTGTTTGTTCGTGATTTCACGTCGAAGTACAACTTTATTGCTGGACTAACGATGATCTGGATCAATTCCTGTATCATCATAATTTCTTTTGACACTTTTTAAATAATAAAATTCACATATAATACTCATAACACAGATACAATACTCACTATTTCACACCTCACTTTCTCTTTCATATTCTATTATCTATACTCAAATACATAAATATTATACTACCTCCTTTGTCCTAAAAAAAATAAGAGTTTTACTTAGGATTTACACGTTTATTAAGAAACAATGAAAGAAGGTTAAACATGTCAAATGATCGAGGATATAACTGTCCAAAATACTATTTATAATGCAGGTCGATAAAAAGTAAATGTTAAATAGCCGATGTCCTCATGCAATTGGGTGCCAATGTTGTCAGGGTGTTGATTGCCTTTGCCATGGTGTGCTGATTCGTAGGGTACGAGCCGTATATGCACGTCTTTAGGAGGTTCTTTAAGGTGGTGGTCAATGAAACGACCTGGGATATTAGCACCCCAGCTAAATCTAAGGCACTCAAGCTTTTTGTTAATTTACCCGACAAATGTTCGGGTTGGAATAGCCTCATGATTCTGGTGGAGAGCAAGAAAGGATGGGAATACCCTTTACCAACAGTTAATTCGTCGTCGATCAAGGGGGAGGATTACTGGGTCCCAGAGTGCAGCAATGTACTGACCTGTGTTGGTGTAATGCCCTAGGCTATAGTTATGTTTGACTGAACCGTTATGTATCATCTTTATTATTTATTATAGAGCGCATTTATTCTGTTCATTATATGTTTTGCATGTTTATTATATTGAACTGCGTTCCTAGTTGTTGTGAACAACTAGTATAAGTTGGTAATGGATAATCATAGAGATGATTATATGCATGGTGATGCACATTACACTTATGGATACTTGTTAGAGAACAAGTATTGGACTTGACCTACTTATGAGATTTATGACATGGTCTGTTGTCATGATTAAATCTCATGATAGTCGTGTTATTGAATCCTGAGTACCTGAGATTATCATCGTCTTCCACATGATGAAGATCGTGTTTGATATAGTCTAACACTATCTTTAATCGGACAGCAATAAGGGCTATGTTAGCACGTTTGGATTCATGTAGGGAAGAATGATAAGTCAAGATGGGATTTGTCCCTCTTATGAAGAGAGATGTTTGCTTGGGCCCCTCGACGAATGATGTTGATGAAATGTGTGGCCACACTCAAATGATTCGATAGAGATCAAATGCATTTGGATTATCAATATATTCGGAATCGAGAAAATATTGAACGGAATGAGTTGACATAGACTATGACTCATGTTCAATTGGACATCGTGGACAAAGGGATTATGACATTGGATCTATCAAGGAATCAAGCTTTGATGTTATATTTAATTGGGTGGACATAATGATTTGCTAGAAGTCACTTATGTTTTGTGAGGTTGATGTTTCAACTCACTACCAACATAAAATATAATTCCTAAAGGGTCACACACAAAAGAACGAATTTGATTCAAGCTGAAAATTGGAAATTTGGGTTCTGGCACGACTCGTGCCCTGGGTCACGACTCGTGCCAAGGAATACGACTCGTGACAAAGGCTGAGACACGACTTGTGTTTTGGTTCGTTTTGATCAGAACGAGTTGGGGTATAAGGAACAACTCGTGAGCACGAGTGGAATGCAAAGGGCACGACGTGCCAATTGGCACGACTCGTGCCAAGGCTAAAATTCGTGTCCGTACAGTTTTCCTTTGCTAGGAAGGTTTTGATGTTTTACAAGGTTTCTACCCTAATTGTTACGGGATTTATATGGGATATAAATACAACCTTGCAGCCATAATTTTCATACTCTAATATCATATTTCTAGGTTTATGAAACTCTAGATTGATTTTGATTTTGAATCAAAAGTTCCCAAATTATTCCATAGTTTTGGCTTTGATTATTGAATATTGATTCAATAATCAAGAGGATCATCTAGCAATCCATCAAGAAGTTCTTGGATTCGTTCGCGTGTGAATTACCGATAGAGGGTGATAGGTTAATCACCAAGAGCTTGAAGCCTTCCGTTCGTTGATTCATCACAAGGTAAAGAACAAGGAGAAGATCAAAACCTTAATCAACAGTTTTGAGATTCGTTTTTAGATTCAATTTTCATATTCGAATTCAAAGCTAAACATAATCGCATTCAAGGTATGTAAATTCTATCTCATATAAATTTCTAATCTCTTCATGCTAGACGGATCTTAGGGCTAGGGTTTTGATGTTATTTGTAAATCTTCCGCTGCGTTTGTAACCCCAAAACCCAACAACCTGAAGGTTAATGGTTGTAGCTCGTAAGAGTACGGTCAACTGGGAGACTTTAGAGTCGAGAAAGGACTATTATCTCCAGGCCGGCATGATGATAGGCGACGAGGATGAAGTCCTTCCTCTGGTCCCCATAATTAGAAGCCTTAGGTATCCTGACTAGGTGATACATGAGCGAGAGAGGTTCAAGGCACAATGTTCCCTGTGCAAGTGGGTGCCAGGTCACTGTCGGCGATTGGATCACTACGGCGGTTAATTACCTTTTCACTACTGCTCATTTTTTGCCTTACTTTTTGATCGTTGATCGCCTTATCTTATTATTTCACTCTTTATTTTGTGTAGTTCTAATGACCGAGCAAGAAAACAAAATGGAGCACATCATTGACCTGTGTGATCGAAGGAAGAGAAAGAAGAGCCATGGTAGTGCCAATGTGCGGGCTAGTAGGGAGAGGGAAACAACCGCTCGAAACAACTTACTCCCTAAAGGAGTAGGGATGATTCCTATTGATTGAACCGATTCGATCCAGCCGATAGAGGATGCTGATGCTGGCCAGAATGTGGAGAGGCAGGCCGAAGCTCCTAGTACAGAGGGCAGTGCATATCCTGAAGAGCTGTACAAAGGTCAAGTGCTGACCTGCAGCTCAAGCTTGTGGCGGATCAAAGGCCTACTACTGATTTTGTCGACCTGGAGCTAGAGCTCGAAGGTCAAGCAAGATGACAATGATGGCGCCTTGACCGTCAATCGGAATAGGAAAAAATCTAGAGCGGAGACTGAAGTTGAGGAGGTTGACCCCTTGATCAGAAGGGTTGCGTCGGCCGGGCCATCTAGGTCGGCAGGGTCTATCTCCTGCTCTCTTCTAGGCCAGGCCTCAGGGTCCAGAGATGGAGGGCAGTTCAGTCTTTAGTAGATGCCTTAAGCAGTGTTGCTCCTTTAACATGGTAAACTTTTTATGTCGCCAGTATCCCGAGATGGCTTTGTGACAAGTCATCATTCGACGGGCGGCTGATAGGGACCTGCTAGCCTCCTTTGCTGACTCTGGTCTCACGCCGGAGAAGTTCAACGATCGCTCTGGCCTGGTGGCCTCCGAGGTACCAGTTATCTTTTTCTCAATTTTTCTTTTTCTCAAAGTACAAATTTCTGATCGCTCCTCTTCTGTCTCGCAATCTCTTGCCTTGGCCGAGTAGGCCAGGTGTAAATGGAGGGCAGCTTTAGAGAAGGAGATAATTGCCCAAGCTAATCTTGCCATGAAGGTGAGGGCGACTGAGGAGCTGAAGAAAACACTCCATAATCTTGATGTTCGATGCTCGGTGATACAGGTAGAGCCGTCAAGTTGGGACGGTCACGTTGCGACGCCCCGTCCCGCCATACAAATGGGACGGGATTGGACGGAATATTTTAGTCCCGTCCCATCTCGTCCCGTTCCTATCGCGGGATAACATAGTGTGGTCCCACCTATCCCGTCCCGTCCCGTGTACGCTTGCTGGTGATGAGTTGGACTTGCCTTGGCCGGCTTTGGCCTTGCCTTGGCCTTGAACATTTTTTCCCACATTGAAAGAAAAACAATAAACTGTGCCTTGGGCCTTGGCTCGGCCTTGGCCTTGAACATTTTTTCCCATATAGAAAGAAAAACAAACTACAATGTGGCATGTGGCTATATATATGAGGCCTTGGCTAGGATATCAAGCATAATTGGGCCGTGGCCTTTGCGCCTAGTCAACGTCTAATCCCTCCTAGTTAACGGGTCCCTCATTGTCCCGCGTCCCACAGTAGATTTGGGACGGGACAGAGTATTTTAGCCCCATCCCATTTCGTCCCGTCCCATCTCGTCCCATTCCCGTTGTGGGACAACATAATTTTGTCCCGTCTCGTATTCCCGAATTGATAGCTCTAGATACAGGCGGCCCACTTCAATGATGATAAAGAAATGGATGAAGATTACTAAGCCATTAGAATTTCCAAGGAACAGTTGGCACCCCTCCAAGAGCAGGTCGCAGCTTGGGCACCTCTGAATACTAACCTGGAGAATGAGGTAGCCCTTTCTAGTCAGGATAAGATCAAACTAGAGGGCCAAGTCGAATAGCTCGCCATGATATTCCAAGACCGCAATAACATGATGTTGAAGATGGACGATGACCATTGAGTTGTGAGGATTAAGTGGGAAGAAGATCCCCAAGCTAGGTAAAAGGCGGCGGTGGAGAGGTACAAGAATATTGATGAGTGTTAAAATGTTATTATGTTCTGAGCTCATGACTTTTTAGGAGTCGGGCATAAACATACGGTTCGTCGTGATGTGGTTGATCCGACAGTCGACCCGAGTGTTGAAAAACTAGCTCAGTAGGCATGTGAAGATCACTATGATGATGTAGCCCACGCTGGTCACTCTCATGTACCTTACGTTGCCAATGATTTAGCTGTGATAGCCAAACAAGATGCTGAGGATGGGCTGGAGCCTTGGGTCGCACCTGCCATTCAAACCAGAAAATTTGATACTGTTGTTCTGTGAATGCTTATGGAGTTTCACCTAAACTTATAAGATGTAGTTCTCTTAGTTTTAATGTCGGGTTTATTTCAGTACGAGATCGACTAAGAGTCAGATCTGTTTAGAGAACGAGATCGACTAAGAGACAGATCTGTTTAGAGAACGAGATCAACTAAGCGTCGAATCTGTTTAGAGAATGATATCGGCTAAGAGTCGGATCTATTTAGAGAACGAGATCGACTAAGAGTCGGACATGTTTGAAGAATGAGATCGACTAAGAGTCGGATCTGTTCAAAGAACGAGATCGACTTAGATTTTGATCTGTTTAAATAACGAAATTGACTATGAGTCCGATCTGTTTATAGAACAAGATCGACTAAGAGTCGAATCTGTTTAGAGAACAAGATCGACTAACAGTCGAGTCTGTTTTGACTTGATATCTCTAATAGACATGTCCGTCGGATTAGATATATCTTTTGATTTGGAGTCGTAAAGTCCACCCTTAATAACGTTTTAGTCCTTTGGCACAAGAAAGTAATATGATAAAACTTTAAGAGAAACTCCTTTTCATTGATATAGTAACTATTACAAAGGAAATTGTCTGGCTCTTACAAAGATGCTAAAAAAATTTAAAAGTAATATTTCGTCAGGTGGCTAGCATGCTAAGGATGTTTCAACTCACTTCCTCCAGGGTTGTCGATCATGTATGTCCCCTCCTTTATTAATTTGGTAATGATGTAGGGGCCTTCCGAGTTAGGCGCAATTTGTTTTGCTCGACCTTTCGTCATGTCACTTCAATTTTTCTAAGGACGTAATAGCCAATCTGGAAAGACATTTTCTTGACCCTATTGTCGTGGTTTCCCTTGGTTTTTTGTTTGTAGTTGAACATTCTGAGTTGGGCGGTCAGTCATTTTTCGTCGAGTAGGTCAAGATCAATCAATCTATTAGAGTCATTCTGAGTTTGATCGAATAAAGTAACCCTAGTTGTTGGGATTTGTCACTCGGCCGGTGCCATAGCCTTTGATCCATAAGTGAGGGCAAATGGGGTTTCCCCTGTAAGCCCTGGTGGTTCTGCGGACTGCCCAAAGAGCAAGTGGGAGTTCATTCAACCACCTGCCTGCTCAGCCATATAAATTCTTGCTTAGGACCGACATAACCAATTTGTTGGTCGCTTCTGCTTGTCCGTTGCCCTGAGGATAGGCGACTAACGATTGCCAATGTTTCACACCCAACCTGTTCATCTCCTTTTAAATACTTTTGAAAAGTGAAGGCTGTTGTCATACAAGATTGAATGTGGCACCCCAAAATCGCACCTAATGAAGTCTTTAATTAAGTTGATGGAGTTTTCCTCGGTAATTTTGGCCAACGGCTTTACTTCGATCCATTTGGTTAAGTAGTCGACTGCAACGATGACATACTTGTAATTACCATGGGCGGGTGGGAAGGGTCTGATCAAATCTACTCACATGTCGAAAGGCCAAGTGGCGATCACATTAGTTTGTTCAGTGGTCAGCAGCTTTGGCAGATCGGCATATCTCTGGCATCTGTCACACTTTTGAACATACAAAGAAGCGTCTTCTCACAAATGCGCCCAGTAATACCCCAAAGTGGCCCATGGGTGTCCACCACCTATGCCATTGTGGACTTCGAACAATAGGTTTGGGACCTCTTGAGGGTCGATGCATCTTAGGAGTGTCTTGGTGAATGACCTTCGATACAATGCCTCACCTTGAGTGACAAACCGTGAAGATTTATTCTTTATCGATTGAGCTTTTTTCTCGTCCTCAGGTATCTCGCCTCTTTCGATGTAGCTCTTGATTTCATCAATTCAACACTTGGTAATATTTTTGAAATACATGACTCGAATTCGCTCATAAGCTTGTTGCTCCAAGCAAGATAAGGGCTAGTTGTGCTCTTCGTCTGACGTAGCCAATTTTGAGAGTAGGTCAGCTAGCTCATTAACTTCACGGACTATCCTCTAAGTTTCCAAGAATTCTAAGTGTTGGATCAACTTTCGGACTAGGTCGCAATATTTAATTAGGGTCGAATTCAGGACTTCATATTCGCCTTTAACTTGATGGACGACCAACTGAGAATCACAATAAGCTACCACTTTGGTCGCACCAAAGCATTTAGCATACTCGACGGCTGCAATCAGGGCCTCATATTCTGCTTGGTTATTGGAGGCCTGGAATTTGAATCTCAGAGCTTCCTCGAACACCATTTCGCTCTCGAGCTCGATCAGTACTATTTTGACCCCGCTGAATTTCTTGGTCGCTGAACCATCCGAGTACACCTTCCAACATTTAATGGGCAGACTAACCTTTTGTCGTTCTGCTGGTTTCTTCCCTTTGGAGACTTTTTAGGGATTTCTGGGTCGTCAATCACTATTGATGAATGACAGGTCGACTAGGAAATCGGCTAAAGGTTACGCCTGAAGCACTTTTCGAAGTCGATACTCTATATCGAATTTTGTCAAATCGATTGCTCAATTGAGTAACTGATCTGAGCTTTTCGGCTTGTGTAGAATTTTCTTTAAAGGTGAATTAGTGAGCACGATTATGGTGTGTGCAAAGAAGTAGGCTCTCAACTTTCTCGCGGCGACCACTAAAGCATATGTTGTTTTCTCAGCATTGAAGTGCCGTCCTTCTACGTCTGAAAGATATTTGCTCACATTGTACAAGTCTTCTTTATTAGTCGAGCTGCTCAGAAGAGGGAGGAGGGGGGGGAGGCAAGATATCTCTTGAGTTGTTGAAAATATGTTGAACATTCAGTCTTCCACTAGAAGGCTTTGGCCCTCCTTAATGTTTTTAAAGAAAAGGAGACACTTCTCGTCTAACTTGACTATGAAACGCTTCAGAGCAGCTATTCGACCATTCAAACATTGAACTTCCTTGATAGAAGAGGGCTCTTGCATTTCGATCAAAGCCTTAATTTTCTCTGGATTGGCCTCAATTCCTCGTTGTGATACCATGAACCCCAGGAACTTTCCCACTGCTACTCCGAACACACATTTGCTAGGATTCAACTTCATGTCGTTTGCTCGCAAATTGGCGAATGTTTCCCTTAGGTCGGCTATATGACGTCATGAAGTGGTTTCGATAACCATGTCATCGATGTAGGCCTCCATGTTTCGGCCAATCTGACTAGCAAAGACTTTATTGACCATCCTTTTGTAAGTCGCTCCCGCGTTCTTTTGTTCGAATGGTATTTTTGTATAACAGTATACTCCACTGACAACCTGGAAAGCTGTCTTTTCAATATCCTCCTCACACATCTTAATTTGATGGTAGATCGAGTATGCATCTAGGAAACTTAGAGTGGCATGGCCGTCAATGGAGTCAACCAATTAATCAATATGAGGCAATGGGTAGCTGTCTTTCGGACAGGCTAGGTTCAGATCGGTGAAATCGACACACATTTTCCACTTTTTGTTTGCTTTTTTGACCATCACCACACATGCCAACAAGGTCTGAAGATCGCTTCCTTGATTATGACTGCACTGAGTAGCTTTTCTCCCTCTTGTTTGATGGCGACCTCCTTGTCACGAGCTAAAATTCTCAAATTTTGGCTTTTAAATTTTATGGTGGGACTCACCTCTAGCCTGTGTATGACCACTTCTTCCTTAATTACCTTCATGTCTTCGATTCTCCACGCGAAAACATCCAGACTTTCCTTTAGCTTGGCGATGATTTCAACCCTCTCTTCAAACGGCATTTGATTACCCACTTTAAGTTTTTGTTCGAGGAAATCCACGTTGATTTCAATTTCTTCTAGCTCGTCGACGAGCTCGAGCTCTTGACCATCCCTAAACAGTAGAGTTTCAATTATGATTTCCATGTCTCTCCTTCTTTCCTCTTCCTCAAGATGTGGTGCCTCAACTTCAATCATCCTATGTAACTCTGTTGGTTCTAGGTCGGCGATGGTATCCCCTGAGTTTTGGTCGATCGAGAGACATAGGTCTCCTAGGATGATTTGGTTGACTAAAACTGTTTTGGGCATCATCACCCTCCCCTGGCCGCTTGAGGGACGTGTTGCCTCAGTCATGACTTGGTCAGCCAAGGGATAGCTCGCCTCAATTTGCATAGTGTCGACCAGAATTGGCTTGTCGAGCTCGAGCATATCATCGTTCACAAATTTTATTGTTGCCATTTTTGAGGTCGATGTGGTATGTGACTTAAAAATCTTCTACAATTCTCCTTAATTTTCCAGCTTCATCTCTCTTTTCTTTTTGGTTTTGAGCACATGGTCGAGATACTCTCTGGATGTCCCTAAAACGCACCCTACTCTTGTCGGGGTGGAAACTTGATGCGCTGGTGGGGAATTGACGGAACCATCCCTAGTGCGACCTGCTCAGGGATCTTTAGGATCGCGTGGTAGTCACTCACCACATCATTTATATAACAATGAAAGTTACTTTAGCTACTGTTCTCAGGGGATGCTGCATGTTATTAACTTCAAGCTCAATTCGACATTTGACATCGACCTTGTGATTTGTGAAGCCTTCCAATCGTCATGCGTAGGTTAATAGGCGAGTATCTGAAAGACCCATTTCTTTGTAAATGTTGTAGTAAAGTATGCCCTTGCAGGCTCCAGTATCGACCAAGATTCGACTAGACGTGCAGTTGTCAATGAAACCTGGAATGACCAAGCTTTGCTCTCGGGCAACCATGCTAGTAGCTAACTCATATGGATAAAAACTAATTAATGGAATCCTCTTGTACATAGCTCGAAGGAAGAACATAAGGAGCTTTTGTCAACTGGAAAATCCTATGTTTAAGGGACTTGTTGATCGCTTCTTCTGCTATTATTCCAGGCGTCATCCTAGGTTGCCTAGACTCAAGCTGCCCTCATACAGTGTGATCCCCTGCACGGGTATGATCTCCTTTCACAAACCGATTCAATTGACCCTCATTAACCCTTTTCTGGATGATCCTATTTAAACTTAAACAATCTTTTGTGTTGTGGCCACTATCTTTGTGGTAATCATAGTACATGTTGCTAGTTCTACGAAACTTGTTATGTGGGTTCATGAGACGTGGGGGCATAGGTCGACCGTATTCATAATCTCCGTTCGATAAACGGCGAGGGAGGTCAAGTTTTCGGGGACTCTTTCAATCGCCCTGGTACAATTTTTCCCTCTGCTATTGGTTTGGTCGTCCTTGCCATTTGTTCCCTTAGATGATTCTCCCGGCTCAGTACTCTTAACGTCTTTCGTAATCTAAGTCGGGCGAGGATACCCCATTTATGAAACAATTGATGACCTCTCTGGTGGTCAAATCCTCTTCAATTTGGTCGACCAATTCCTTGAACCGGGTCTAATAGCTCATGATGCTTTTCATCTTTACTTGGGATATTCAGGTCAGTGATCATTTTCTTTCGGGCTGCGCCCGTCAAGAATCTTTCCAGGAATTTGCGTCGCATGTATTGCCAGTTGTTGATGCATCATGTTGACAAACCATGGAACCAAGTCAATGCGGCACCTGTGAACGTGCTTATGATCGCCTTACAGAATGTTGTCCTTGGAAGAGGCTAGACACCTTTGCGCCTTAAAATGTTGTATATGGTTCAAGGCATTGGTCGCTCCGAAGTACTTATCTAGATCAGGCAACTTGAAGCTGGACTCAGGAGGCTCAAATCTAGTATCCACTGAGCCAAAGTTCGAAGAGTACTATCATTTCACTCGAACTTTCTCTTGTTGTTTTGTAGATCGGCCTTCATTTCGTCCAACCTTCTCTTAAGATTAAATAGTTCCCGTGCATCCAAACCAGGCCCCTCCACTCTGTGGTGTGAAACAGAGTTAGACCTCTGATGTTCGTCATTATGGTACGACCTCCGAGAAAGTGTTCGTTCCCCTTTGTTCCGCGGGGACGACCTCTCCTTCCTCTCACTTCTTGGTGGTCATTGACCTCCCGCCGGGGTGCACCCCTAGCCTTTTGAGGCGACTTACCCTGATTTCGCTCAGCCTCCAAATGTTTCCTCCGAGCGGATACAGCTTCCTGCTCTCTATTATTGTTGAGCTTGTCTCGTAGGTTGCCACTGCGATTAACTAAATTTCCCGCAGGGCGGGGTCCCTCATTTCTTATATCTCCCACTGAGAGCTTAGGAACTTTGTCTCTGGGTCGCTGAGAGATTTATGACGTGCTGGTATGTGAGATCTATGGTCCACATCAAGAGACTCTGGTAGCTCAAGTAGTTCGTCATGAATGTCCAATAGGCTCTGTAGAGAACTCTTGCCCGCTCCAACAATAAGGCCTTCCTACTTGGGTGAGGAGCTGAAGGACCTGGACGGTCGCCTGTAGTCGTTCAAACCGTTCAATGTTTCTTGCCTTGTTGGCCAGCTCCTTGGGCATTCATTGGCTTTTTCTCCCTTCTCATATCCTGGATCCCTACTTCGTCCGTCGCATTGTTGGACCGGGTTTGTCTTATATGGGGGTTTCTAGGAGGAGGAGGAGGTAGGAAAATAATGTGATTTCCTGCGCTACCATCTGGGCCTGCGTCGTTGCCTATTACGTCTCCAACTATGGGCAAGGGTTGTCCGTTGTTAACATGATCGACGGAGGTGGTGGAGGTATGGCCATCTGACAGCATAATGTGAAGTTTGTGTGATTACGAGGTCTAGTAAGCTCAATTATCGGTAATGGAACCAAACTAATGTTTCAGGAATTGATCCGGATCAGCATTAGTCCAGCAATCAGGTTGTACTCTAGCGTCTATAACCTGAAACCACGAACAAGCAACTAGCTGGGATGGTCTCCGCCTAATACCCTCCGGTGTGAGGATAAGTATAGGTGTTTTAGATGTAAAAATCGTATTTGAACAATGTAGATTCAAACTGTAAAATGACGTTACCTTTTTAGGTGAATTATGAGTTGATATTTATACTGTAGTCATTGGACAAATGTCACAAATCCCATAAAACTCGGCGGGAATGTAGGGATTAACCGTTTTCACAAGTATAGGAGTTTGCTATTTTGGCGGCGCGAAATGTGCCTGTATAACTTGGTCGAGGTCGTTCGATATAACTAGGTCGACCTGAATTCGTGTATTGGGCCGACAGAGAGTGCAACGAGGAACATGTCGTATGTCGAACCAAAATAGGTCGAGACCAAGAAAAGGTCAGACAATATTGTTGATCGACTTAACTTGCTAACCGACGTCTGGCTTAGAGGACGCGGTGATGTGCCTTCTTGGCGTGTTAGGCTTATGTAATAGCAGGGACGTTGGAGGCCTTTGCTGGACCCGGCCGATAACTTTTATTTTATTACGATCAAATTACGTTTGAAATTTTGTAACTTTGATAATGATCCTTAGAATGAATTTTTATGTTTAAATTAAAATGGGGCGGATGAAATATATTTTATATAAAATTTAATGGCATAAGAATTATAAATACTTTTTTTTTTTTACAATAAAAAGAGAGGGAAAGGGGCCCATAAAAAGTTGGAATAATATACTCCCCCGTCCCACCTCACTTGACACCCAAGAGGTGGGCATGGGAACTAAGAAAAAAGAATAAAATAAAAAAAATGTGTGGTAGAAAATGAAGAGAGAGATAAGTGGGGTAAATAGTAGTGTTGGTTGAATAAATTGAGTGGTGGAAAATGAAGAGAGAGAATGAGTGGTGGGATAGAGTGAATATAAAATTATAAAAAGTAGGCTATTTTGAAAAGTGTTAAGTGAACTGGGACGAACCAAAATAAAAATAAGTGTCAAGTGAGCTGGGGCGGAGAGAGTACTCCCTCCGTCCCGCTAATATTAGCATACTTTCCTTTTTGGACGTCCCGCTAATATTCGCACACTCCCAAAAAGAAAACTTTATATTAATAAAATATTCACCCAACCCCACTCATTCTCTCTCCTACATTATTTTAATACTCACAACACCATTATAATTTATTACACCCTCCACTCATTCTCTCTCCACTCATTCTTTTACACTCACAATATTTTATTAAAATATTATATTCCTTAATTTCAAAGCAAACGATGTTTGTCTAATATTAAACGGGGCCAGGGAGTACACCTTAAACACACACACACACACACACACACACACACACACACACACACACACACACACACCCCCCCCCCTTTAACTTCTTTAACTTAAGAATAGTGCAAAAGTTGCTTCAGTTTTATCAAAACATGTTCGGTTTTAAGCTTTAACGTTTGTCAGTTAATTTTAACTTTACTAATCGTTGAACAATTTAAAATAATGCTATTTGTAGTAATTAGTTTTCACTTTTCCTTTTTTTTTGGGCGTTGAGCTCATTGTCACGCAGTGATGACTATCTCGGCCTCCGTGACTGAAAGCTGTATCTAGCTCCCAATATACTCCCTCCCGCCTGACGTGAATATAGAACAAAATCTTGGATACAATAAATAAAATATAATAGTATAATAAAAGGAAAAAAAAATGAATAGAAAATCTATATTATAAATCATACCATTGTTTTGAACAGTGGTGTGAATAGTTTCATCCGCGAAAATGACCATTTTGCCCTCACTATTCACTCCCTTTCCCATTTCGTCCTTAAAAAAAAAATTTTTTTTTAAATTAAAAAAAAATAGTTTTAAAAAAATGTGGCCTTGGACACGGGCATATTTAAAAAAAAAAAAAATTAAATTAAAAAAAAAAAAAAAAAAAAACAAAAAACGTGGCGCTGAGGCAGAAATTGAAATTTAGTGTACTATAATATGAAAAGTCAAAAAATAAGAAGAGAATAAGAGTAAGAAATAGTAAATAAATTGATGTTATAAGTATAAATAGGTCATCTTGAATATAAAAATATAAAAAGTTACTCACTTCGTTTCGTATTAGTGTGGATCAAAATTTTTGGCACACAAATTAAAGAAAAATAAGAGAGATAAATAGTGGAAGAAGGTGTTTGTGAGTATGAAAAATTAAATAGGAGAGAGAATGAGTGGAAGGAATAGTAAGTTGATTGGTATTGTGAATGTAAAAATAAAGTAGGAAAGTAAATGAGTGGATGGAATAGTAAATTTTTTTTATCATTTTTGACAGTCCACACTAATTTCAAACATATCAAAAGAAAAATAAATTCATACTAATCTTGAAAGGAGTACTCCCTCCTCCCAGGAAAAGTGTCACCCTTTTAGGGGTGGCACGCAAATTAAGGAAAAAAGAGGAAAAAAAAATGTTGTGAGTGTAATTTGAAAATATGAGAGAGAATTAGTGGAGGAAATAGTGAATTTAAAAAGTGTTGTGAGTGTAATTTGAAAAGAGGAGAGAGAATTAGTGGAGGGAATAGTTAGTGGGATAATAGAATATTAATAAAATATTTTCTTTTTAGAAAAGATGACGCTTCAAACAAAACGTCATTTTGAGTAAAAAGTGACGAAAATCCTGGGACGGAGGTTGATGATGGCCATTTTGGGCCTTAGCCCGTGGACAACCCAGTTGGCCCGCAGCCCGTTTCACCCGAAGCCCGCGGCCCGTGGACCAAGCCCGTGTCCGGCCCGCCTTCATCACGGTACAGGCCCGGCTTTAATATTGGGTTGACGGGCGGGCCAAGCCCGCGGGCTTCCAAAGCCCGTTTGCCCAATTTCTGTTTGGCCCGTTTTTTTATTTTTATAATTTATATTTAACATTTGAGTAATATACACAAATATCATTGTGCTCAAGTGGTAATGTGGCACCCAATAACTCCATTTCACCCAAGTTCGAATCCCCCCATCCCCATTTCAGATTTTGTAAAAAAAAAAAAAAAAAAAAAAAAAAAGGTGAAAACCCGTTTAGCCCAAAAAAAGGTGAAAACCCGTTTAGCCCGTGGATCCTTGGATCCGGGCAAAACGGGCGGGCCTTATCCCCATGAAACCAACGGGCCGGGCCGGGCCGGGCTTTAGCCCGTTTCTCCTCACGAACGGGCCGAATAAAGCTCATTTGACCGTTTAACCCGTTGTTGACGGGCCGGGCCGGGCTACCCGTTCGGACATCATCAACTGAGGGAGTATATTTTAGGTAGCAGTGTACACTCGAATGGAACGGGAAAAAAAAAAAAAAATCTACCCTCGCGTGGACGGAGAGAGTATACAAATACAACTCTGCTAAAATTCCTACCCAGCACACTCTCTCACTTCTCTCTGTTTTGTGTTCATTGGAGGAAAATGGACACTTTTTGACCCCCTTTCTCTCTCTAAAACACACACAAACACACACTGGCATTGTTTAGTGTTGAGAAAAATTGAAGCTTGCTGCTTTGAAGATTACCCTCCTCCAAGAAATAGAGAGAGAGAGAGAGAGAGAGAGAGAGAGGGCTGATCTGATCGAAGCAAAGAAGGAAGTTAGAGAGAGAGAGAGAGAGAGTAACTATCCACAAACTATGGAAACCAACTCAGTTTCCAAGTGGGTGTTGATAATTTTCTTGGTATTTCAATTTGGTATTCAATTGATCCAGTGTAGTGTGACCTATGATAGGAAGGCCATTATTATCAATGGGCAGAGAAGAATTCTTATTTCTGGTTCTATACATTATCCCAGAAGCACCCCTGAGGTACTCTAAATTGATTCAAGTTTTGAACTTTCTTGAATTTTCTTGGAAAATGTGGGTGAAAATCTTTGTGTTTTGTAGATGTGGGAAGATCTTATACAGAAGGCTAAAGATGGAGGGTTGGATATTATTGAGACTTATGTTTTCTGGAATGGCCATGAGCCTTCTCCTGGCAATGTACTTTACTTTTCCTTCAATTTTTTTTATTTTATTTGTATTTTTGGTCAAATTGTTGCTCAGTGAGTGAATTTTACTCCATTTGAACTGATAATGTGCTTAATTTGGGTTTTTTGGTGTGACTTCCAGTATAATTTTGAGGGGAGATATGACCTGGTTAGGTTCTTGAAGGCAGTCCAGAAAGCAGGTCTTTATGCTCAGCTCAGAATTGGGCCTTATGTTTGTGCAGAGTGGAATTTTGGGTAATTTTTTCCACTTCTGTTTTCCCCAGATCCATAGCTCACACACATACTTCTCTCTCTCTCTCTCTCTCTCTCTCTCACACACACACACACACACACACACACACACACAAATGGTGGGAAAAAGTTGCTTAATTGGGTTACTTACATAAAGATTGCTTAATTTGGTTGTTCGATTGTTTTTGGTGCAGAGGATTTCCAGTTTGGTTGAAGTATGTACCAGGGATTAGCTTCAGAACTGACAATGAGCCATTCAAGGTCCCATTTAGTTACTGTTGCCTGAACATATTTCTAATAAATTCTCCAGTGTAGTTAATGCAACATTCAAAATTAAAAAAAATAAAAATAAAAATAAAAAAAATCTTAATTTCTTTTAATTGGGGTTTTTGCAGATGGCCATGAAAGGGTTTACTGAAAAAATTGTTGATTTGATGAAAAGTGAGCATCTGTTTGAGTCACAGGGTGGTCCCATTATCCTCTCTCAGGTATTAGAGCCTCGGGATATCTCATATATTAACTTTATATAAGTAGTATTTGCTGCAAATTTGCGCAAATTCAATAAATCTTAAGCTCTGTCCAAAAAAAAAAAAAAAAAACCTTCAAATTCCTTGGAATATCTATGTACATTTGGCTTGAAGCAACTTTGTTTGTGCAGATTGAGAATGAGTATGGGGCACAAAGTAAGATGCTTGGAGCTGCTGGCCACAATTACATGAAATGGGCTGCAGATCTTGCAGTCGGGTTGGGTACTGGCGTTCCATGGGTTATGTGCAAGCAAGACGATGCCCCAGATCCTGTGGTGAGCTATATCTATTTATATATATACACACACACGCACACACCTATATATACATACATATATGTATTTATATACTCCTATATGTGTGTGGTATCGAAATATTTTTGCAGTAACTTAATATTGCTTTGTTCTTTAAACGCTCATCAGATAAACACATGCAATGGTTTCTACTGTGATTCTTTCATCCCGAATAGACCTTACAAACCTACACTTTGGACTGAGACTTGGAGTGGATGGTAATGTCTACCTTTTGCTTTCATTTGGTAGAAACCAAGAAGAAGAAAAACTTAACACGGTCATCTAATTTGTGCTCTTATTTCAATTTTCTTGAAAAAAAGGTTTTCTGAATTTGGCGGTACAAATCATGAGAGGCCAGTTGAGGACTTGGCGTTTGCAGTTGCAAAATTTATAGCTAAGGGAGGATCATTATTCAACTACTATATGGTTTGTATTCTTTTACTTTCAATCTTTTCTTATGGTTTAACAATTTTGTTGGTTTCTCGTTCACTTAGTAAACTATTTCCCATTTATAAACAGTATCATGGAGGTACCAATTTTGGACGTACAGCCGGAGGCCCTTTTATTACGACCAGCTATGACTATGATGCCCCTCTCGACGAATATGGTGAGTTTTATAAACTTCCTCATATTATTAGACCCTCTTGCAGTTAAATGCAAGGGAAGACTGTCTATACTAAACCCATGTGGGCCTAACCATTTCCTGGACCCCACAAGGAGCTCTTATAGCACCAGGTTGCCCTTTTTTTTTCCTAACTGACTGCATAACTCTATGAACTCTGATAGGTTTAATCAGACAACCTAAGTATGGTCACTTGAAGGAGCTTCATAAGGCTATAAAGCTATGTGAGCGAGCATTAGTTTCAGCGGACCCTGCTATAACTATATTGGGAAGCCTTCAACAGGTTTTAACCTTTACTAAGCGACTCATTTAAAGTTGTATTTTACAATTTAGTCCCTTTTCATTGAATATTTGGTATTTTCTAGGCTCATGTTTTCAACTCAGAGTCGGGAGATTGTGCGGCTTTTCTCTCAAACTCTGACACGAGCTCTGCTTCAAAAGTGATGTTCAACAACATGCATTATACCTTACCTCCTTGGTCCATCAGCATACTTCCT
Source organism: Adenophora triphylla var. japonica (assembly GCA_022495995.1). Classification (NCBI taxonomy): domain Eukaryota; kingdom Viridiplantae; phylum Streptophyta; class Magnoliopsida; order Asterales; family Campanulaceae; genus Adenophora; species Adenophora triphylla. The sequence continues at coordinate 64,700 of JAFEMH010002245.1, read as the reverse complement.
GATTGCAGGAATGTTGTTTTCAACACTGCCAAAGTAAGCATACATTCCAAAATTAAGGGTTGATATTTTCTCATCTTTATTATATGACAAAATTACCCCTCATTCTCAAAATCAACGCCCCCTTCTGCATTCCCTCTTTCGTGGCATTGCTTTTGATAATGAGGGGTAATTTTGTCATATTATAAAGATTTGTTGGCCGAAATACAGTTTCCCGCTCTTAAAGCAAGCGTGTACCATACAGTCCGTTAGCTTGGATGGTAAAAATTAATGTTAGCAACCCCCAACAAAGGACAATAGGTTTATGTGCCTAATATAGAATCAACGAGGGGTTATCCGCACAATGGAGAAACGACAGGAAATTTTTCCGCTAAATATAATCCTATAATCTTTGTTTTAGGTTGGTGTGCAATCGTCTCATATGGAAATGTTACCAAGCAACACCGAGATTCTCTCATGGGAGACATACAGTGAAGATTTAGCTTCTCTTGATGACAGTTCAACGTTCTCCAGCATTGGTCTGATGGAGCAAATTAATGTCACTCGGGATACTAGTGACTACCTATGGTACATAACTAGGTATGACGACTTGTAAAACCTTAGTCGTTACAATTTTCGTTATTTAAGGATTTAGTTTCATTATGCCCATTTTGGTCCGGCTCTTCCCTGGACCCCACACATAGTCAGCTCTTGTAGTCCAGAATGCCCTTTTCTATAAGGATTTAGTCTTACCGTGGCGAATTCTTTACAGTGTTGATATTCCTTCATCTGAATCCTTCTTGCATGGTGGGGAACTTCCTACTCTCATTGTCCAGTCAACTGGCCATGCCCTTCACGTGTTCATAAATGGACAGCTCTCAGGTATAATACAATGTTTCTTGCCAGCAATATAATGCAGAAAACTATAAATCATTAGATTAGATTTTTATTTTTATTTTTATTTTTATTTTATTTTTAGGTTCAGTTTCTGGAACAAGGGAAAATAGGAGGTTCATGTTTAAAGGAAAAGTCAATCTCCGTGCTGGAACAAACAAAATTGCACTTCTCAGTGTGGCTATGGGATTGCCAGTGAGTTCCCCTTTCTCATTGGTTTTGGCTTTTCTTTCTTAACTATGATAATTTATTTTCAGACCTAACACTTCTACTCTCTCTCTCTCTCTCAGAATATTGGGGGACATTATGAAACATGGAGCACTGGAGTTTTGGGACCAGTTGCGCTAGAGGGTCTAGATAAAGGAAAATGGGACTTGTCCTGGGCAAAATGGAATTACCAGGTTCAATAATTTCTCAGGTCTCATCTCTAAATACCTTATTTTTATCCCGAAAATGCCCCCTAATGTAGTTTCCTTTATAAACAGGTTGGCCTGAAGGGAGAGGCCAAGAATCTTGTTACAAATGGTATGTCTTCTGTCGAGTGGTCGCAAGGATCTTTAATTGCACAAAAACAGCAACCGCTGACATGGCACAAGGTATTAAAAATAAATTCGTAATATAGCAAATATTGGATATTACCTATTTACTACGTGGCCATGGCATCATTATAACTCTGTCTCATAATATGCAGGCTTCCTTTAATGCCCCAGAAGGAGATGCACCATTGGCCTTGGACATGAGCAGCATGGGGAAAGGTCAAGTATGGATTAATGGTCAGAGCATTGGTAGATATTGGACTGCATATGCTACCGGTGATTGCAGTGGATGCAGTTATACCGGAACTTTTAGGCCTACAAAATGTCAACTTGGGTGCGGTCAACCGACCCAGAAATGGTAATCTTTTGTTCCTTGGATGAAAGTATGATAATGAAAAAAAAGAAAGAGAAGAACGTAAAATGGGTCAATTCTGGGGTTTGGTCTCACTTTCCCCCTTTTGTCAATATTATGTTGGTAAAATGACTCTTATACCCCTAAATCTTTAATATAATTTGGACTTTGCATAATTTAGTTATTTAGGGGTAAAATAGTTATTTAGCTTACATAAAATTGACAGAAGGGAGAAAGTGAGAAGAAACCAAACCTCGGAGGGGCAGTGGAATTAACCCAAATTTTAACCCACATAAAATTTGTATACTCAAGATGTTAACAAGTGAAAATTACAGGTACCATGTACCAAGATCTTGGCTAAAGCCAACACAGAATTCATTGATACTGTTTGAAGAACTCGGTGGAGATCCCACAAGAATTACGCTAGTAAAAAGATCAGTAAGCAGTGTATGTGCAGACGTCAATGAATATCACCCGAACATAAAGAATTGGCACATTGAAAGCTATGGAAAACCAGAAGAGTTTCGCAGACCAAAAGTTCACCTGCATTGTGGTCCAGGCCACTTGATTTCTTCTATTAAATTTGCTAGCTTTGGAACCCCTTCTGGAACTTGTGGAAGCTTCCAACAAGGAACTTGCCATGCTGCTACCTCGTACGATGTCCTAGAAAAGGTACTTCAAATTTATGCATTATTATCACCTGCATTTAAGTTTGGCCAAACTCTGTTTTTATCCATTGTATTGCACTTTCAAGGGTATTTTACTTTTACCATGATATTTTTTCTTTCAAAAATACCAGTATTTTGAAAAATGTATCATTCTGACCCTTAAATTGCGGCTTGAGGCATGGATTTAGGCACGGAATTGGGGGTAAAATATGCTATATTTTCCAAGTTACAATGATCTTTTAAAGAAAAAATAGTAATGGTAAAAATGAAATACACTTGAATTTAAACGTAGATTAGATAAAAATGAAGTTTGCCCTTTAAATATTAATCGGTCTAATATTATTACCCCATCCGGGGATTCTCTATTTCATAGAAGTGTATAGGGAAGGAGAGATGCTCAGTGGCCATATCAAACAGCAACTTTGGTCAAGACCCATGTCCTAATGTATTGAAACGGTTGTCAGTTGAAGCCGTTTGTGCTCCTCTTAGTTAAACCACTCAACTCAAAATTCAAGTGGTTGATGAATTTCAGGCGGACAAGTATAGGAAAATTTTAGCGGTTAGATTGGTAAGAGTGATTTATTATTTAGCCAAATGTAGGGTGTTGTTTAATTTAAGCGTAATTTAAAGAAAGTTCTTGTAAATGAGTGATTTATGGCTATTAGTGAAGATCCCGGGGGCTCTGAATTGGGAGCCTCACGACGGATTTCAGCCTGGTCTCCCGGCTTTTTAACCGGAAAAGGCTGAGGGATTGCTTTGTTTTCAGTTGTTTCAGGAGAGCTGAGTCATTGATAGTTTGTATGATGGGGAAAATAAACCCCAAATTTGTTCCAGTGTTTAGGAGTGGATCCTATTTGCTGAACACTTTTCTTCTATGTAATTCAATTCTTGAATGCATTTTCAGTATTGTGAAGTTGAATTTTTGGTAGAATTTCTCTTTATACCCCTCCGTCCCAAAATGAAGAACAAAAAACGGATATTCATTTTGGGGGGCAAAAGGGGTAGTAGTAGTTTGTTTGCATATATTGTTACTTGGAGAAGGTTCTAAATAAACTCCTACGTAAAGCACCACATTAAACACGGAAAAATTTAGCAGAGCTGGTAAATTCAAAATGAATCCGCCTTTCTATATGTCTTCAAAAAGCAACAATCTAGGCAACTTTCGGACCTAAAGGAAAACAGTCAATTAACCCTCATACGACGAAAAATGAACATCAAGTAGTAAGGTTCATTGAACCTTTAAGATCAGAGATCGAATAGAGTTGTTTGCTTAGCATTAAGCAGATGTGGAGCCCATATGCTTGGCAAGAGTATGCTGCAGCTGATCTTTCTTAGCGCCCACAACCCTGTCCAGAATCGACCCTTCTTTTATGAATATGAAAGTCGGCATTGCTTCCACAGCCCAATCTGCAGCAACTGTCTGCAACATAAAAATAAAAGAAAAATATTTAGCAGGGATTATATAACCTTTTTTTATTACTTTGTTTCGTTTTTTACCTTCAGTTCATCTACATCCACCTTCAGAAAAGTAACAGTAGGGAATTTCTTAGCCAAGTCTGACAAGAATGGGGCAATGACTCTGCAAGGTCCACACCATGATGCCGCAAAATCAACAACTACCTGCATTAGCATACGGTTTTGCATAAATAAGAATATAAACGAAATCACGGACCCCACCAACCCACGCACACCAAAAGATAACACTGCTAGTCTGAAGTCAACTTCATCAACCATATACTCCCTCCGTCCCATAGATTTATGGAGTTTTGGGTTTTGCACGGGAATTAAGGAGGAAATATTATATTGAAAGTGTTGTGAGTGTGAAAATAAAATAGGAGAGAGAATGAGTGGAGAGAATAGTAAATTATAATGGTGATGTGAGTATTAAAATAATGTAGGAGAGAGAATGAGTGGAGGAAATAGTAAAGATTCCTTTCCATTTAGGGAAAGTTAGATATTATTGTGGGACGCCCAAAATAGAAAGTTTACATATTATTGTGGGACGGAGGGAGTATGCTAATGCGATAAAAACAAGCTGTTAACCATATGTTTTCAGGAAGAGTATCGCATATGCAGTTCCTAAGAAAATTATAGTTTCAAGGAAAAGCGATTATCAACTTTACATATGAAACAAACAAGGGTACTTGCGAAAGATACTGTTCTCTTCTAATCAAAGCTTGGATTGAATGTTTAATGATAAGTTTAATTACATCACACAAAAAGATGTATACATACATGCAGTTTTTATCACTTGGTTTTCATGCGTGTTGTAATGTCGCAATCCTCTATTGTGTCCAAACGGTTATAACCGCCGGTTAACGGTTATAACCGGCGGTTAAAAAACCGTTAAAACTTAACTGTAACCTAACCGTTAACCGTGTACTAACGGTTACGGTTATCCGGTTAACGGTTATAACCGGTTAACACGGTTTATCCGGTTAAAACGGTTAACTGAAGCCCTTTTTTTCAGATTAGTCCTTTTAACGGATTTTTAACAGTTTCTGTTAACTTTCGTACTCTATATGCCCTTTTTTTTTTTTTTTGAATAAAGAATACTATTTGAGATGTTAGTTATTAGTGAATTTTTTTTTTGGAAAAAGTTATATAAAAAAAGTTAAGAATTTTTAAAGAAATGAAATTTTAACTGAAAGTGTGTTTAACAGATTTTATTAACAGATTTTATTTTATTTTATTTTTTGTTGGTTAAGCAAAGCTATTTGAGATTATGGTTAGTAGAATATTTCTTTTAAAAACAGTTTTTAACATTTTTTTGAAGAAAACAATTAACTTTTTAACAGATTTTGAAAAAACAGTTAACTTTTTAACAGTTTCTGTTAACTTGTATACTCTATATGCCCTTTTTTTTTTTTTTTTGAATAAACAATACTATTTTGAGATGTTAGTTAGTAGTGATTTTTTTTTGAAAAAAAGTTATATAAAAAAAAGTTAAGTTTTTTTAAAGAAATTAAAGTATATAAAAGAAAAAAAGGGACGGTACCCTTAAATTTTAAAGAAATTAAAGTATATAAAAGTTAAGATTTTTTAAAGAAATTAATGTATATAAAAGAAAAAAGGTGATATTTATAGGGTTGAATTTTTTCAAGAAAAAGATTTTTTTTAACTAAATCCAAATCTGGTTAAAAAACTAACGGCTAGTTTGAATGGGGTCAACCTGATGGTCCTGGTCTGGAAGTAGCCGTTGGGAGGGAGTAGCCGTTGGGGTTGGGCCGTTGGGGGTCTTGGTGGTCGTTACTGCCTTGGTGACCGTTGGGGCCTGGGAAGTATTAAATTTGAATTCGCCCTGTTAATCAGGTTATAATTGTCGGTTGTTTAAACGGTTATAACCGGTTAAATAATCGACGATTATAACCGCCAGTTAGCCGGTTTGAAAAATCGGTAACCTTCGAACCGGTTAACCGTTGATTTCGGTTAATCCGGTTACGGTTAAACCGGTTAACGGATTTGACAGGTTAGTTGACCGATTAAAAACCGCCGGTTAACCGGTTTCGGTTAGATTTTGGACACGTCTATTCTCTGTTAATACACTTTACAGCATCGATTGCACTTTTAGTTTAAACATAGATGAGCATTTTTAGTACACTGCCGATAACTAAATCAATAAGTTTCCCTTAATTGAACTTAAAAAACAGACAAATGTACTAATTTATATGTACAAAGTTAGCAGCGATTTCTCTGAAAACAGTGATAGAAGCAAGAAAAATTGTAGGCTAAAGGGTCCAAGTTTTGCACAAGAAAAGACAAAAGTAGTCCTAAAATAACCAAACAAAAACTTCAAACCAAAGCGGGCAACAAATATGTGTACACTTACATGTGTGTGTGTGAGAGAGAGCACCTATTGTGTGAGTGCGCATTATGTCATGTTTTTTTCAAAATAAAAAGATGCTAAGATGACCCACATGTGTGTGTGTGTGTGTGAGAGAGAGAGAGAGAGCACCTATTGTGCAAGTGCGCATTATGTCATGTTTTTTTCAAAATAAAAAGATGCTAAGATGACCCATGTTGCAACAAAAGTTGCGGACATCACATTCAAAGGAACAAAGGTAAGAACGGAGTATGATGTAACTATTCAAATGTTAACAACATCTTAGTTATACGCACAGGCGGAGAAAAAAATGAAGTTTATTGCTGAGACAAAGTTTCTTAGGTTTCTTCAACCAACCAATATGAAGAAATGGTGAAATTATGAACAGGTGAATTTGGCTAGAGCATAGAAAAGAATAGTTTATATTTGTGACTTTAGGTATGTCATATTCAAATTAGGTAGCCTGACACCCAACTTTAAACTTTGTCAGAGACCTCCTATTAATATAAATCCTAAAAACTTTCATGTAAATGCTAAGAATTCATGAGAATGCATTGAGTGTAATGAATGGATAAAAATGATTCATGTAAGCTGACCCCAGGGCTCCGAGGGCTTTTTCGCCCTTCCTTCTAACCTCACCTACATCTCTAACTACAATAATTTGTGTGCTGAAACGCAGGTCCCAAAATAAAGGTCCGTTTTCAAATCAAACCTAAAAGAAACTTAGAAATTAAAAAATAGTGTAACATTGACAAGCGCGTAGATGGTCACTCTGAAAAATACCCGCGAAAAGGGAATCTCCATCACCCCACAAAAAAAGAATCATAAAAACAAAAATACAGTAATACACAATAATAATAAAATTTTGCATGACAAATATCATGTGGTATGTGTTTTCACAACCTAGGTACGTAGTGGTCCCAAGTCCCAACCCAAAACATCAATAATCCAAAGCCCTATATATTAATTTTTATTCATTATACCAGATTCAGATTATTTCTATTGGAAACAATTTCACTAATGTCACATTGCAATAACACGAATTCCAACAGGCAGATATTAATTAATTCAAATTAACCTAAGTTATAGCATGAATCAGACCCCTAATCTGCACATGATTATAAAAAGGGGAAATCAAATTATCACAATAAGATAATCCCAATTACCAGATCTAGTAATTAAAATATAAATTAATTGACTAATTATCAATCAGATTCATCAGTTGAAAATCAAAAAACAATAAAAAAAATGATTTGTACCAGTTTTTTATTGTCGTTGGCCTTCTGAAGTTGATCATTCCAGGCGTCGACTGTATGAACACCGATCACTTGTCCTTCTTCTCCCATTTTCTCTAGAGAATTGTCTCGCAAGAAACCCCACCCTTGTTAATTTCTTCACTCTTATCGATACAGTGTATGTAGACGCCCTCGTTTTATAGACGGACAAATGTACTACCAAAAAGGCCCAATGGCCCAAATGCTCTTGCCAAATTTTTATTGGTTGGATTAATATCACTTATTCCCTACTACCCAATAAAAGTTTTACTAATTTTTTAAAAGAGCGTTTCGTTAGAAGTTTCACCTTTTCTAAAATGGCAAAAAAAATTTACTATTCCATCCATTCATTCTCTTTCCTATTTTACTATTACACTCACAACATTTTTCAAATTTACTATTTCCTCCACTCATTCTTTCTGCTATTTTACTATTACACTCACAACATTTTATCCATCCTTAATTTGCGTGCCGAACCAAAATGGTGAAGCTATTATCGAGACGAAGGGAGTATATTGTAGCATTTTTTATTTTGTCTATTTCAAAATTAGAAAAAGCTTTAAATAAAATTTAATTGGGCAAATTATAAATAAGAGTATGAAATATAGAGGGTGTTTGCACAGTTGCACTACAATATCCGATGTTTCATTTTTAGCGATGTTTAAGTGTCCAAAGTTACCAAAAGTTGGCAATTAGGGTTTTGTTTTTTTTTTATTTACGGAATTGTTAAATATTGCCGTTAAATAATGACAATTTAGGATTTGAAATTATCAACTATTAGCAAATAAGGGTATGAAGTTATCGATTCTTAGCAAATAAAGGTCTGATTTAGTGGCTATTTTCTAACAATTCCGTCAAAAAACCCTTACCTGTCAATTTTTGATATGTTTGAACCCTTTATCGTAAAAAATGAAACATCGAACCCTACAATGCAAACACCCCCAAACTTTGGACCCCTATTTATAATTTTCCCAATTTAATTTTAGTATTCTCTTTGTTCCAAAATGAATTTGCATTTTCAAGAAATTTTTGTCCCATGATAAATATTCTTTATGGAAAAAATATTGTCCATAAATATTATTTTACTAAAAAGTGTTCATTGGTCACTTTATACTTACAAAATTAATTTTTGAAAAAGAGAAATAAATGAATATTTATACATCCTTACAATTTAATTGTAACGAAATATTAACATTTTCTGAAGAGTTGGTCTTATAAAAAACTAATTTTTTCTTAAGATAAGGAAAAACGTGTTTTCAAAATAAACGGTGGCAATTTTGTAATTAATGGCAACCATGTTCAAAATAAACGGTGGCATTTTCGTAATTAATGGTTCCCCCGTTTATGCCAGTGCCTGTTTAACAAACTGCCAGTGTGACAAAGTGCCAGTGCATATGTAACAAAATGCCAGCGAAAAAAGTGCCAGTATCAGTTTAAGCACTTTGTTAAATTGAAACTGACACTTTTTACACGGGCACTTTTAAATACATGAACTGGCACTCTTCACACTGGCACTCTGTTACACTAACACTGGCACTTTGTTACACTAATATTTTTGCTGGCTCTCAAAAATACAAGCACTGGCATTCAAAAATACATAGACTGGCATTTGAAAACACATTTACTGGCACTCAAAAATGCATATACTGGCACTCAAAAACACTGATAATTATTTTTGCTGATATTCAAAAAAACATGAACTGGCATTCAAAAAAATATGGACTGGCATTCAAAATTACAAGAACTGGCATTCAAAAAATACATTGACACTCAGTTACACACTTACTGGCACTCTATTATACACTAACTGACACTCAATTATACACCAACGGGCACTTGATTATACACTAACGGGCACTTGATTATACACTAACGGGCACTCAATTATACACCAACGGGCACTTGATTATACACTAACGGGCACTCTATTATACACCAACTGGCACTCTATTTTACACCAACTGGCACTTGATTTTGGTAGAAGAACTGGAGCAACAGAGGGAAAAACCGATGCAAAAACAGAGCAAATTCGAGCGTAAACGATGCAAACTATTCGAGCCATTAAACCAACACTTTTATCAAACGATTTGTTCCATAGCGAGGTCTGTCTTTAATCTTCTCTTCAAAAACGTCAAAATTCATGTTCTTCATCTGAATCGACGTGCAATTCTTCTTCCATTGATTCAATTTCCTCTCGGAGATTTCTAACTCCGTCAACGCTTCCAACAACGTGTACAAACCGGAAGTCGCAGACACCAATCTCTTCAATTGGCCGGAGTAGGAGGGCGTCGGCTTAGGGCTAGAATAGGGCCGGAGAAGATGGTGGAGAAGGTCAGTTGTTGGCGATTGAAGGAGAGTTGGAGGTCGCCGGTTGGTTTCTGGGATCGGAGAGGGGATTGGTGTTGCCGGAGAAGGAAAAGACGGTGAGGGCGATTGCAATTGGGGTTGCCGGAGACGAAGAAGACGCGATCTTCCCTTTGCGTATAGAGAGAGAGAGGAGAGAGAGAGAAGTTACGTTAACTGTGTGTTGTTATTAGGAACGCTAAAACACGTTTTTTGTTAAGTTAACAAAAAACGCGTTTTTTATAAGTTTTTGGCTTTTCTGAACGTTCCTAAATAAAATTTGGCTATTCATGTTGAGCGGAGAGAGTACATTTTACATTGGTACAATAATATCCAAATAAATAAATTATACTCCCTCCGTTCAAGTAGTTACTTCACAGTTACTGTACTCACATAAATTAAGGAGTGAGTATTATATTGAAAGTGTTGTGAGTGTGAAATTAAAATAGGAGAGAGAATGAGTGGAGGAAATAGTAAATTATAATGGTGTTGTGAGTATTAAAATAATGTAGGAGAGAGAATGAGTGGAGAGAATAGTAAAGATTCCTTTCCATTTTGGGAAAGAAACAAAGTGTGAAGTATGTAATTGGACGCCCAAAATAGAAAGTGTGAAATATGTAACTGGAGGAGGGAGTATTCTTTATAAAATTTGACAAATTATTTACAGACATTTATTATGAAATCGAAAGAAGTTAAATGTTCCAGATTGTGACAATCAAAGAAAAAAAATCTCTGAATTAATTGACTTAAGGCCCCATTTGATACACTATAATATGTGTATGAAAATGGATACTCCCTCCGTCCCATCCGAAAGGGCACAAATTTCCTTTTAGGGCATCCCATTTAAAAGGGCACAACCCCAAAAAGGAAAAATTTTATTATTTTTATACTTTTCGTACCCCACTCATTCTCTCTCCTACTTTACTTTTACACTCACAACATTCTCTCTCCTAACTATTCCTCCCACTCATTCTCTCCTATTTAATTTTTCATACTCACAACATTTAACCTTTTTCTCTTTCTTACATCACTTTCCTTATTCATTTCTTAATTTCCGTGTTAGGAGGCAAAATTGCCCTTTCGGGCGGGACGGAGGGAGTATGTGATATCCAGATATTTGAAATATGGGAATGATGGAAATTCAATTTTTGCATTCCCATTCCCATGTTTGGTACGTACAATGAAAAGAGATGGGAAAAAAAAAAGGATTAAAGTGAGATTTTGATTTATTGTGATCAAAGTTAGTAACTATTCAAATTTCATATTATCCATATTTCAAATTTAGCCAAATAATTGATTACCTAGGAATGAATGGGTATCAAAAATCCACCATATTTGTGGGAATCAAATGATAATTAATAATGGGTATTTGATTCCCCTAGTAAATTAATACTCATATCTTTATCTCATTAAAAAAATTACCAAACAATGGTATTTGTAATATTGGAATGAAACACCCATTCTCACCCTTAGATATCCGTGTACTAAACTAGGCCTAAATGTAATTTGAAATTAAATCAAATCTGTTGTGTAGTATTAATAATATTAAGGACTTCTCTTTAATATATTTCTCACTCAAATATCTTTGGAGCATGGACGGTTGGTTCTTGAGTGATATAACAAATTCATAATTATTCAAAAATAATTATTCATACGAGATGAGATGTAAAATTTTACAGAAACTCACGTTCGCACATTATTTCTGTTTGTACGTGTTGGGATAGAGGATCAATCGGGCTAGACTTCGGAGCAAAAGGAAAGAAAATCGTCGGAGTTTCTGGGGTCTTGCGCAGCCCGCAGGTGTTCAAGGGCGACCGCGCACTTGGACAGAACATCAAGGTTCGGAGGAAATCTTCGAGGGCGGCCGCGCAGGGGCATAAGGGCGACAGCGCTGAAGGCTTGAACAATGGTGTTGAACTCTCTGGAGGTTAGCGCGACCGCGCAGCCATGAAGGGCGGCCGCGCTGGGCCCGTCAGCAGAGTCCGGTTTTTAGGCAATTTTCGGATTTCCTTGTCCATCTAGGGTTTGATTTGTTTCCCTAGCATATATTTAAGTATAGTTCCGCCCCCTAAACTCATTGTAACAATATACAACATATCATAGTGCAAGATCCTGGCTTGGTAGTGCCCCCAGACGTAGCCAAACATATTGGTGAACTGGGTAAACAATTTTCTGTGTCTTTTCGTGCTTTGATTTTTTGTGCTTTGTTTTGTGTGCTATTATTATTCTTGTGTGTTTGCTTGGGTAGTGGAGGGCCATATCCACAACAACTGGTATCAAAGCTCTTGGTTCGAAGATCAGGATTTAATCGTTAGATTGGTTTATCGAGCGATTGGGTGTTGTCAAGCAATCAAGAATGGGCAAGGACAAACAGGCGGTTGAGAAATTCGATGGGTCTGATTTCGGATTTTGGAGGATGCAGATAGAGGATCTTTTGTATAACAAAGAACTCTATAAGCCTCTAAAGGGTGTCAAACCGGAAGACGAAGAGCAGGAAGATTGGGATCTCATGGATCGGAAGGCCCTAGGGGTGGTCAGATCTACTTTGACAAAGTGGATTGCGAAGACTACCAAGAAGGCAAAAACCACAAAGGAGCTATTGGATTATCTTGCTGATCTGCTGCAAACAAGGTTGATTTGATACGCAAGATGGGTAGTCTCAAGATGCAAGAGGGAGGATCCTTAGCTAAGCACATCGATGAGTTTATGGATGTTATAGACTCATTGACTGCGGTGGAGATCAAGTTCGATGATGAGGTTCACGCGTGCTTGTTGCTAGCGTCTTTACCAGGAAGTTGGAGCGGGACAGTGACAGCGATCAATGCTTCAGCAGGTAAAAACAAATTGAAGTATGATGATGTTAAAGACTTTCTCTTGGGCGAGGAAAATCGCATGAAGAAGTTGGGGACATCGACTGCTTCGGGATCGGCCTTAGCTACTACTAGCAGGGGAAGGCCGGGTACTAGCAAACAAGGGAGAACTGAATCTAGGGAGAACGTGGTGGGTGGTAAGGCCAAGGCCGTGGAGATCAGAGACAAGCCAAGGGTCGCAAAGGGATAAGTTCAGTGCTATCACTGTAAGGAGTTGGGACACTACAAGAGGGATTGTCCCAATCGTGGGGGCAAGTCGGTGAATGTGACAGTCGAAGGTGATGATGTGCGGTTACGAGTGTCGTAGTGCACTAGAATCATGGGTGCTGGATTCAGGGGCATCATTCCACTCTTGCGGGCATGCAAAAGAGATGGAGAATTATACTTCCGGTGATTTCGGTAAGGTCTATCTGGCGGATGGCGAGCCTTTGGAAATCAAGGGGAAGGGGGATGTCAGAATAGGAGCATCGGACGGGAAGGTCTTACATCTGAACGGGGTCAGGCACATTTCGGGTTTGAAAAAGAACCTACTATCAGTTGGGCAGTTGGACGAAGAAGGTTACAAGGTAACATTCGGGTGCGAGGCTGGTTATTACCAAGGAGGATTGTGAGATCGCTCGGGGTAATAAGGAGGGGACATTGTATTTGGCGAATAACACCAAGGATAGTATCGCGGTGGCGGCAGCCAAGGGTGATACTGATTTGTGGCACTGTCGATTGGGTCACATGAGTGAAACGGGGATGAAAGTACTTTGTTCAAAGGGACTACTATCGGGTTTGAAGACAGTCAACGTGGGGATCTGTGAAGATTGTGTGTTTGGCAAACAGGGGAGAAACAATTTCTCGAGGACTGGTAGGGCTTTGAGGGAAGCAAAGTTAGAACTGGTCCACACGGACTTGTGGGGACCATCTCCGGTAACGTCTCTGGGTGGTGCGTCATATTACATGACCTTTATTGATGATTCAACAATGAAGGTCTGGGTCTATTTTTTGAAGGGAAAAGATGAAGCTTTCGAGGTATTCAAGAAGTGGAGGGCCTTGGTGGAGAATCAGACGGAAATAAGCTTAAGTGCTTAAGATCAGACAATGGTGGGGAGTATGAGCTCGGTGAGTTTAGGGAATATTGTGCAGCAAATGGTATTCGTATGGAGAAGACTCCAAAGCGTACACCACAACTCAACGGGGTTGCAGAGAGGATGAACAGGACATTGAACGAGCGGGCAAGAAGTATGAGATTGAAGTGTGGACTTAGAAGACGTTAAGGCATATGCAGTTGACACGGCGGCTTTCTTGATCAATAGGGGACCATCGGTACCATTGGGGAATGGAATTCCAGAGGAAGCTTGGAGTGGCAAGCAGGTAAATCTGTCCTTTCTTCGCATATTTGGCTGCGTTTCATATGTTCATATTGACTCTGCTGATAGAACTAAGTTGGATGCAAAATCTGTAAAATGTACGTTTATTGGGTATGGCGGGGATAACTTCGGGTATAAGTTTTGGGATGACCAAAACCATAAAATTATTCGTAGTCGAGATGTGGTATTCAATGAACAGGCATTGTACAAGAACAGAAAGGGGGCATCTGATGATACTAGTTCGGAACCGGAGGTTGTAGAGGTGGATATTCCAGACTCGGGTAGGAGCAGAACGGTTCATGATGACCATGGTCAGGAGGTTACTGAAGATGAACCACGTACTCCGGAACCGGATATTCCGCTGCGTAGATCCAGCAGGTTGCGTGGATCGCCTGACAGGTATACTCCTTCCAATTATTATTTGTTGTTGACAGATAATGGGGAACCGGAATGTTATGCGGAGGCTGTTCGTAGTGCACTTTGTAATAAGTGAAAAGCTGCGATGGATGATGAGATGGACTCATTGAAGGCCAACAAAACTTTGGAGTTGACTAGACTGCCTAAGGGGAAGAAGGCACTACATAATAAGTGGGTTTACAGGATTAAGGAGGAAGCAAACGGCAGTAAGTGTTACAAGGCAAGGTTGGTTGTAAAAGGGTTTCAGCAAAAGTATGGTATTGACTACACCGAGGTATTCACTCCTATTGTGAAGATGACCACTATTTGAATGGTTCTGGGGATAGTAGTGGCAGATAACTTGTTGCTGGAACAGATGGATGTAAAGACGGCCTTTCTTCATGGGGATTTGGAGGAAGAAATTTACATGGTACAGCCAGAGGGTTACTTGTCTAAGGGTAGCGAGGAACTGGTTTGCAGATTGACTAAGAGCTTGTATGGCCTTAAACAAGCTCCTAGGCAGTGGTACAGAAAGTTCGATGGATTCATGCATGACATTGATTTTATCAGATGTGAGGCGGATCATTGTTGCTACTTCAAGAACACGGACAACGGGTACATAATCTTGCTGTTATATATGGATGACATGCTAATAGCGGGCTCTAGCAGTAGAGAGGTAAACAGATTGAAGGCTCAGTTGTCAGAACGGTTCGAGATGAAGGATTTGGGGGAGGCTAGAAAAATCTTGGGCATGCGGATTGACCGGGATAGGGAGTCAGGTAAGTTGGTTCTTTCACAAGCAGAATACGTTGAGAAAGTCTTGGCAAGGTTTTGCATGGAAGAGGCGAAGCCAACAGGGACACCATTGGGTATGCACTTCAAGCTATCCGAGAAGGACTCACCTATGGGCAAGGAGGAGCGTGACAAGATGGAGAGAACTCCATATGCTTCGGCAGTGGGGAGTCTAATGTATGCAATGGTGTGTACAAGTCCGGACATTGCACATGCGGTGGGAGTAGTCAGCCGGTTCATGGGCAATCCAGGAAAGCAACATTGGGAAGCGGTTAAATGGATCCTGCATTACTTAAAGGGTACTGCTGGTAAGGCTCTATGTTTCTCAAGCAAGGAGGTCGTGTTAGCGGGTTATGTTGATGCGGACTTGGCATCAAGCGATCTTGACAAGAGGAGAAGTACTACGGGTTATGTTTTCACATTGGGTGGTACGGCAATCTCCTGGGCTTCTAAATTGCAGAAGATCGTGGCTCGATCGGCTGCGAAGCGAGAATATGTGGCAGTGACAGAGGCGAGTAAAGAGATGGTATGGTTGCAGAACTTCTTGGGTGAACTTGGGAAGACGCGAAGTGGTAACGTTCTCTACAGTGACAGTCAGAGTGCAATTCATTTGGCAAGGAATCTGGCGTTTCATTCTAGGACGAAGCACATTGAACTGAGGTTTCACTACATCAGGCATCTCTTGGAAGAGAAGATCTTAAGGCTGGAGAAGATATTGGGATCGGAGAACCCGGCTGACATGTTGACAAAGGTTGTAAACCTTGAGAAATTGAAGCTGTGCAAAGCTTCAATTGGGCTTGGATAATAGGAGAGGAGGATGGCACTACCATGATCGAGGTGAGCACTAGGAGGACACCAAGGATGAGTTGAAGGACGGATACGGGGCTTATATGTGCGGTTGATCTCTAGGTGGGAGATTGTTGGGATAGAGGACCAACCGGGCTATACTTCGGAGCAAAAGGGAAGAAAATCGTCGGAGTTTCTGGGGTCTTGCGCGGCCGCGCAGGTGTTCAAAGGCGACCGCGCACTTGGACAGAACATCAAGGTTCGGAGGAAATCTTTGAGGGCGACCGCGCAGGGGCATAAGGGCGACCGCGCTGAAGGCTTGAACAATGGTGTTGAACTCTCTGGAGGTTAGCGCGACCGCGCAGCCATGGAGGGCGGCCGCGCTGGGCCCGTCAGCAGAGTCCAATTTTTAGGCAATTTTCGGATTCCCTTGTCCATCTAGGGTTTGGTTTGTTTCCCTATCATATATTTAAGTATAGTTCCGCCCCCTAAACTCATTGTAACAATATACAACATATCATAGTGCAAGATCCTGGCTTGGTAGTGCCCCCAGACGTAGCCAAATATATTGGTGAACTGGGTAAACAATTTTCTGTGTCTTTTCGTGCTTTGATTTCTTGTGCTTTGTTTTGTGTGCTATTATTATTCTTGTGTGTTTGCTTGGGTAGTGGAGGGCCATATCCACAACAGTACGCTCTTAACCAAAGATATAACACTAAAATTACTGATATACCTAGGTATAAGAATATTATTTATTTTCTCAAAAAATTTCACCTTTTTTAAAAAATAATAAAAAGTTTCATATTTTATTAATCAATCTGATCTTATTTTCAAAGTTAGAAGACTATAATTACTCTTATATCTAGGTATAAAAGTGTTTTTCACATTTTTCTAAAACATAATAAAATATGTTCATATACCTGAAGGTATAAGAATAGAATTACAATTATAGCTAGGTATAATATTAGAGATAACACAAGTGTAAGTGCAGATGTGAACACACCTCGACCCACACCAAAGCCAGCCGAATAGAACCTTCTGGAATTACACTCTCAATATCTTTCTGTAATTATAGATTATAGGAGATTTTTATAAATCATTGTAATTATCTAAATCAGTATCATTAGCTTCAATTTAGGATATCATTAGATTTATATTAGGTAAACTAATATTTGTATTTAGGTAGGTTCCTATCTCTTGTACTATAAAAGAAAGTATGTGAATAATACAACACAAGTTTTCCATCATCTTATATGGTATACATAGACTACTCGATCCAACCCCATATCTTATTCCTTTCCGTCTTCTTCTTCACCATTCTCATGGCCACTCCTTCCGCCACCACACTCTCAAATCCGTCTGACCCCAACAATCCCATCATTTTGGTCAATTTCTCCCAATGCAAAACTCTAACACCCTACACCTATCTCACTTGGGCTTTCCAAATAACCAACCTTCTTTTTGGTCTGGACCTTCTTCGCTTCATTGACGATGATCACTCTCCACCCGATGCCAAAATTGTCAAAGACGACAAAACCATTGATAACCCAGCCCTCACCACCTGGAATCGTCAAGATCGCTTAATCTTAAGTGCCCTAATAGGAACCCTTGATCCCACTGTTGCACCTCTTGTCACTCGAGCCAAATCCACCCGTCAGGCTTGGACAATCCTTCAAACCACTTATGCCAACCCCTCAAGAGGCCATATTCTTCAAATCAAAGACACCCTTGACAATATCACCAAAAACACCCAATCCATGTCCGACTACATGCATGCCATAAAGTCTTGCACTGACAAACTAGCCCTTATGGGCAAGCCAATGGACACTGAGGATATCATAGCCAAGGTCCTCAAAGGTCTTGACTATAACTCCTACAAACCCGTAATTGATTCTACAAGAGCCCGTGACACACCAATCTCTTTCGAAGCCCTTCATGAAAAGCTTATCAACCATGAACTTTCCATAAAACAAAACACCACACCACTCCCAGCCTCGGCTCATGTTGCTCAATCCCGCAATTTCACTCCTCACCCCTACAACCGTACCACCTACTCTTCCCCCTCTGGTGTTAACCCCGGTGCTACCACACCATCCCCCACACAAGATCGCTCCACAAACTCCAAACCCACTACTCCATTCAAGGGAAAGTGCCAGTACTGCCGCATCACCGGCCATGTTATCTCCCAGTGCCACAAATTCAAACGTGAATACCCCTCTGTCACATTCCCACCACCCAACCCCAAATTGACTCATTCTCACCCAAATACCACTCCACGCTTTCACACAGCTTCCGCCCCACCCCATGCCCCACCTCCCTCCTGGTTAATTGATAGTGGAGCAACCCACCACATGACTAATGACCTCTCGAACCTTTCCCTTCACAGCCCCTATACCGGCAATGACGATGTAACTATTGGAGATGGATCCACTATTCCCATTTCTGACATAGGTTCTTTTACCTTTCCAACCTCTTCTTCTTCTCTTGTCTTTAACAATGTCTTGCATGTTCCCTTAATCTCTCGTAATGTCTTCTGTTTCTCAATTTTGCCTCGATAATAATGCCACTTTTGAATTCTCACAATCTTCTTTTCTTATCAAGGCAATCTCGACGAATCAACCTCTTCTCCATGGAAACCTTGAACATGGAGTCTACATCTGGCATCCTCCTACACCTCAAGCTCATCACAACATCTCCGCGTCTGCACAATCTTGGCATCATAGATTAGGACACCCCGCTCCCCCCATTTTATCATTCCTACGTAATCATTTTCATTTACCTGTTTCTTCTAGTTCTTTACTTCCATGTAATCCATGCAATATCAACAAAAGTCACAAGATGCCATTTTTCGATTCTACTCTCACTTCACATGCTCCACTGGAAATCATATTCTCTGATGTTTGGACATCCCCCGTCCTTTCTCGAGATAATTTTAAATATTACGTCATATTCGTGGACCACTATACCAAGTACACTTGGTTATATCCACTCAAAAATAAATCTGACACCTTTGCCACATTTCACAGATTCAAATCTATTGTTGAGAAGTTTTTCAACCGCCCCATACTCCAAGTATTTTTGGACAATGGGGGAGAATACTTAAAAATAACACCCTCTCTCCTAAATGATGGTGTCACTCACCTTACATCTCTCCCCACACCACATAACATAATGGGTATGCTGAAAGACGTCATCGTCATATAGTAGAGACAGGCCTATCCTTACTCTCTCAAGCCAACATACCTCTTAACCTATGGCCTTATGCCTTCACAACTGCGGTTTATCTCATTAACCGCCTACCCACTGCCTCCCTCACAAATGATTCACCCTTTCTTCGTCTCTTCAAAACACCACCAAATTACAACAAACTCCGTAGCTTTGGCTGCCTTTGCTACCCGTGGCTACGTGTAACGACCCGAAATCTATGCACTAGTTTAATCGTGTTGAGCATGTGTATATGGAATGCAAATTATATTATTTATTATTTTGTATTTTAATTGTATCAATTATGTGTTAGTTTAGCATTTTGATAATTTTTATGATAATTTCAATATGTTAATAAAGTAAATATAATTATTTAAATGACTAAAAAAAATAATATTAGGAGTGATGTAGTAAAATAATAATATTTGAAATTTAATTAAATATTTTATAAAAAGTCATGAGGAGGAGCTTTAAGTGAAATTTTCCTTTAATATCATATGGGTCAACATTATATATAGCGGCATTGTAAGCAAAAATCTAGGTGGAGAATTAAGAAGCTGCCACCTCTTTCCCCTAAGCAAATTGAAGCACTTAAGTGCTAATTACAAAACATTTACCTTGCATGAGCTAGCATAGCAGAGGAAGCATTCTTAAGAAACACAAAAATACTAATCTCCTCCGTTCCTTCTTCTTTATAAAAACTATGCATAAGTTTATTTCAAAAATTCATCTGAACGGAATATAATTCTTCCTCTACTAAATATCTCTAAAAATAAGGGAAGCAATTAGCACACAGAATCCTAATCCAATAGGGATTTATTCTCACTCAAGAAGTCTTATTTGGAGCAGACTCCTAGTGGGCTAAGAAACCTAAATCAGACAAAGATTCACTCTCCTAATACAAGTCAACTACGGAACTCCTATTCTTGGAGGACTCATCACTTGGAAACTATAAATAAGGGTCACCTCCCTCACACAAAAGGTACATTCAAACACCCTCTCAATACTATAATACGCCTTTCCTTCCGATTTATATCATCTCTATATACAGATGCTTATTCTCACGCCGGAGGGTTTGCGCGGGGGTAACTCCCCGCGCCCTAACGGTGTTTGTTTTGCAGATCCGTTCGTCGTTCGTCCAGGAATCCAACGCCGCGTTCCCGACTGATCAGGTACCCCAGGTACCTCTCATTTTTTGCTGCATCAGTTTGGTTCCATTGCCGGGAACGAGTATAGCGAACGACGGACGGATCACGATGTGACAATGGATTTAAAAAAAAAAACAGGAAAAAAGATAAGAAGAAAAGATGACCAACAAAATGGAGTTACCCCGTGGTCCTTCCGCCGCCTCCTCCTCTTTCTCCTCTCTCTCTCTTCCTCCTACACTACAAAGCTCCTCTACTGTCTTCTCCATCAGCGTCAACGGCACCCTAGGCGATAACCTCCCCCCTCCAACTCAGATAGTCAAGTTCCTCAAGGACCGCATCAAGATCTTTGATTGCAACCCTGAAATAGCCCGGATCCGAGCAGGCCTCGCGGCCCCGGCATCTGGCATTTTTCCCCGCTTTGCAGCGTTTTCAGGTTGGAGGTGTCTCGCCGTTTGTTTTCGCATTTGTAGAGTCGCCACGCCGTTTTTATTAAGCCCAAAACATTGAAAAAGGGCATCAGTTTAAAGATAATTTTAAACTGTTTTTGTGTGATGAGATTTTGAGTTCGGAGGTCAGATGACTCCCCGGGAAGAGAATATTAGAATATTAGAGCTCACCCGAGTAGCCTCGTAAAACGAGTCTTTCGGATACCCCTAATATCCTTTAAATGTTGTGTGTGTGTGTGTGCTTTTTAAAAAATGCATGCTGTATCGGATGTCTACATTGTACGCTATGTATGGAAATGTATTGAAATAGTATAGGAAGGAAGCCTTACCAATGTTGGTTCGTGTCTGTCTTCCGCTGGGGAATGGTGTTTGAGGTCGGAGTAGCGTTCCTGGTACGGATCGGGATTGCTTCGGGAGATGCGGTTGTCCGCGGACGAGTTTCGGCGTGAGTTGAGGTTGCGAGGCTGCGTTCGGGCGAGAGGTTCGGCGTGCGTGGGGATCGTCGGGATCACTCGGGGCGAGAGGTTCGGCGTGCGTTGTGGTGGTAGGAGTCACTCGAGGCGGGGATTTCGGCGTGCGTTGTGGTGGCGAGTCACTCGGGCAGGAGTTTCGGCGTGGTTTGGGATCGTCGGTTTGACTCGGAAAGAGCGGGACAGGTGGAAAGACCGGCAAGGCCTCGGAGTACCACGAGGGGCCTCGAGTACCTCGAGAGTGCCTCGGGGCGCGCGGGAGCGTCTCGGGAGGCGCTCGGGAGGCCCGGAGCACCGCGAGGAGCTCGGAAGGCCTCGGAAGGATCCGAAAGGGCGGGAGTGCCTCGAGAGGACTTAGAGGGGGGACGAAAGGCTAAGGGAGGAAGAGAGAAGAGGGAGGTGTGTCAAAATGAGGAGGGGGAGCCCTCTATTTATAGTAGAAATTTCGGAGCAAAGAGGACCGTACGGACCTCCTTGGTTATCCAGAATTTTGGATTTCCTCAATTTGAGGGAATGCGCAATGATGGTGAATATTACGGAATGATGGTGTCCCCGAGCAATAAGGTCCGTACGGACCATCTTGCATGCAAAGAGGTCCGTACGGACCAACTCTGCAGGGGAGTAATCATTTCTTAGGGATTTGAGGGAATATTGTGGACTTTAAGGGGATTTAGTAATCATTGACACAAAGAGGTCCGTACGGACCTTAATTGCTTTCCGATTTCTGAAAATTCCCAAAAGGTCCTTTTGTCCCTTTTTATCCCAGGAAGGCTCCTCCCTTGGTTTGGTTGGGGGTTTGAGAGGGTTTTGAGAGGGTTTTGAGAGGGTTTTGAGTGAGAGAGGTCTCCGAGACTACGTTTGATGAGTCTGCGGTGTTTCCCGTGTGTTTGAAAGGGGGTGATCCAGTTGGGGTACTTACGAAGCCCCTCGACGACGTCACTTATGAAAGAAGTGGGGTCGCCGATAAGATAAGGGTCCTAATGCGGATCGCGTCTTTGGGAGAGGAAGTGATCGTGAGGGTCAATGTGAGGACGTGGTGGTGTCCTTTTGTGTGGCCAGTTTAGGTCGATAAGTTTGGACCACTGTGATAGGATTCCTACGTATCCCCTGGCGGGAATCAAGCACAGTCGTAGTTCGGGTGTGGGGTGAGTGTTTTGTGAATGCGGGCGTGGTGGTGCCACGAAGTGTCGTGTGACCGCCGAGGTCGGTGGTGAGGGCGTGGTGGTGTCCTGGGTGACCATATAGGTCGATGGGGAGGACGTGGTGGTGTCCTAGGTGACCGTATAGGTCGATGGCTGGACCACTGTGATAGGATTCCCTACGTATCCCTGGCGGGAATCAAGCACAGTCGTAGTTCGAGTGTCGTGAATTTGTGAGTGCATGTGGGCGTGGTGGTGCCTTGAGGTGTTGTGTGACCGCCGAGGTCGGTGATAGAGACGGGGTGGTGTCCTAAGATGTGGTGACCGCCGAGGTCAATTGTGAGGACGTGGTGGCGTCTGGGATGGAAATTTTACGATTTTCCTAATCGGGTGGTTTAAGGCCTTCGTGGGAGATAGAGTGAGGACTTGAATCGTCTTTTGATTGCGGTTGGTGCCACGGCTGGAGGACTTTGAATCGTCTTACGGTTGCGGTTGGGTGCCAATCGCCAGAGGATCTCAATCGGGCCATCTGGGAGCGCCGCCAGGTGCACGCCGAGGACTTTGAATCGCCATCCCAGCGGCGGTTGGTGCCACGGCCGGAGGACTTTGAATCGTCATCATGCGGCGGCGGTTGGTGCCATGGGAGGACTTTGAATCGTCATACGGCGGCGGTTGGTGCCACGTTGGAGGACTTTGAATCGTCTTACGGCGGCGGTTGGTGCCACGGCCCGGAGGACTTTGAATCGTCATGGCGGCGGTTGATGTAATGCGCGAGGACTTTGAATCGTCTTCTAGCCAGCGGTTTGATGTAATGCGCTTGAGGACTTTGAATTGTCTTCTAGCGGCGGTTTGATGTAATGCGCGAGGACTTTGAATCGTCTTCTAGCCGCGATTTGATGTAATGCGCGAGGACTTTGAATCGTCTTCTAGCCGCGGTTTGATGTAATGCGCGAGGACTTTGAATCGTCTTCTAGCCGCGATTGTGGAGGCGTAGGCTGCCTTGTGCTTCGAGAGGCGTATATGCCTTTGTGTTTTTGCATGTTGAGTAGAAAGATTGGACTTACGATGATTTGCCGGTGCTTGTATTTGCCGTTGAAGTGGCGAGGATGACGGCGGTGATAGCTTCCCCATTTGGCATTTTGGAGGCGCTTCGTGCCTTGGGACTTGTACTCGGAGGTGTTGGCTCCTTCTTGTGCTTGTTTTGCCGTTGAGTGGGCAAGGATGATGGCGAGTCTTTGAGGATATGCGATCTGTATGACTTCCCTTTCGACTTGTTGGGGAGGAGCTCGGGCTTACTTTGATGGCCGGTGCTTGAATTGCCGTTGAAGTGGGCGAGGTTCGGTCTTACGTCGACGGCGGTGCTTGAATTGCTGAGGATGCGCTGACCTTGTAGGGCCGCCACCACATTGGGAAGATGACTTCGGACCTCCTTTGAGGCCCGATGGTTGAGTTGTCGTTGAGAGTTTGGAGCGTCTTGTGCCTTGATATTCGTCTTTGGGAGGTGTTGGCTCCTTCTTGAATTGTTGCCGTTTGAGCGGGCGGTGGTTGGATTGCCGTTGGAGTGGGCGAGGCCGGTCTTACGTTGATGGCCGGGATTGAGTTGCGTTGAAGTGGCGAGACCCGGTCTTTCGTTGATGGCCGGTGGTTGAGTTGCCGTTGAAGTGGGCGAGGACCGGTCTTTCGTTGATGGCGGTGGTTGAATTGCCGTTGAAGTGGGCGAGGACCAGGTCTTCTGGCCCGGCGGTGGTTGGTGCCGTTGAAGTGGGCGAGCCGGTCTTCTGGCCCGATGGCGGTGGTTGAATTGCCGTTGAAGTGGCGAGGACCGGTCTTCTGGCCCGATGGCCGGTGGTTGATTTGCCGTTGAAGTGGCGAGTCAGGTGCTTACGGCGACGGCGGTGGTTGATTTGCCGTTGAAGTGGGCGAGTCGGTCTTCTGGCAGCTGGCGGTGGTTGGTTGCCGTTGAAGTGGGCGAGACCGGTCTTACGTTGATGGCGGTGGTTGAATTGCCGTTGAAGTGGGCGAGAGAGACCGGTCTTACGGCCTTGGCGGTGGTTAGTTGCCGTTGAAGTGGCGAGACCGGTCTTACGTTGATGGCCGTGGTTGAATGCCGTTGAAGTGGCGAGACCGGTCTTACGGCGACGGCCGGTGGTTGATTTGCCGTTGAAGTGGGCGAGTCCGGTCTTACGGCGACGGCGGTGGTTAGATTGCCGTTGAAGTGGGCGAGAGACCGGTCTTCTGGCCCGATGGCGGTGGTTGATTTGCCGTTGAAGTGGGCGAGTCCAGGTCTTACACGGCGACGGCCCGTGGTTGATTTGCCGTTGAAGTGGGCGAGGTCGGTCTTACGCGACGGCCGTGGTTGAATTGCCGTTGAAGTGGGCGAGGTCGGTCTTACGGCGACGGCCGTGGTTGAATTGCCGTTGAAGTGGGCGAGCCGGTGTCTTACGATGGCCGGTGGTTGATTTGCCGTTGAAGTGGGCGAGTCCGGTCTTACGTGACGGCGGTGGTTGATTTGCGTTGAAGTGGGCGGAGTCCGGTCTTACGGCGGCACGTAGGTGGTTGAAGGGTTAGGGACCATTACGCACTTGGACTTCTTTGGAAAAGGCCTTAGGACGACGGGGGCAAAAGATTATAAGAGCGGGGAAAGTAATTTGGCCACCCCTTTGCAAAGAGGTCAGTGCGGCCCAACACAGTTGCAAAGAGGTCAGGTAATACGGACCACTTTGGTTTTTTACTGATTCCGAGTTTTGGCCAGTTTAAATGGCTGAGGCCCCCTTCATTTCTTCTTCTTCCGGTGCGTGAACCGGCGAGAGAGAAAGAGAGAAAACTCCATTTTTGTCCAAAATCTTCCATTTTTCTTAGCTTGAATTGCTTACGGTAGGCGGAGGGATCTCGAAGGAGTCGTCGTCAGCCTTGATCGGGAAGTGGTTGAGCGGCGAATGGAGCTTCAAAGAAGTGGATCTCGTTCGTTCCATCTTCGAAGAACCCGGATGTTTTGTATCCGAATCGGGAGGTGCACAATCGTCGCTCCATGAACGTCGGGGAGGTAAGAAATGCATTCCGTTTTGATTCCACTGCTTTCGAATTTTTTGAATGCTAGAACTAGGTTTTAGTTTTTCGCATTTTTTGAATTTTTTTTTTATTTTTTATGTCTTTTGTGAAATTCTTGATGAATTGTTGAAAATGGACATGTAAAAATTGTGGGTATGTGTATTTTGTGCGAAATGTGTAGATTAGCTCTTATTTGTGAAAATAAAGTGCTTCTCTAATGAAATTGCATGCTTTGGTGTGTTGTAGGTAATGCTATTTATGTATGTACATTGTGAGAAAATTTGTCGTGTAGTGACAAATTTTGTGAAAAAATGTGACATGTGCCGTGTTTTGTGACGGGTTATATGTGAAAGTGTGTGCCGTGTAGGGACGGATTTTTTTTTTGTGTTATGCATATGTGTCGTGCCGTGTTTTTGGGTGACGGACTCTGTGGGGAAAATATGTGCAATATGTGCCATTTTTTTTTTGAAAATGTGTCGTGTAGGGTTTAATCCCCCCCTTTTTTTCTTTTGAGAAAATGTGTACAGTGTGTGCCGTGTTTTTGTGACGGGTTTTTGCATAGGAAAAATTATATGCATGATATATGTGAAAATTATGTGCATTATATTATATGTGAGAAATATGTGCATTGTGTGCGTGTTTTGTGACGGGTTACATGGAAAAATTATATGTATATCTGTATGTAGAAAATTATGTGCAATATGTGTCGTGTTTTGTGACGCCAGTTATATGTGCCTTTATATTAGAAATCTTGTGATTGACGTATCTTTCTTTGTGTTTACTGCGGGATGCGGGGCTTATGGTAGGGAAGGCGAGAGGATGAAAGACTTCGGGGATCGCTCGAGAGTACATTGTGGAAGCTATGGCGGCGGATGCAGATATTTCCGTGGACGGTAGGCGGAGTCCCAGGAGGCTGGTTTATGCTTGGCCTAGGTGTGTTCGTTGAGAACACATTTGGAGTGGAGTGTCGACACGAGGAAGAACAAGAGTGTCTTCCTGGGTTTATCGAGTATTGGTGGGATACCACCCGCACCTTCCACACGAGTTGAGGGCGAGGTAGCGGTGGCCCTCACAGGCTTTCTTTGCGATCACGGGCTTTCCTTGAAGGAGGGCCGGTGCGGTGGAGGATATGATAGGCGATGATGTGTTGACCGAGGCTGCTTGGGCTTTGAGCCTCGTCCTCGCGGGGGCACAGGGATCTTTGTATAGCGACGTGGAGGCGAGGATCACGGCCGGTATTGGGGCCTACATCAAGTACCGGCCGGGTAACGAGCGGAGCGGTTGGCGCGCTCCTTCTTGTGGTATGCTGCTGTCAGAGACTTTGTTCTCGAACCACGCGACCGCGGCTCCTTTGCTCTGTTGGAGAGCTTGATTGATCTGGATAAGTGCGACATTGCTTGGGGCGAGCGAGGCTTGGGTGAGCTCTACTTCTCCTTGGACCAGGTTTAAGCGGGGGTGGCTTGATTCGTTGGCTGTGTTTGACTTTGCTTTGGAGGTATGAGTTTATTCTTGTTTTTGATTTAGCAACTTGTCGTTTCTCCGTTTTCTTTTGCCTTGAGCCTTCTCTGTTTTTGTCACGAGGTGTGGTTTTATGAGGTTTTCAGTGCTTCCGTGGGATAGAGATCCGAGTACATTCTTTGCGTACCTGTATGCTAATTTGGGCTCGTACGGCGAGGAAGAGGAGGACCCGGCGGGGGAAGCTCACCATCGCCTACGGGGATGTGCGGGAGCGTACGGAGAGAGATAGCCGTGAGGGGTTTGTCTTGTTCCGTGGACTCGGTATGAGGAGATGAGTTTGAGGGCTCCGAGGAGTGACGACGCGGCGGAAGATCTTTGCGGGGCTTGACTTGTGATGTCATGTATGCGGGAGCGGGTCTTACGGCGGCATGGCCCGGTGTGCTTCCCGTGGCTCAGAGGACCCTCCCTTTGGGATGCTTGATTCCGGGACATGGACGTGCTCGATTTCGCGAGGTACCTTGGCGGTGTCGGCGCCGCGGAGCTCATTTTATATGGAGAGGAGTACGGGGCCTTCGTGAGGAGGAAGGCGAGGACGCCGCAGTCTTGGCGCGCAGAGAGAGGGCGCCGCGAGCTCCCAGAGGTTCCGATGCGGGACCGGATTTCACGTACGTCCGCGGGGACGGATCGAGAGGAGGGTGTACATGCCCGTTCCGGAGCGAGCTCTGCTTGCATACGAGTGGATCCGATAGATCGGTGAGTGTCTTGACTCTTTTCCATCTTGGCATCTTTTACGCATTTTTCTCTTTTTGTTGTTGAGTATAAGCTGTATTCTTGATGGCGTTTCCTTGGCTTCTTGTTGGTGCGGAGGTCCGGGGAGAGCCTATGATATCTTGACTCGCCGTTACGTGGCGATGCGTTCCTTCGCTAAGAAGATGGCGTCGAAGATGTCTGCCGGTCTTCGCGTCGTGTGCCGGCGTACGAGCCTATGCCTTCGAGGCATTACGTGGACGTTCCTCCGCCTAGAGCCGGCGGAGCCGCAGCGGGGAGGGACCTTTGAGGCGGCATAGCATGGATGCCGGGGACGTCTTCGGGAGGCTGCGGGGCCTTCGAGGAGCGGCCCTTTTATCGGTTCATGCCTCCGCATGGCGCGCGGGAGTGAGGGTTCCTCGAGCCTTCTTTCTTTGATCCTTTCGCGGATTTGATCCTTCGAGTACTTTTCGTGGGAGCCTCGGGCGGGTGCTCGGTATTCGACGACGAGGATGTGACGGGCGAGTTATTTGGGATGCCCGACTTTTCTTTGGAGGACCTCGGCGAGGATGATGATCTTGAGGATTCGATTAGTATTCATTTGCTTTCCCTCTTTTCATATCCCTCTTTTTTTTTGTTTAGCAACAGAGACATTTATGGGTACTGTAATAAAACACATGTATTTGCACGGCAAACGGCATTTTATTTTAAGATGTAATGTCATTTTTGTGATTCAGGGAATTGTCCTAGAAATTGTTGCTATTATTATTTTTATTTTGTGCATGCCACGTGGTGAGAGTGCATTTGTGGGTAGTGTATGTTTGCGGGAATGGCTTTGGCCGGTGTTTGGGCGATTTGGAGCAAGGTTTCTTGAGGGACGGTGGCTTTTATGCTTGTTTCTTTGAGGAAATGGGTTACATTTGCAAGGAGGTCCGTACGGACATACTTAGCATGCAAAGAGGTCGTACGGACCAACCTTGCTTTTGGGAAGGACATAAATGCTTTCCGATTAATGCAGTTCTTCCTCATTTCCCCATTTGCGGCCATTTTCGAGCTTTCTTCCCCATTTTCTCTAGGAACCTCCATTTTTGCCATGGATTCTTCGTACGTCCCTAGAATTTTGCCGAGGCTTTCGCGGGAGAGGCAAGCACACTTCCTTGAGCGGTTGAAAACGTGGATGCGGCGCCGTATGAGGCATCGAGAGACGGGCTTTCGAGGTAAGGTTTCGTCTTTGCTCGGTTTGGTCTTTTAAGGAGTTGGTTCTGATTGGGATTTGTTGCGGGTGCCGCGAAGTTGCAGGATGTTAGGAGGCACGTGTCTTGTTTCTCCTACAATGAAATGGTGCCCACTTTTGAGGATTTTCGGGCTTTGATTGGAGGGCCAGGAGGTGGAGGCCATCTCGCTTCCTTTGATTGGTGGTCTGTGTGAGCGTGAAGCTTGCGGGCTTTCTTCGTACTTCGTTGGAAGAAGTGCGGGCATGATCCTTGATTCGGGTCATATCGACATTTACGAGCTGCCGGAGCGGTTCATGGTTGATGATGAGAGTGGCGTCTCTTGGGATGTATTTGCCTTGTGCGTGATGGCGACGCTTTTACAGTCGGTTCCCTTGGCATTTGTGATGGCGCTTTGCTAGATGTGGTAGGGCGCTGCGGAAGTGGAGAGGATATTGTCCGTTGGTCTTTGGGGAGACTCTTCATGGTATCGGCCGTCGCGGCTGGGGATCGTTTTATGAGAGGGAAGCCGCTTTGCTCACCTTGTGGCTGCGAGAGAGACTTCGGGCCATGTCAGAGGCTCAGACGTCGTTTAGCCGTGGTCATTTGCTCGGCGACCTCTTGTGTTGGATATGGATCGGTCACTTTGGGAGAGATGGATGGCACGGCAGTACGCATCGAGATCATTTGGTGGGTTCGCCTGGAGGATTGAGACCGGGAGGATCTTGCGGGAAGGGTCCTACGTTGTCGAGTTCCGGGTTTGTCTTGGTCCTCCTTCTATATTCCGTCGCTTGTTTCCGGCGGTTTGGGATGAAGCGAGGAGCCTTTGTTGGTGGGATGACCTTGCTGCTGCGGAGGTAGTTCCTCTTTGTATGGCGGCTTCGGGTGCCTTCTTGTATTTTACGAGGGTATGGAAGTATTCCGCTTTCCCTCTGTGGTACTCCTTAGACGTCGGGGAGCGTTGTATTGACGACTCGGTATACGGCTTTGGTATGAGCGGCGTGTTGGGCGATCCCAGTGGTCTTGGAGAGCGAGGCGTGTAGCGATTACAGGACCGGTTGCCGTAGTAGCTATTGCCTTAGGAGTTCGAAGCACAGTCGACCACTTTGGATGTGACGGGAGACACTTTGTTTGACTACGAGACTAGAGTTGACCGGCGACGGGGAGAGGTCCTCTTTACGGACTCGCGGGGAGGAGATCAGCCGAAGCACGGGCGAATGAAGCCACGAGAGCTCTTGGATTGTTTGACTCTACGGGGAGGACCCCGGATCTCGGGCGAGAGACGCGAGTTGGTTCACGTGGAGCGAAAGAAGACTCGCCGGGGACGAGGAAGAAAGGAAAGAATGGCGAGGGGACAAGCGCGAGATGGCGCGGAATGACCTCCTAGGTATCCATTCATTGCATTGCAAACACATTATTAGTTAAATGTATTAAAAATTTGTCTTTTAGCATGTTGTGAACTTGAGAGTAGACCGTGCTTGAACTCATCAAGAAATGTTGTAACCGTTAGTGATTTGTGATTTACTTTTAAAGCTTTGTCGAGACGCAAGATCTTTTGTTTGCCTTTGCTTACATTTGTGCACTTTGTCGGCGTCCATCTTTGGACTTTTACATTTGCATTCGCGGGCTGAGAGCGATGCAGGCCACAGCGGCAATCCCCTTTCTTGAGGCTTTGTGCTTGGGCGAGAGGTTGAATGCTCCTTGACAAGTCGTTTTGACGGTCTTTTTCGTAGCTTCCTTGCCTCTTGTTGGCGTCGGGCTCTTGACCTCAATTTCGCGGCTTACGCTTGAGCTTCTTTTGTTTTTTTTTTTTGTGAGCCCTTGCTCGAGCTCTTTTTTGTGAGCCCTTGCTCGAGCTCTCTTTTTATATATTTTTTTTGTGAGCCCTTGCTCGAGCTCTTTTTTTTTTTTTTTTTTTGAAGCGCGTGAGGCGAAGACAAGCCCTGGCTTGGAAGCGATCATGAGTCGGTCGTTTGATCTTTGAGTGACCCTCGGATGTCCTTTGATGTTGCCGCCGTCGTTTGACTTGGTCAAGGTGGCTGTTGGGGCGTGTTCTTGAAAAGTGCGGAGCTTGATGGAGGTCTTGATTGACATTCAAACTTTTGACTTTTTGTGTATTTTTAGGCCAGGACCAATTAAGGTTGCCTACGTTCCCCGGGACTAGAGGGCTCGAGTGCACGTAGTTCGACACTACATGGAGTGCCAAGAGATGCATGTTGTTCTTCTTCGGGCGAAGTATCTGCGAAGTTTGCTTAGTTATTTGGATTCATGAAGGGATTGCCGTCTAGGTGCATCGGCTTCATGGCGCCTCGGAGAAGATCTTTTGAACCACGAAAGGGCCGATCCATGTGGGTTCCCATTTTCCCGGTGGGTTGGTTCGAGTGGGAGGCTTTTCTTTGAGTACAAGGTCACCTTCCACGATGTCTCGGGATTTGACTTTCTTGTCGAAAGCTCTAGCCATCTGCTTTGATAGGCTCGGACGTGTTCCATGGCCTTTAGTCGTCGCTCGTCTAGCGAGCCAATTCGTCATGTCGGCCGGAGCCATTCGACTTCGTTGATGTCATTTTCAGCGGCACTCGGAGTGAGGGAATTTCTAGCTCGATGGGAAGAATTTGCTTCCATCCCGTAGGTCGGGGCAAATGGGGTTTCTCCGTGGGTACATTACGGCGATGTGCGGTAGCCCCAAAGTGCAAGGTGCGGCTTCTCGGGCCAATCTCGTCCTCGGGTGGTCATTTTTCGGATGATCCGTTCGAGGGTTTTGTTTCTTTGCTTCCACGGCGCCGTTTGTTTGTGGCCGGTAGGGAGAAGATTTGTGACGTGTGATCTTGAATTCAGCCGGCTGATGCAGTCGAATTCCCCTTCGAAGTGTGAGCCGTTGTCGATATGACCTCATTTGGGATGCCGTATCGGCGAGATGATGTTTTCCTTGAGGAAATGCGCGACCTTCTTGGAGGTGAGTACCTTGTAGGACTTGGCTTCGACCCATTTGGTGAAGTAGTCGATGGCTACTAAGATGAACTCGTGACCGATTCTTTGCTGGCGGAGCGATTTTCCCGATGACGTCAATTCCCAGTGGCGAAAGGGCGAGGTGTAGTCATGCGGTAGAGATCGTGGGGTGGTAGATGATTGAGGTTGGAGAACCGTTGGCACTTGTCGCGGCTTCGGACAAAGTGGATGCAATCTGCACTCCATGGAGATCCGGTAGTAGCCCATCCACGAGAATGATTTGCATCGGGGCTGCGGCGTTCATGTGGGGACCGCGAAGCCCCATTGTGGACTTCGTTCATGAACTTGCTTGCTTCTTCTTGGGCGATGCGGCGTAGGAGTGGCCCGTGGTAGCGTTTCTTGTATAGCATGTCCCCGAGGATGACGAAGTGAGAGGCGGCGTTTTAGGGCCATGATGCTCTTGGTTTTGACCCCTTACTGTGTGTGGGTCTTCCTTGTTCATGAAGGTGGTTTCCCGTTCTTGAGGTATTGGAAAATCTGGTTATACCATGGCTCGTTGACGGGCTTAGGTTACGGTTCGATCTCACAACGGTAGGCGGGAATTTCCTTTCGTCAGAGCTTTGAAGGGTTTGATTGCTTTTCCTTCGGGGATTTCCTGAGGAAGCCAAGGTGGCTAAGGCATCTGCAAACTGTTTCGGTCTCTTGGCAAGTAATGGAAGGTGACCTCTTCGAATTGTGTGATGAGGTCCTCCATGCGGGCATGGTATTTTTGCAAGCACGGGTCTATGGTTTTCCACTTGTTGGAGACTTGGTTGA
This sequence comes from Adenophora triphylla var. japonica, assembly GCA_022495995.1. Lineage (NCBI taxonomy): Eukaryota > Viridiplantae > Streptophyta > Magnoliopsida > Asterales > Campanulaceae > Adenophora > Adenophora triphylla. Next base: position 32,002 of record JAFEMH010002245.1, on the reverse strand, counting down.
TGATCAAGGTGAGTCCCCATAAACTTCGAGTTCTACGGACATTCCTCTCGAGTGCGGCTTGTAGTCCGGCGGCGCGAGCTTCATATTCGGCGGCATTGTTGGTTACCTCGAAATTGAGCTTTATAGCAATTGGGGTGTGCTCGTCCTTGGGATCTACCAGAGCATACCGATGCCGTTTCCCTTTTTGTTGGCTGCTCAGTCGAAGAACGGTTGCCATCGATTTTCGCCTTCGATTGCGAAAGATTCCCTCGTCTGGAAATTGTGGTTCGGGGCCTCGAGCCTCGTCGGTTGGGAAATCGGCCCGGTTGTTCGGCCATGGCCCGTCCCTTGATTGACTTTTGGTTTACGTACTTGATGTCAAATTCCGCTAGGAAGAAAGACCATTTGGCGAGCCTCATTGACGAGAGATGGTTTGTCGAAGAGGTACTTGGTGGGTCCATTTTGGAAACCAAGTGTGCGTGTGTGCGTGCATGTAGTGCCGTAGTTTCCCGACAACCCATACAGGCTGCGCGAGGTTTTCTCGAGGGTGAGTAATTGAGTTATTTGCCTTGAAACTTTCGGCGACGAAGTAGATGGCGTTTCGACCCGTGACTCCTTCTTTTCTTGACGAGCATGGCTCCAAGCTGCGGTGTCGGTCACGATTAGGTATAGCAACGGTGGCTTTTCCTCGTGGGGAGGACGAGAGAATCGGAGGACTCACAAGGTATGCTTTTATTTTTCAAAGGCATCTTGGCATTACGAGTTCCATTCGATGTCGGCGTTCTTCTTCATCGGTTTGAAGATTGGCTCGCACATAGAGGTCAATTGGTTGTGAGCGGGCGATATATTGCGGGCGGCCCATGAAGCTTTTCACCTCTGTACGAGTTTGCGGTGGTCTCATTTCGATGATAGCTTTGATCTTTTGAGGATCCACCTCGATGCCTCTCTCGGTGACCATGTATCCCAAAACCTTGCCTCGGCTAACCCCAAATGTGCATTTGGCGGGGTTAAGCCTCATTGAGTGTTTTCGGAGCGATTGAAGAATTTTCTCGGGTGCGTGAGGTGTTGTCCGTCGATCCCTTTGAGTGAACGATCATGTCATCGACGTACACTTCGATCTCTTTGTGGATCATATCGTGGAAGAGGGCGGTTCTTTGCCGTTGGTAGAGTAGCCCAGCGTTCTTTAGTCCGAACGGCATTGCGTATGTGATAGGTTCCCCGGGGTTGTGAAAATTTGTCTTTTCTTGGTCTTCTTCGGCCATCTTGATTTGATTGTAGCCGGCAAAACCGTCCACGAAGGACTTGACTTCGAAATTGGGTGTAGTGTCTACCAACATGTCGATGTTGGGTAGTGGAAAATCGTCCTTGGGACTTGCTTTGTTGAGATCTCGGAAGTCCACGCAACGGCGTACTTTTCCATTGGCCTTGGTGGCCAGTGACGATATTGGAGAGCCATGTGGGGTACTCGATCACCACGATGAAGCCGACGGAGCATTTTTCGATCTCCTCTTTGACTTGTAAAGACCATTACGGCTTGATTCGGCGTAGCTTTTGCTTGATGGGCTTAGCCTCGGGATTGAGGGATCGGTGCTCTACAATGTTAGGATCTAATCCGGGCATGTCTCGGTAAGACCAAGCGAACACATCCACGAACTCTTTGGCGGTGCGATCAATGCGTCTTGCTCTGTGCCGGTGAAGAAACTTCCGATTTGCGTCTCTTTTGGCTCTTCGGCGGTTCCCAAATTCACTTTGGTTAAAACCTCCTCGGCGGCTTGGGCCCGGTTTTCTCTCGTTTGACAACATGCTTAAAGATGTGCTTAATGTATTGTTCGTTTAATGTATGCGCTTCTTTATCAAGTGAATCGTTATTAGCTGTTTGTGTGTTAGTTAATTTATCGGTTGTTAAAGATGCAATGAGAGATACTCGGAAAGATCGAAGCATTCATTAAGAGCATACGGGAATACATTATTGGCAATGAGTTCGTAATCTTACGGCGTGAGGCCATCGGATGACTCGAGAGACTCAAATTCAAAGCTAATGGACTCGGGATGAGTTTTGACACTAGACTCTAGGACTCGAGGGTCGAGACCAAGTTGTTCGATCATGTCCTTTTTCTTTGGCGGTAGGTCAGGAGAATGTGGCCCGGTTATTGAGTGGCAATGAGCTTGATAGGAGATGGGGCTTGAAAGGCTTTATGTCACCGTTCCCGATCATTGCTATCACGAGTTATCGAAACAAAATCGATTAGATCCGGCATCTCGATTTCTTCTTTGAAGAAGCGAGGTGGAGCGGTGGTTCGTCCCGAGCATCGTCTGCGGAGTCTCTTGCTTTTGTCTTGGGCATTACTAGCTCGAATGCGGACTCGTCCCGTTTGTTGAAGGCGGGAGTGTTGACGAGAGAGTTTTCGAATTCTTCCGCGAAGAGGGGTTTTCCGAACCAAAATTCATTGTGAATAGTGGTGGTTGTGGATCCGGCGAGGGCGGTGTGTCGAGGAATGCTCTTCGGACGGGATTTGGCTTGAGGCCTACGAATCTTGCCGGGTTACTGCTGGAGCTTGTCCATGGTTGTCGGCCGGCTTTGTTTGGCGGCGATCGGCTCTGTTCCTTTTACGGATCTTCTTCCAAGTTGCCGGCCTTCCTTGTGAAGTACTTGGTCATGTCGAAGGCTGTGGGACGAAGATCGGAGATTGCGTGCAAGCCTCTTTTGTTATACGTGGAGCGTTTACGTGCGGCTCGCTTGTCCTCCGCAATGTGTTCGGGAGTAGGAGAGTATCCCGGGCCGTGCGGGGTATTACATTCTTTGATATTGATGATACATTGAGTGCCACGATGGCGTTTTCCCAAAGCCGAGCCCGGGATGTAGTTCATGTGCTTCATCATTTTCATCGGGGGAGGAATCTTGTCCCAAATCAAAGGCGGGTCTATGTGGCACACTTGGGCCTTTGGGCTCTCGATGGTGAACCTGTGAGCATCATGCCGTCATCATCGTGTTTGATCTCTAAAGCAGGGACGCCGTTGGTGTCGGTCCTTTCGGTGACTATCTTTGTCGCCGTAGATGATGGTCGAGATCTGTTCCTTGGACGAACTTTACGCATTGATGGAGAGTGGATGCCACCCCATTGATCGATGTAGCGAGGCGTCCCAAAATGGCGGTGAAGGTGATCGGGATGTCGATGACTTGGAAATACGTCGGGACCATTTGTTTTCCAAACCACGGGTTGAGGTGGCTATTCCCAGGCGGGCGGGATGTTGAGTCGTATGCCTTGATTGCACAGTCGAGGGCTTTAGATCGGTTGCTTTGATCCCTAGCAAATCCATCATTTTGGGTGGAAGGACGTTCGTGGATGATCCCCATCTACAACACCAGGAGACGGCGCTCGTCCGGTTGAGCATTATGTAGAGAGGCTCGTTGTGGTCGGCCCCAAATTTTGGAAGATCGAGCTCTGTGAAGGTGATGATATTCTTTGTAATTGACGTTGCCAATCATACGGCTGCTTCATCGGGTGTCCTTTGTGATGGGAACCGTAGTGCAGGCCGGCTTTCTTCCAACTTGAGCTTGTGCGGATAAGATGAAGTGAGTAAGGACCGAGTGAGATGTTAGCTGAGTGCGCTTGAGGCGTGTCAAGACGGGATCTTGAACCTTTGGGTCAAGGTTTCGGCTTCTTTGGCGTAGGGCCCCTTTTCAATTCGTGGCTCGAGGTATGGTGGCCTTTTGTCTGTCCGTGGAGGATTCGGCTGGGATTTGGCCAGGAACGTGTCGAGAACATTCACCTCTGGACTTATGGTTTTGCTTGTCTCTCCCGTTTACGGAGTGGGAGGAGCACGATTGGCGTAAGGCCGGCTGCGCATTTCAATTCGTTATTTGTCATGGCTTTTCTTGAAGCATCAATAGTGGCTTTGAGATCTTCCCAAGACGGGGTTGGATTATCTGGACCTTCGGGCCTTCGGTGGCGGTGCTGAAGCTCGTCCCGGTGATCATGGAGCAAACATTGCCGTGGCCTGTGCGAGAACTAAGTTTGACAGGGAGATTTCTTTGGAGTAGATGACATAGTAGTCAAACTTTCTGAGGGTTCTCGAGGGTTCCGGCCAGTGGGATCACAGATTCATACCTCTTTTCGGTTTTTGTTGAGAAGATAGCTTCTTCTTTCGTCGAGGAGCGGCCCTCGTTCATTGCATCACGGAATTCCATTTCCGGACAAGCCTTCTGTCTTGAGCGTCCCACGAGATGTGTTCGTTGTTCGGCGGTGGTATCGGGACCTCGGGGAGGCTGGATGGGCAAGCTTTCCTCTGGAAGGTCTTGTGGTCTTACGTCATGCTTGCATGGCTCGTACGAGGGTAACGGGTTGACTTACGGGAGACAATGAGAGATGTTAGAGGTGTAGGAGCGATCATGGCTTGGGAAGCCCCGAGGTAGTTGGGTGGCTAAGGTTCCGAAGTGGTGCATGGCACCTTCGATCGAGCTTGTTGCTCACCTTGACGTTTCTCAATAGCCATGAGGACTGCCAAACTTCTTCCAGTGTTGGGAAATTTCTTGGGGGTAAGGTCCGTTCTCATCGTTGTTATCCGTGACTTGGCCGTAGGGATTTGTGGTATCTGGTGACAGTGGGAAGGAGGTAGGACCTTGTTGTTTTGACCTTTGGGAGACGGGTTCCGGGTACTCTCGACCACTCTACATTAGGTTGGAGGGTGATGGGCAAGGTTTAGACACGGGAATGGCCTAACGGGATAAAAGGGGAAAGCTCACGTGGCATGCGGTTTAGTTTCTTTTATTTTTTTTTTTTTTTTTTGTTGTTTTAATTTACTTAAAACATGTTTTCTCGAGAATCCTAGGTAGGTTGGAAAAGATTGCTCTTGTTTTCGCAACTATGCTAGATCTGGGTCGATGGAGACCATACGTGCGGCTATAAGCCCCTCGTTTTGCACACGTATTTCGACATCCCGGGGTGGACGGCCCCGGGCGAGGTCCTATAGTGCAAGCGGTTTCCACCGGCCTAAAGAAAAATCGAACCTAAGGACCGAGCTGTCATGTTCGTTTTGATGCGTTAGCCATGTGAATAGTGAACCGAGCCGGCGCGAGTCAAGATCGGAGTCGAAGTTCGGCATGACCTCTCTTTACCTTGCTTGCGCAAGGGATCTGTGACGTTAGGCGTTGGTGGGTCATATCGTCATGGGCGACGTATCAGCGTGATGACATGGTGTCATGCGCATGGATGTATATCGGGACGGAACATCGTGCAGGTGTAGCCGGAAATCAAGATCGAGGTCAAGATTTTAGCATGACCTTTCATCGCTTTGCTTGCGCGAGGATCTTGAGTTCGAGCCTTGACTCGAGAAAATGGCCGGCATGGTATATGTATCCGAGTGTATGACACGGGCTAGGTAAAAACCAGCCGAGTGCGGACGAGTGTGACTCAAGACTCAAACGTGCGGGGTTGACGCTTGGCTAGGATGGGATGTTTGGAATGATCCGTGCGCGTCCAAGAGGCCTAGGAAGACCTAACGGACTGGCGAGACCACTCCGGGTTGAGGGTTGTAGTGTGCGGTGTATCCGGCGGCGGTGCGCGTAGTGTGCGGTGTAGCAAGGCGGCGGTGTGAGTAGAGTGCGGTGTAACCGAGGCGGCGGTGCGCGTAGTGTGCGGTCTCTAAAATTCTTTTACGAGTAAAACAGGAGTTTTTGAAGAATTTTAAATGTATGCACGAGATGTATATTGATGCATTTTTTTTTGTATTTTTATTTTTTTTTGTAAAATAAAAACGAAGCACGTGCACACACACACAACTGATTAAAGGAAGGGGTAAAATGAAAGTTTGACCCTCATCATCGTTTTAAAAATCTTTTGTTTTGTTTAAAAGTTTTAAAACAAAATTTCCCAATGAGTCGCCAGCGAAATTACCGGATCAGCGAGGCCTCGCGGCCGGCATACGGCATTTTCCCGCTTTGCGGCGTTTTCGGAGTTGGAGGTGTCTCGCCGTTTGTTTCGCATTTGTAGAGTCGCCACGCCGTTTTTATTAAGCCCAAAACATTGAAAAAGGGCATCGGTTTAAAGATAATTTTAAAGCTGTTTTTGTGTGATGAGATTTTGAGTTCGGAGGTCGAGATGACTCCCAGGGAAGAGAATATTAGAATATTAGAGCTCACCAGAGTAGCCTCGTAAAACGAGTCTTTCGGATACCCCTAATATCCTTTAAATGTTGTGTGTGTGTGTGTGTGCTTTTTAAAAATGCATCTTTGTATCGGATGTCTACATTGTATGCTATGTATGGAAATGTATTGAAATAGTATAGGAAGGAAGCCTTACCAATGTTGGTTCGTGTACGTCTTCCGGGGAATGGTGTTTGAGGTCGGAGTAGCGTTCGGTACGGATCGGGATTGCTTCGGGAGATGCCGGTTGTCCGCGGACGAGTTTCGGCGTGAGTTGAGGTTGTAGGCTGCGTTCGGGCGAGAGGTTCGGCGTGCGTGGGGATCGTCGGGATCACTCGGGCGAGAGGTTCGGCGTGCGTTGTGGTGGCGAGAGTCACTCGGGCGGAGTTTCGGCGTGGTTTGGGATCGTCGGTTTGACTCGGAAAGAGCGGGACAGAGTGGAAAGACCGAGGCGAGGCCTCGGAGTACCACGAGGGGCCTCGGAGTACCTCGAGAGTGCCTCGGGGCAGCGCGGGAGCGTCTCGGGAGCGCTCGGGGAGGCCGGAGCACCGCGAGGAGCTCGGAAGGCCTCGGAAGGATCGAAAGGGGCGGGAGTGCCTCGAGAGGACTTAGAGGGGAGCCGAGAAGGCTAAGGGAGGAAGAGAGAAGAGGGAGGTGTGTGAAAATGAGGAGGGGAGCCCTCTATTTATAGTAAAAATTTCGGAGCAAAGAGGTCCGTACGGACCTTCTTGGTTATCCGAATTTTGGATTTCCTCGATTTGAGGGAATGCGCAATGATGGTGAATATTACGGAATGATGGTGTCCACGAGCAATAAGGTCCGTACGGACCATCTTGCATGCAAAGAGGTCCGTACGGACCAACTCTGCGAGGAGTAATCATTTCTTAGGGATTTGAGGGAATATTGTGGACTTTAAGGGGATTTAGTAATCATTGAAACAAAGAGGTCCGTACGGATCAATATTGCTTTCCCAATTTCCTGAAAATTCCCAAAAGGTCCTTTTGTCCCTTTTTATCCCAGGAAGGCTCCTCCCTTGGTTTGGTTGGGGGTTTGAGAGGGTTTTGAGAGGGTTTTGAGTGAGAGAGGTCTCCGAGACTACGTTTGATGAGTCTGCGGTGTTTCCCGTGTGTTTGAAAGGGGGTGATCCAGATTGGGGTACTTACACAAATGCATGCTCCAGTGCTCCTACCAAGATTTGAACTCCCCGGCCCCAAGGGAGCCCTCCTACAAGGCATTTACACTCTTCCTGACACCAAATAGGCTCATTTGCTCTGAGACAATTACATCACTATTACAACACCAAATGCATGCTCCAGTGCTCCTACCAAGATTTGAACTCCCCGGCCCCAAGGGAGCCCTCCTACAAGGCATTTACACTCTTACAACACCAAATAGCTGCTCCATCTGCTCCTGCCGAGACAATTACATCACTATTACAACACCAAATGCATGCTCCAGTGCTCCTACCAAGATTTGAACTCCCCACAATGAGGTTGCAAGCCCAGCAGTGTTGCTTCCTTAACTGCACGGATGTGCTCCGAAAGGCTCCTAAGGACCCTGAAACTCAAGGTAGAAATTAAACCACAAAGATTCCCCTTGAGGGGAATCGAACCGGTGACCTCCCCTACGGGAAGCCACAGGGATACCGCTGGGCCAAAGCCACTTAGGTACAATTTTCAGTTATTTATTTCTAAATAAAACGGACAATGTCAACCCACTTACTACAATTTTCAGTTTTATACTTTTATATTTAAGAAGGAAATAGTGGCGAATATATTTAAGAAGGAAATAGTGGCGAAGCTACATCAACTCCAAGGTCATTCAACCCCTTCAATTTTGAAATGTTTTAATTTTAGTATTATTATTTTTTTAGAAAATAATATTTTACTAATAAAAATAATGAATTTATACATTTTAACTCTTTAATTTAAAAAAAAATTTACACTAAATTATTATTTTAACCCCTTTACATACTAAATTTAGATATATCAATTATTTTAATTATCCCAATATCAATCTTAACCCATTTAGAGCATGAGCAGTGGTGACAAAGGGGGTCGAGCTTGGCTGAGTTGGAGGTAAAGACAATGAGCAGTGGTGACAATGGTGACAAAGGGGGAGGGCATGGATGACCAGGTCAGGAAAATGGGCTGGGGATAGACCTTGGTCATGGGAAAAAGAGTGGGAAAAGAGTGTTTCATAGCCAACCATATTATGCCATGTGTCAATAATATTACTAATTTATTAATATTAACTTATCAATATAAATTAATATAATTATTAAATAATATTAATATTAATAAAATTATTTAATTAATAATTAAAATATACTCCCTCCGTCCCAGTAGAAGCTTCCCATTTTGTCATTTTGGGTGTCCCATTAAAAACTTTCACTTTTCTTTTTTGGCAAAGAATCTTTACTATTTCATCAACTCATTCTCTCTCCTAATTCACTATTACACTCACAACACTTTTCAAATTTACTATTTCCTCCACTCATTCTCTCTCCTATTTTCAAATTACACTCACAACATTTTTTCTTTCCCCCATTTTCTTAATTTGCGTGTAAACCAAAAAGTGAGAAGATTATGTTGGGACGGAGGGAGTATAGATTATTTTATCATATATAATTAATAATATTAAAATAATATGAATAATGTTAATAATTGATATAAAAATGAGTTGAAAAAAGAAAATATAATGGGTATAGTAAAAAATATGAGAGAGAAACTGATGACTTTTGTCACCATAGTTGGTAAAATAAGATTGAGTTATGATTATTGATGACTGATGACTGATAACGTAAAGCTAATTTGAAGGAGAAAGAGTAACCATGACCCAATCATCACTGCGAATTGTGAATGGTCTTATAAAAATTTATGCCTTTGCCCCCGTATAATGGCGGCTCTTTCTCACTTTCTTTCTTTCTTTAATGTCTTCTCCCTTGATAAACCTCCCCATTATTATAGCTAGACATGTCCAAACGGTTCCGATTTCGGTTTTCGATTTCGGAACTGCCGGTTCTCGATTTTCAAATAGTCGGAACCGTATTCGAACCATATTAATCCGTTTCCCGGTTTTCGATTCTATCCGCCGGTTACGGTTCCGGTTCCAACGGTTCCACCGGTTCCATTATCATCTAACTTTTTTTTTTTAAAATCCAAATCTCTTAAGACAGTAAAGACGCTAAATATTACAACATTTTTCTAAATTCTAGTCTAATTTAAATAAAACAACACTACACTACAAGTACAAATACTAAATAAATGCTAAATATTACATTTAACTTACCTTGATCAATCGCCGGTTCTCGGTTCCGGTTCCCGGTTCCGGAACCGCCGGTTCCCGGTTCCGCCGGTTCCTCGGTTCCCAATATGGTGGATTCGTATCCGAACCGTTTCAATCCGGTTCCTGATTACGTTCAGTTCCCAATTTCGACGATTCCCAATTCTCGTCGATTTTCAATTTCAATTCTACCCGTCGATTTTATCGATTTTCAGTTCTATTTAGACATGTCTAATTACAGCTTTTCTCCATCTATCAAATACCCCACCTTTCCTTAAGAACTCATTATTTTACATTTAAAGACCCCACCTTTCCTTAAGAACTCATTATTTCACATTTAAAGACCCCACCTTCTTTTAAGAACTCAATATTTTACATTTTAACTTTTCACTGTCATGTCAATACTCTCTCTGTTTCATTACTAAAGGTACTAGTGTAACTCTCGTGCGATGCACGGACAGCTATTAAAATATAGTAACGAAAATTCATACGAATATAACAGGAAATATAGAAATGTTTGTGTACATTGTAAATTTTTTTTTTCAAACTATATTATTAGTTCAAATATCATATTGAAGGTCACTAAAATAAATATATATTTAAGGCATAGTTAGTTTGTACGAAGCACGTTTTATACGTAAATTCCCGTTCTATTCAATAATAATCACATTTGACATCCATTTTTCAATGCTATGGAATTGAACGCATATTTTTTATGTGAAACATATTTATTGTGTATTGAACGTTATATGTGCGTAATTTGTCCACAGTATCACTTAGTTTCGCCAACGATTGGGAAAGCGTAATCAATCTAGTTATAAGTCTCCAAATTATTAATATTTCTATTATGCAATGCTATTTTTTCCCTTTATTTCCTTATAAATGTAGAGATTAATAATATGACATAGATAAATAAGAAAATACAATAAACTATAAAGAAATAAAGAAATAATAATATACAAATATTAGCAATATTTAAAATTTATTCTAAAAAAAGTTGAATACTACGCGGGTTCGGGTTAAATGGGACGGTTCGAGCTAATCCCAAATCCACCCCAATTCCACCCGATTTAAATGAAAACATTTCTAAACTCTTTTCATTAGAAGCGGATCAATGCGAATTTAGGAGGGATTCAAAAATTTTATCAACCCGTTTTTTACTTACAAAATTCTTTAAATAGGGCAATATCAAGTTAAAGCACATACTAACACAGTTTTCCTAGAATTGCGCCAAAAGAAGTAATTTGATTTCGCTACTTCACAAATTCTAGTTACTTGAGACAGAAAATATAATTTTCCATTATAGTTAAAGCACATAATAATGCAATTTTTTGGACAAAAAAGTAGTCTTATTATTTGGTGATTTATTTTGAGTTGAAAGTAATATTCATTTTTGAAATGAAGGAAATAATTTTTTTATGTAATGCCATTTTTTAACTTTGACTTGAGACGGAAAATATAATTTGCCCTTCTAGTTTTATTTATTTAAGTTTTCATTATGAAGACTTATTTTTTATTTTGCAACTAATTAAATTTAACATTAGGATAAATTATTTCACTATCAAATAAATAAATGCTCCCTTCATCCAATTTTAAACTTCCTATTTTTTTAATAAAAGGTGTCCCATTTTAAATTTAAAAAAATTACAATGAAAAAATTAGAAAATTTCAATATTAAATGGTCTTATAAGTCATACTCACAACAAATATTCACTGATTATTTTATAGCCAACTTTATATACTTTATAATAAAATCATTCATCTCTTTAATATCCGAACCCATTTTTTAACGTTTAAAATATGACAAAAGTTGAAGAAAAAATTATTCATAAATATTATATATAAAAAAGGCACGAATAAATGAAACCAAGATTAATAATCCATCAAATTTTGATAAAATAAAAATTAAAACATAAATAGTTCTAATAATTATATTTGCAGCCAATAATAAGATTTTAATTTTACTAATATACTTCAACTAATTTTTAAATTAAAAAATGTTATATCAAATAGCTTCAACATTTTTTATCATTAATCTAAAGTTTTTTATTAATAACCCATCACTTTTTAAAAGAGATCAATAGGAATTGTTTCTCAAAAAAAACATAAAAAAAATAAAGCGAGCGAGAAGAAATTAATATAAAATATTTTGTAAAAAAACAAACTCAATGGAAATTCATAATAATATGTTTTTCATTATTTATAAAGTACTTTTAAGGAAAAAAATTGTCCTTCAATTCAAAAATGAATATTTCTTTCTTCCCATAATTAATACTACTTTCTATATAAAAAAAAAATTGCTTCCTTTGCCTCGAGGAATTTACTTGTCCAAAAAATTAATATTTTTTTCTTAGACGAAGACACTAACATTATAAACATTAATTTTTACTAAATAATACTACTACAGCTAAAGAAAAAAAAAAATACTATTTTCGTCCCAATGAATATGTTATAAAATATTACTTAATTCTTCTTAACAAGAATGAATATTACTTTCGATTCAAGATGTATAACCCAAGAATAGTACTACATTTTTTATCCAAAAAAATGAGCATTATTCCCTTCAACCCAATTAATATTTTAAAAACTAATACTACTTCATTCGCCTCTGCAATTAATGTTTGTAATGTTAGTGCATTTGTCTCAAAATATGACATTAATTTTTTAGGCGAATAAAGTAGTATTATTTTTTAAAATTTTCATTGAGCCAAAAGAAGCAATGTTAATTTTTCTTGGACATATAAAAAAATTCGACTTTTTAAGTAAAAAAAATTACTTCAATTCAAAAATGAAAATTACGTTCGTCTCATAATTAATACTACTTTCTATATCCAAAAAAAAAAAAAAAATCCTTCCTTTGCCTCAATGAATTTATTTGTCTCAAAAAATAATATTTATTTTCGAACACGAAGACACGAACATTATAAACATTAATATTAACAAAATAATATTACTTCGAGTAAAAAAATAAATTACTATATAATCCCTAGGAATATTTTATAAAATATTACTTAATTTGTTAACAGAAGTAATGTCAAATTTTGAAACGAAGGAACTAACATTACGAACATTAATTTTTTAGGCGAATGAAGCAGTACTAATATTCATATTAGTAAAATTATGATTATTATTATCATCATTTATAATAAAAAAATATATTTCACACTTAATTAATTTTCACAAAAATGATATTGAAAAATTAAAAAGAAACATTAAGAAAGGATAATTAAGAAATTTATAATTGGAAAAGAGTGTTTTTTTTTTGTGTCCAAATTAAATGAAATTAGTCTCTAATTAAAGAGGAAAAAATTATGAATTTTGGTGTAAATTTTTTAAATTTTTTTATTTTTTTATAAAATAATTGAGGTCGAAAAAATGGGATAAAAATTAAAATCTGATATAAAACCAGCGAATCAGATGTCGCCACGTGGAGCAATTTTTAAAAAAAAAAAAAAAAAAAAAAAGTTGACGCGTACACGCGCCTTTGTCGGCGCGTGTGACGCACGCGCCCAGTCCAAGCGTAACACGTGTTCTCTCCGCCATGTTAATTGCAAAATTGCCACCGTGTGAAGTTACGAAAGCACATAATAATGCAATTTTTTGGCCAAAAAAGTAGTCTTATTATTTGGTGATTTATTTTGAGTTGAAAGTAATATTCATTTTTGAAATGAAGGAAATAATTTTTTTATGTAATGCCATTTTTTAACTTTGACTTGAGACGGAAAATATAATTTGCCCTTCTAGTTTTATTTATTTTAGTTTTCATTATGAAGACTTATTTTTTATTTTGCAACTAATTAAATTTAACATTAGGATAAATTATTTCACTATCAAATAAATAAATGCTCCCTTCGTTCAATTTTAAACTTCCTATTTTTTTAATAAAAGGTGTCCCATTTTAAATTTAAAAAAATTACAATGAAAAAATTAGAAAATTTCAATATTAAATGGTCTTATAAGTCATGCTCACAACAAATATTCACTAATTACTTTGTAGCCAACTTTTTATACTTTATAATAAAATCATTCATCTCTTTAATATCCGAACCCATTTTTTAACGTTTAAAATATGACAAAAGTTGAAGAAAAAATTATTCATAAATATTATATATAAAAAAGGCACGAATAAATGAAACCAAGATTAATAATCCATCAAATTTTGATAAAATAAAAATTAAAACATAAATAGTTCTAATAATTATATTTGCAGCCAATAATAAGATTTTAATTTTACTAATATACTTCAACTAATCTTTAAATTAAAAAATGTTATATCAAATAGCTTCAACATTTTTTTATCATTAATCTAAATTTCTTTATTAATAACCCATCACTTTTTAAAAGAGATCAATAGGAATTGTTTCTCAAAAAAAAATAAAAAAAATAAACTGAGCGAGAAGAAATTAATATAAAATATTTTGTAAAAAAACAAACTCAATGGAAATTCATAATAATATGTTTTTCATTATTTATAAAGTACTTTTAAGGAAAAAAATTGTCCTTCAATTCAAAAATGAATATTTCTTTCTTCTCATAATTAATACTACTTTCTATATCAAAAAAAAAAAAAAAATTTGCTTCCTTTGCCTCGAGGAATTTACTTGTCCAAAAAATTAATATTTTTTTCTTAGACGAAGACACTAACATTATAAACATTAATTTTTACTAAATAATACTACTACAGCTAAAGAAAAAAAAAAATACTATTTTCGTCCCAATGAATATGTTATAAAATATTACTTAATTTGTTTAAAAAATTAATGTCATATTTTGAAACAAAGGCAATAACATTAAAACATTTCAAAAATGAATATTACTTTCGATTCAAGATGTATAACCCAAGAATAGTACTACATTTTTTATCCAAAAAAATGAGCATTATTCCCTTCAACCCAATTAATATTTTAAAAACTAATACTACTTCATTCGCCTCTGCAATTAATGTTTGTAATGTTAGTGCATTCGTCTCAAAATATGACATTAATTTTTTAGGCGAATAAAGTAGTATTATTTTTTTAAATTTTCATTGAGCCAAAAGAAGCAATGTTAATTTTTCTTGGACATATAAAAAAATTCGACTTTTTAAGTAAAAAAAATTACTTCAATTCAAAAATGAATATTACGTTCGTCTCATAATTAATACTACTTTCTATATCCAAAAAAAAAAAAAATCCTTCCTTTGCCTCAATGAATTTATTTGTCTCAAAAAATAATATTTATTTTCGAGCACGAAGACACGAACATTATAAACATTAATATTAACAAAATAATATTACTTCGGGTAAAAAAATAAATTACTATATAATCCCTAGGAATATTTTATAAAATATTACTTAATTTGTTAACAGAAGTAATGTCAAATTTTGAAACGAAGGAACTAACATTACGAAAATTAATTTTTTAGGCGAATGAAGCAGTACTAATATTCATATTAGTAAAATTATGATTATTATTATCATCATTTATAATAAAAAAATATATTTCACACTTAATTAATTTTCAAAAAAATGATATTGAAAAATTAAAAAGAAAAATTAAGAAAGGATAATTAAGAAATTTATAATTGGAAAAGAGTGTTTATTTTTGTGTCCAAATTAAATGAAATTAGTCTCTAATTAAAGAGGAAAAAAATTATGAATTTTGGTGTAAAATTTTTTTAAATTTGTTTATTTTTTTTATAAAATAATTGAGGTCGAAAAAATGGGATAAAAATTAAAATCTGATATAAAACCAGCGAATCAGATGTCGCCACGTGGAGCAATTTTTTTTAAAAAAAAAAAAAAAGTTGACGCGTACACGCGCCTTTGTCGGCGCGTGTGACGCACGCGCCCAGTCCAAGCGTAACACGTGTTCTCTCCGCCATGTTAATTGCAAAATTGCCACCGTGTGAAGTTATGAAAGCACATAATAATGCAATTTTTTGGCCAAAAAAGTAGTCTTATTATTTGGTGATTTATTTTGAGTTGAAAGTAATATTCATTTTTGAAATGAAGAAAATAATTTTTTTATGTAATGCCAGTTTTTAACTTTGACTTGAGACGGAAAATATAATTTGCCCTTCTAGTTTTATTTATTTTAATTTTCATTATGAAGACTTATTTTTTATTTTGCAACTAATTAAATTTAACATTAGGATAAATTATTTCACTATCAAATAAATAAATGCTCCCTTCGTCCAATTTTAAACTTCCTATTTTTTTATTCATAAATATTATATATAAAAAAGGCACGAATAAATGAAACCAAGATTAATAATCCATCAAATTTTGATAAAATAAAAATTAAAACATAAATAGTTCTAATAATTATATTTGCAGCCAATAATAAGATTTTAATTTTACTAATATACTTCAATTAATCTTTAAATTAAAAAATGTTATATCAAATAGCTTCAACATTTTTTTATCATTAATCTAAAGTTCTTTATTAATAACCCATCACTTTTTAAAAGAGATCAATAGGAATTGTTTCTCAAAAAAAAAAAATAAATAAATAAACTGAGCGAGAAGAAATTAATATAAAATATTTTGTAAAAAAACAAACTCAATGGAAATTCATAATAATATGTTTTTCATTATTTATAAAGTACTTTTAAGGAAAAAAAAATTGTCCTTCAATTCAAAAATGAATATTTCTTTCTTCCCATAATTAATACTACTTTCTATATAAAAAAAAAATTGCTTCCTTTGCCTCGAGGAATTTACTTGTCCAAAAAATTAATATTTTTTTCTTAGACGAAGACACTAACATTATAAACATTAATTTTTACTAAATAATACTACTACAGCTAAAGAAAAAAAAAATACTATTTTCGTCCCAATGAATATGTTATAAAATATTACTTAATTTGTTTAAAAAATTAATGTCATATTTTGAAACAAAGGCAATAACATTAAAACATTTCAAAAATGAATATTACTTTCGATTCAAGATGTATAACCCAAGAATAGTACTACATTGTTTATCAAAAAAAATGAGCATTATTCCCTTCAACCCAATTAATATTTTAAAAACTAATACTACTTCATTCGCCTCTGCAATTAATGTTTGTAATGTTAGTGCATTCGTCTCAAAATATGACATTAATTTTTTAGGCGAATAAAGTAGTATTATTTTTTTAAAATTTTCATTGAGCCAAAAGAAGCAATGTTAATTTTTCTTGGACATATAAAAAAATTCGAATTTTTAAGTAAAAAAAATTACTTCAATTCAAAAATGAATATTACGTTCGTCTCATAATTAATACTACTTTCTATATCCAAAAAAAAAAAATCCTTCCTTTGCCTCAATGAATTTATTTGTCTCAAAAAATAATATTTATTTTCGAACACGAAGACACGAACATTATAAACATTAATATTAACAAAATAATATTTCTTCGGGTAAAAAAATAAATTACTATATAATCCCTAGGAATATTTTATAAAATATTACTTAATTTGTTAACAGAAGTAATGTCAAATTTTGAAACGAAGGAACTAACATTACGAACATTAATTTTTTAGGCGAATGAAGCAGTACTAATATTCATATTAGTAAAATTATGATTATTATTATCATCATTTATAATAAAAAAATATATTTCACACTTAATTAATTTTCACAAAAATGATATTGAAAAATTAAAAAGAAAAATTAAGAAAGGATAATTAAGAAATTTATAATTGGAAAAGAGTGTTTTTTTTTTGTGTCCAAATTAAATGAAATTAGTCTCTAATTAAAGAGGAAAAAAAATTATGAATTTTGGTGTAAATTTTTTTTATAAAATAATTGAGGTAAAAAAAAATGGGATAAAAATTAAAATCTGATATAAAACCAGCGAATCGGATGTCGCCACGTGGAGCAATTTTTTTTTAAAAAAAAAAAAAAAAAAAAGTTGACGCGTACACGCGCCCAGTCCAAGCGTAACACGTGTTCTCTCCGCCATGTTAATTGCAAAATTGCCACCGTGTGAAGTTACGAAAATACCCCTGGTTTGGGCGGGAGTTTGACGATGTTGTTATTATATATAGATAGATAAAATGAAATTTGTAAAAAAAAAAAAAAAGAAATTACTACCCTCCGTTCCATATGAGTGTGAATTTTTGGTCAACTTGACCAAATTTTAACCAATAATTTAAATAAATAATAATGATCCTAATAAAAATTTAAAAATTTATTATTATATCACGCTTAATAATATTAAAAATAATATTTTTTGAATTTTTATTAGGATCATTATATTTATTTAAATTATTGGTCAAAGTTTGATCAAGTTGACCAAAAATCCACACTCATGTGGGACGGAGGGAGTATATTGTAATAAGTGTTATAAATGTGAAAAGTTAATTAGGGCTCCGTTTGTTTTACGTAAAACGACTTTCAAAAAATGATTTCCCGTAAAATATTTTCCGAAAAATGAAATCGTTTTCGAGAAAATGATATAAACATGTTTTCGACTGTTTGGTAAGGAAAATATTTTTCGAAAAATATATTCATATATTTAATGAAAATATTTTTTAATAAAAACACAATTTGAGATAAGTTGAAAGAGATATAGTGGGTGAGGGTGATGGAGGTGGGAATTAGTAAGGGTGAAATGGGTGGATGTGGGGTAGAGTAGGGTAGGGTAGGGGTAAGATAGAGTAGGGGTAGAGTAAGATGATGGTAGGCTAGGGTGGTGATAGGGCAGGGTGGGGGTGGGGGTGGGGTAGGTGTAGGGTACGATGGGTAGCCAAGAGTGTGGGGGGGGGGAGGTTGGCTGGGTAGCCGAGAGTAGGGAAGTGGGGTTGGGTGGGAGAGTTGTTAAAAAATAAATTAATTTAATTATAAGTAAAAAAAAGTTTGAGCGTGAAAGGGGGTGGTGAGGGTTGTTAAACAATAATTTTAATATGAATAAGAAAATTGCTTGAATGTGGGAGAATTGTTAAAATATAATTTTAAAATGAATACAAAATTTTTTTTGACCTTGAGAAGGTGGTGGTGGTGTTGGTGGTGGTGGTGGGAGGGAGGGGGGGGGGAAAGAATTGTAAAAAATAATTTTGATATAAATAATTTTTTTATGAGGGGATGGGGTAGGGGGTGGTTGATGTGGGGTGGGTAACGTGGGGGTGTATGAAAAGTTAGGTGTGTGTGTGCGTGAGGGTATTACCATTTTTCAAAAAATGTTTTACTTAGAAAAAATTCTTATGTCATTTTACTTAGAAAAGTGGGAAAAACATTTTTCAAAAAATATTTTCTCCATTTTTCGGTGCTTACCAAACATTGAAAAATGAGGAAAACGTTTTTCGAAAAATATTTCCCCCCAAACAAACGGAGCCTAAGAGAAAATAAGTGGGATATAAAATAGTAAGTGAATTACAACAGTGATTATAATCACTTTTGAAAATTAAAATTACTTTTAATAGCGTTTGAATTACAACAGTGATTATGATTTTAAGCTATTAAAACGTAAAAAATTGTATTTTAGTATAATCAATTAAGACTCAGCTTTTGCTAAAAGTAATTATTAGAATTTGTTATTTGTGTTATATTCACAATAATAATCTCTATCTCTTTTGAACATTTATTATATCGAGATACATATATTAAAAGTCATTTTTGATATTTATCTTTTATAATCAGTTTTGAACATATATTATCCAAACGTACTTATAAATTTTAATATTTATTACAAATAATTGATTATTCTACAATCACTTTTGAAAAATCACTTTCGAAAAATCAGAAACAATGTCAAACTCACTGTATATGGTGTAAATATAACAAGTGATTCTTATTAATAAATAAATATTAAAAAAAATCTTTTTAAAATTATTCACGATCCACAAACTGACACATGAAACCTTTTTTATTTTATAATGGGATATCAAAATAAATATTTTGTGCCTTGTAACTAGGGGTGTATTTAGAGCTGTTAATTCGAGAATACGGGACGGGACGGGACGAAATTATGTTGTCCCACGACGGAAACGGGACGAGACGGGACGGGGCAAAACGGGATGGGACTAAAATACTCTGTCCCATCCCGTCCCATTTGCGGGACGCGGGATCCCGTGGGACCCATGCGGGACCCGTTGACTAGGAGGGATAAGCGTTGTGAAATTGTCACGGCCAGAATCACAAGTGATATCCAAGGTGATAACTGCACCAACGATAGCACTTGAGATAGCACACACACACTTCGAAAATAAAACAATTTTGTAAAATAGTTTGCAGCGAAATAAAAACACCAAAATTGTTTTTCTCAAGTTATATAAATATAACTTGAGAGTGCCTCTTAGGCAAGACTTTATAATCACTATAAATGAATTTACAAAGCCGAAAGTTCCCTATAGCTATAACTATTTTGAGCTCTATGGAACAAGAGATAAAGAACGGAATCCTATCCTAGCCTTCACACAACTTGATACCAATGTAATCAAGTGCGAAATTACAAGGGAGAAAGGATTAAAAAGAACCAAACAAAGAACTCTATCTCTAAGCTTTCGAAGGTGTGAACGTGATGATGTAATTGGAATATCTTCAAATGAAACCTTCTTAGCTTATTTATAGTCTTCAAATACTTGAAGGTTACTCAATTAACAGCCTTGGGGCTGGTCTTGCACGTTGAGAAATTGTAGGGAGAGTGGGTGAAGTTGTTTCACATTTTTAGCTTCCACTTCCTCAATTTTAGCAATCAAGTTGATTTATCTCCAAGTCATGCTTCCACGACTTGTACTCCCATGCTCTATCAACCTTGTACTTTTTCTATAACTCAGCAACAACTCTTGACCAAGTCTTCACACGTTTTGTTTGTTATTGCCCAAGTTACGAATTTATACATAAAATGTATAAATTATTTTCTTCCAAATTCCACACGTGTCTAGCTCCTTCTTTGATGCTATTGCACTCTGAAATATAACACATAAACTATAGACTATACAGATTATATTAGCACATTAGTCCATTAAATAATAAACAAGAAATATACAACTATATAATTTTCAGTACAGGAAATCATCTGCGATATCACCTGGACTTTTGGGAAATCATCTACGATATCATTTGCAGTTTACACTAACAATCTCCCCCTTAGTTGGATATTTCTTTCCAAACTCAATGTGTTGTTGTCCTGCAGAGTTAGTCTATATACACATGTACAGAGCATAGAACACAGTATAATATCTCCACAAAAATTAACTCCCCCTTAATCAAGGAGCTAATCACAAACAATGATTAATCATTTAAAACTAATTTATTTCAAACTTTAACAAGTTTTCGAAATAAACTAAGTTACCATTAAAGACCATAACCATTGTAGCAAAATATCATCCAAAACTAGCAAAAACAACCTAGCAGTTTAAGTTATAAACAAACCAACTAAAGTGTTTAGCAAACCAATATAAACAAACATAAAAGAAAAATGTTTAGGAAACCACATCACATCACCAAAATAAAAGAAATTGTTTTAGGATCACCACAAAAACAGCCACCCACAAGATAGTGGCAACATCAATCTTCAGGTTAAAAACCTTCAGATTTCAGTTTTTTTCTTCTTCAAACTCCTCCTCTTCTTCATCTTCCTCCTGATCTCCTTCCCTATCACTTCCACCATCACTTGGGCCAAGCCCGGTGGTAGCACACAACGATAGCACCAGCTCCAGTAGTTGCAGCAGCAGCAGATTCTCCCCCTGTTTGGAAAGAAATTTCATCAATAAAAGCATCTGTAACCTGCTTAAGCTTAGCCCATCCCTCAGCAAGTTCTCTCATTGCACTTGATTGTTTATGCACGAAGTTAATCACTGTTGCCTTTGGGATTGATGGACCAGAGTTGCCCAAAAGATTCATCATGTTGGTCAGAATACTTGCAGCATCAGTTCCTGCAAAATTATTAGGGGCAACACCTGGGGAAGAACTTGGGATATCACGTGAGATAGCACTGGGAAGAACAGGGGCTGTTTCATCAGATTTGTTCCAAGGGAGATCTTTTGTATACCTTTTGCCTTTTTTCAGTTGTTGATCAATGGTATAATACTCAGGTTCAGTGGTAAAAACATCAGAGGCTTCAATTGGCAAGAATTGAAATACCAAAACTTTAAAGATTAGAGAAGGATAGGGGAAAAAGCTAATGTTCACTTCCTTTTTTCTACCCCAAGAAGCTAAGTGTTTAAACACTAACCTTCCAAAGTTAATCCTTAAATTCTTACCCAATCTATATAACACATTCGCATACTCCAATGTTACAATAGGTTCATTAGTTGTAGGGAGCCAATTGAAGATTCATAATTTGTGAAGCACAGAATATAGAGAGGTAAGCCTAGAAGCATGAAGTTTCTCTTTCACAGGCCAGGACTGCATTTTGTTGTGAGTGAGCAATTTTACCATTTCATCTCTATTAACCCTAATGCTCTCATCATCTTCATTTTGGAGGCCTCAAACTCTGTTAATTAGGGCTGGAGTAAAGAAATAGACTTTTCCCCTAACAAACACCTTCCCATATTTTTCAGACCCTTCATCATCCAAATGAGCATGCAAGTTAGCAAAGAAATTGCGTATAACACTCTCAACAAACACAGAAGCATGATTATTAGCATTAAGAAAATTCATGTCCTTCAAAAACTGAACCATTCCTTCCTTTTCCAACTGACCCTCATCAATGTGCTTTTCTTTTAATAATCTCTTACTCAGATTATTTAACCAAAATTCCATATTTTCTTTCTTATAATATTTCAGAGTAAGAAAAGGTTTTGAAAAAGCCTTATCCTCTTCAGTTTGAATAACCTCATCACCAGAATTATCACTAGAGGAATGTTTATGAACAGAGGAGGGGGCAAGTGTTACCTCAGATGATATCTTCTTTTTGCTAGCACCTTTGGTAGCACTAACAGTTGCTTTGCCCTTGGCCTTCTTTTTCTGAAAATCAGAGAGGGTCTCCTCCTCATCACCATCTACCCAAGCATCAAATGAGTCCACAGAAGGCTCCTTCTCCTTGTTTGCTTCAAAGTTCTCGTCACTTACATGGGGTGAGGACACATCAAAAGAGCTTTCTGAGACTTCAACCAGATCAGAGGTGGTATTTGAAGTTGCCTTGGACCTGATCGACCTAATGTGGTTGGAAGACCTCCTTTTTGCAAATTGAGGAGACATCTTGGAAGTTGGGGCTTTCCTCTTTCTCTTTGGCTCGGCTGGAATGAGAGTTACCTTAGGGATTCCATGTCCAAACGAGGCAACGGGGGCAGTGGCTGGAACAATCGCCATTGTAGGTGGAGAAGAGCTTGGAGTGATCATTGGTGAAGTTTCCATGGTCACATGAGATGCCACGGATGGAGCAATGCTTGGTGATATGTCAATTTGGTTCGTGTGAGATGGTTCGGTATTGGTTTTGGGTGGAGAAGCCATGGAGATTTGTGTGAATTTTTGGAACGTATTTTGACCTAGAATTTTGGGAGAGAAGAAGGCGTTGGAACGAGGGTTTAAGAGAGAAGAGAGGGTAACGGATAGAGAGAGAAACGGAGGAGGTTGAGTGAAAATCGGAAAGTGAGAGATTAGTAGGAAACATAATTTTAAATTGATTTGACATCTAAAATCTATCTAAACTACCCCTATTAATTCTCAAACTAATCCCTATCCACACAGTTCAAAATAAATCCTAACCACATCTTTTAAAACCTCAACACTTCTTTTTTAAAAAAAAACAACACGGTTGCAAAATAAAATAAAAGAAAATATATATATATATTTTTTTAAGTAAAACGTAAAAAAATAAAAAATAAAAATAAGTAAACTAAATATTATGCAACTAGGCCCAAAATATTATATGCACAAATTAAAATAAATATGGGTTAGTTACTAAATTAAGTTTACCAAAAACAAAGGAAACTTGTTGAAGACGTTTTCAAAATCGTAAACTCTTTAATTAAAAAGACTTTCAGATTTTGAGAAATTAATCAACAATATTTCAAAAATAAGAAGTAAAACAAAACTAATATAGCACACACTAATGTGTTAAGGCAATGACGGTAACACGTAGGATAACACATGTGATATTAATCCCCTTGATAAATATTTTCATTTTTTAAACACTTCAGGCATAACAAGCTGAGCATTTTTTCATCATGCACTTTAGGCATTATATGCCTATTTTTTTAAGTACATTGCTTGTTAATCACGTATCAATACACTTCTTTAAACAAGAAAGCAACGTAGTAACGAGCTCCGTGCTTCGAGTTATATTTCAAGTGTAGAGATCAAGTGATCTATGCCTTTCAAGTAGGGTACACTGTAGTAGCGAACTCCATGTCCCTAATACTTAGCATAAATCACCTCATACATTCTCATTGACAAGAGTACATCGTTGCAGCGAACACCGTGCCCCGAGCTCGAGAGAATAGTATGGAAACATTGCCTTTGCCTTTTATTTATTAAAAAAAGATTAGTGACTTTGTCACTTTAAGCATATGAAGGGGAGTGATATCACACATGATAACCTAAGTAGTAACCTACCATAACAAAAAGGTCAGTATGTGCTACTGTTAGAACTAAGCTAACCAGATTAAACAAATAAAAATGCATTTTTTTTAAGTAAATGAAAAAGATACACTAATATACAAGTGTTACCCTGGGTGATAACATCACCTGGGGTAGCACACCTGAAACAGAACTTCGAGAGATTACAAAGACCAAGAGATCTTTTCAAACTAGAAAATCTCTCGTGGTCTAGGGCCTTGGTAAAGATATCAGCCAGTTGATACTTAGTATCAATATGATTAATGTTAATTAGACCTTTATCTACCATATCTCTAAGAAAATGATGACGTATGTCTATGTATTTAGTACGGGAATGTTGAACAGGGTTTTTTGAAATGTTGATAGCACTCAGGTTATCACAGTACATAGTCAAAGAATTACTCTCTAGACCATAGTCATCTAGCATATGTTTTATCCAAATAAGTTGTGAGCAACAACTACCAGTACAACATACTCGGACTCAGTGAAAGAGAGACACAATTTTGTTTACGACTATACCATGAAACTAAATTGTTACCCAAGTAAAAACACCCCCCACTAGTACCCTTCCTATCATCCATATCCCCCGTCCAATCCGAGTCACTAAAGCCAATCAAATTGGTATTAGTATCCTTACTAAACCAAATCCTTAATTCACTTGTTCCTGAAACATATTTAATTATCTTTTTGACAGAATTAAGGTGTGAGACTTTAGGATTGGCTTGATAACGTGCACAAACACACACGCTGAATATGATATCAGGACGACTAGAAGTGAGATAAAGAAGGCTACCTATCATAGAACGATATAGAGTAGGATCAACATCCTCACCTACTTGGTCTCTACCAAGTTTGAGAGAAGAACACATAGGGATTTTCAAACTTTTTGCTCCTTCCAACCCAAACCTTTTTACTAGGCTCTTTGCATACTTACTTTGTGAAATGAATATTCCTTCATTTGATTGTTTCACCTGCAAGCCTAGAAAGAATGTTAACTCACCAATCATGCTCATTTCAAATGTTGATGTCATAGCCTCTACAAAATCTTTTAAACACGTTTGAGAAGTAGAGCCATAGACTATGTCATCAACATAGATTTGAACAATGACTATTTCTTTGCCATGCCTTAGGATAAATAAGGTCCTATCTGCTTCACCTCTTGTAAAACCATATTCAAGTAAGAAAGAGGTTAAGCGACCATACCATGCACGTGGAGCTTGTTTTAAGCCATATAAGGCTTTATCAAGTCTATACACATGGTTTGGTAGATGAGGATCTTCAAATCCTTTTGATTGTTCAACAAAAACTTCTTCTTTTAAATAACTATTTAAAAAGGCAGCTTTAACATCCATTTGAAACAAAGTAATTTTTAGAAAACAAGCTATAGCCAAGAGGAGTCTTATGGATTCTATTCTAGCAACGGGAGCAAAGGTCTCATCAAAGTCAAGACCTTCAATTTGGGTGTAATCTTGAGCTACGAGACGAGCTTTGTTCCTGATAATATTTCCTTGCTCATCTGATTTATTCTTGAAAATCCATTTTGTATCAATTACATTTGTATTAATGGGACGTGGTACTAAACACCAAACTTCATTACGAGCAAATTGTTCAAGTTTCTCTTGCATGGCATGTATCCAAAAATTATCTTTTAAAGCCTCAGAAATATTTTTGAGTTCTAAAGAAGAAACAAAACAAGAATATTTTACCTTGTGGTATGTGGTGGACATGCAAACATACCTTGCCATTTCACGGTTACTAAAGTGTCCTTTATTCCTTGTTCGTACCCCTTCACTTGCTTCTCCAATGATTTGAGATGAAGGATGATCTCTTCTGATCCTAGCTGGTGGATCCCTTCTCAAATCTTCATGCACATGAGCATCATCATCTGACTGTTCCTCCTTTTCAGTAGCTGGACAGGTCTTGGGTGATACCAGAGATGCTATCCCTTCAGTGGCAACACTTGGGCCAGCACCTGGGGTATCACTTACTTGATTTTGATCCTCCAGTTCTTCCAGCAATATCAATGGAGATTCCTGTACTCCATCACCTGTAACACTTGCTAAATCATCAAAAACAACGTTAATTGATTCCTGGATGGTTTTTAACCTAAGGTTATAAACCCTGTATGCTCGACTGTCCTGAGCATACCCAAGAAATATAGCCTTATCACTTTTAGAGTCAAATTTAGCTAAGTAATCCCGATCATTTAGAACATAACACACACACCCAAATGTATGAAAATAATGAACATTTGGTATCCTACCATTCAAAATTTCATAAGGTGTCATCCTAGTACCAGGTCTTAGAAAAACTCTATTGGCCGTGTGACAAGCTGTGTTTAAGGCCTCAGCCCAAAATCTTTTTGAAATTCTTTTTGAAAACAACATCACACGTGCCATCTCAAGTAAGGTCCTGTTTTTCCTTTCACCACCCCTTTTGTTGAGGTGTTTTGGGAGCAGAAAACTCATGTTTAATTCCTTTTAATTCACAAAAAGTAAAGAACAATGAATTATCAAACTCCGTTCCATGATCAGACCTTATTCGCATGATAAGAGCAGAAAACATGTTTTTGATTTTAGCATGTAAGATTTTAAACTTTTCAAAAGTTTCTGATTTTTCTTTCAAAAAATATACCCAAGTAAATCTAGAAAAATCATCAACTATTACAAAAGTATATTTCTTACTACCTAAACTGTCTACCTCCACTGGACCCATTAAATCCATATGCATTAATTGAAAATAGTGAGTTGTCCCAGAATACTCCTCATTATGTTGGGTAGCACTATGGGTAGCACGTGTTTGTTTACCCTTGAGACAATCTTCACATATGATTTTCGTACTTATGTCCAGACTAGGTATACCTCTTATAGCTTCAGCATTAATGAGTTTCACAATGTTTCGAAAATGGACATGACCCAACTTTTGATGCCATAAGGTAGCATCATCAACCCTCACAGAATAACATACTTGTTTATCCTCAACAAAATAACAATTATTACTTGACCTAATACCAGTCATAACAAAGTTATTGGTACAATCAAAAACTTCACAAGTATTTTTATTAAATTTCACTTCAAGGTTGTCATCACAAAGTTGGCTAATACTAATTAAATTAGTTACAAGTTCATCAACATGCAAAACATTTTTCAAAGCAGGAAAACCAGGTATATTTAAAATCCCCTTTCCTACTATATTACTCTTGCCACCACCACCATATGTTACACTACCACCTTGAATGGGTTCATATTCCTTTAAAAACATTTTTGTTCCAGTCATATGACGAGAACAACCACTATCAAAATACCATGAACCTTCAACATTAGTTTTTAAGGCAGTGCACACAACATCACATATCAGATTAGACTTAGGTTTCCATACTTTCCTACTTTGATAATTTTTCTTCTGACTGACAGTGATATCTGACGTGCTAGGTAGCACTTCAGGTATTACAGAAGCTAATTTGTTTCTTTAAGAGAGTTTTACAATCATTTTTCAAATGTCCAGTAGAGTAACAGTAGTTACATATTTTTACCTTGTCAGAAGACTTATCAGAAGATATAAGTTCAACATGATCTCTTTCTTTAACAAAAACTAACTTATCTTCTGTATTAGATAAAGTAGATGTAATAGCATTTAAAGACTCTTGAAAACCCATACCTGCCTTGAGTGGTTTGGACAACCCAATAATTGCATCTAACTTGGTAGAACTTGTGTTGAGTTTCTTGAATGTTGCCTCGGCAAGATTAAGTTTGCTCTTGACTTTGTCCAGCTCCACATCCTTCTTTGTGAGTTGAACCTCCAATCTAGTCGAAGCCGTCGATCGGAGTCTTGAACCTCTTTGGACAGAGAGATCACCTTCTTGTTTTCTTTCTTCCATTCGTTCACCAATTCTTTGCAAAGGTTCTTAAGACCACAAATGAGTTCATCTTTGCTGAACTCCTTACTTTGTTCACCCTCTTGTGAACTACCTGCATTCATGTTAACAGAACCACAAAACAAACAACATTTATCAAATTTAAATTTGTATACCTGTTGGATGATATCTCAGATGCTATCCCACTTTGGATATCACCTGGGGTATCACTGACAGAATTCGAGTCACAATTTGTGACAACCATTTCTTGTTTGATGCGAATCTTGATTGATTGGTCTCTTTATCTACGTCATTGTCACCGAGAGAAACCCATAGGTTCTTTCCCGTCTTCCTTAGAGTGTTAGCACACTCATTTGAGTAATGACCCCATTGTAGCAAGCATGACATTGGATTGATTCAAGGTATTTTGGATCGAATCTGGATTGATACGATGATGCTCTCCTTATGGGACCACGCTTTACGAGTAGATGGAAATGTCTCTTGGGCATTGAAATGTACACCTTGGTTTGTTTCTCTTTAGCCTTCACCTGCACATTTTCTTTGTTAAATTTTCTCACCATTGAGTTATACTTCCTAGCAAGTAAGGCAACACTGGCATCTTCACCTAATTCCTCAAAAATTTCGTCATCCTCATTAGTTGAACCACTAGAGGATTGAACTTTTAAAGCAACACTCTTGCCTTTAGAAGCTTCACTTTGCTTGCTCAAGAAGGTTTGACTCAAAATTTTTTAAAATGCTCATTAAGGAATTGATGTCCATAGTAGAAAGGTTGTGAGCCTCTTCTATAGATGAAACCTTTATATTAAAACGCTCAGGGAGAGTTCTAATAGCCTTTGTAACCAATTGTTTGTTTGTAAAAGGTTCACCCAAAAGTTGACACTCATTAGCAATGTCAAACAATTTTTCAAAATAAGATGAAATGGTATCACTTTCACCCATTCTCAACCTTTCAAATTTGCCTGTAAGACCTCTAAGTTTGTTTTCACGCACACTAGAATCACCTTCACAAAACCTTTGTAAAATATCCCAAGCTTGCGAAATTTGTGGAACTATTTTGAATAAGTTTAAAAATATGCATGTCAACCCACTCAAAGATAGCATTAAGAGCTTTCTCATTATAGTTAGCTAGGGTGATCTCTTCAATTAGTCCACTCGCCTTCGGGTTTAACTTTGAATATCACCAAGATCCTCGTCGGGAGGTAGTAGTGGAAGAGAGTACCCGTGAACTATAGATCGCCATGCTCGAAGAATCAATTGATTTGATATGCGGCGAAGACAATTTTCCAATATGCATAATTCGAACCATCTAAAAACGGGAAGACGTTTTTGGTTTGGATTTGCAGGATCAAAAGCCATGACACCTAGACCAAGCACTTAGTAACGTCAAGTGACACTGCTTTGATACCAATTGAAATTGTCACGGCCGAATCACAAGTGATATCGAGGTGATAAGCGCACCAACGATAGCACTTGAGATAGCACACACACACACTTCGAAAATAAAACAATTTTGTAAAAGAGTTTGCAGCGGAATAAAAACACCAAAATTGTTTTTCTCATGTTATATAAATATAACTTGAGAGTGCCTCTTAGGCAAGACTTTATAATCACTATAAATGAATTTACAAAGCCGAAAGTTCCCTATAGCTATAACTATTTTGAGCTCTATGGAACAAGAGATAAAGAACGGAATCCTATCCTAGCCTTCACACAACTTGATACCAATGTAATCAAGTGCGAAATTACAAGGGAGAAAGGATTAAAAAGAACCAAACAAAAAACTCTATCTCCAAGCTTTCGAAGGTGTGAATGTGATGATGTAATTGGTATATCTTCAAATGAAACCTTCTTAGCTTATTTATAGTCTTCAAATACTTGAAGGCTACTCAATTAATGACCTTGGGGCTCGGCTCTTGCAAGACGTTGAGAAAGTGTAGGGAGAGTGGGTGAAGCTTGTTCCACATTTTTAGCTCCCACTTCCTCAATTTTAGCAATCAAGTTGATTTATCTCCCAGAGTCATTGCTTCCACGCGCTTGTACTCCCATGCTACACTCAACCTTGTACTTCTTCTATAACTCATGTGCAACAACTCTTGATCAAGTCTTAGCACGTTTTGTTTGTTATTGCCCAATTCTACGAATTTATACGTAAAATAATATAAATTATTTTCTTCCCGAATTTCCACACGTGTCCTAGCTCGCTTCTTCCTGATGCTATTTGCACTCTGAAATATATACATAAACTATAGACTATCACACGATTATATTAGCACATTAGTCCATTAAATAATAAGCAAAGAAATATCTGACTATATAATTTTCGACAGTAAATCATCTGCGATATCACCTGGACTTTTGGGAAATAAATCTACGATATCATCTGCGCGTTTACGCTAACACACGTTGACTAGGCGCGAGGCCACGGCGAAGGCCAAAAATGAAATTACGCACTTGCTCATAAGACCTGTTCCCTCTTGAAGATCTACGATGCGAAACGTGAAATTAAGGGTTTCAACCAATTTATTGATGGTTCTCGACCATTGCATAAAAATTAAAACAATCGAAAGAGGAAGAAGCAATTTGAAAGATTAGAATATGAAATAAGAGAATTAGGTTGTTTTGTAAATGAACTCGTAGATAAATAGGCCTTTCTTATGCAGATCGATCTTAAAGTTATCTTAAGTATTCCAAATACGATGATAGGCTTTGGCGATGTTACCTACTGGCACACTAGGTGATCGAAATCGCTCGGGCCGGTGAGGACTCGCTCTTTACTCATTATATATCTAATATCTTTTTCTTCTATCTCTTTTGAATGAAAAAGAGCGAGCCGCAGCAAGGCTATAAGATAAGATAGAGCTCTTGTGCTACTTATTTGGAAAAGAAAAAGAGCTTAGTAAGAACCTGGAAGGAATGAATATTTAAGAAATTATACCTAAAACGATAATGCAATTGTGAAAAGACTT
Organism: Adenophora triphylla var. japonica; assembly: GCA_022495995.1. Classification (NCBI taxonomy): domain Eukaryota; kingdom Viridiplantae; phylum Streptophyta; class Magnoliopsida; order Asterales; family Campanulaceae; genus Adenophora; species Adenophora triphylla. The sequence goes on along the minus strand of JAFEMH010002245.1, from coordinate 1,290 downwards.
GAGTTATTAGGCATTAACTGGCCATAAATAATAGACCTTCAATGGTTAATTCACTTTTGACCAAGTATTTGGAACATTGGAAGTTCCATGATGACCCAAATCTAGTGTTTTGAAAGATCAAACGGACGTCTAAAACATGTCGCATAGAAGTGATCAAGAAAAGGCCTCGAATGTTTTGTATATTCTTGCAGTTCTTGGCATGAGATTTGTCATTGCATGCAAAATGAAATATGCGACCTTTAATTTCGGTCAAGCTGCCAGGCCACCTCTTTCTTTACTCCCTGGCGTTGATGTATTGCTCTAACATTTCTAGATAACCCACATCACCTCTTCTGGCATATATTTAGTCGAAGCACGGTACTCCCACGTTAAGAGGGAACGGCGATGAAACCCAGAGAGATCTGACGGGGCTTAGTGGAATCCATATTGATAACAACGGAAACAGTAGAGATATACGAGAGTAGAGATACGCTGACGGGAGGCGGGGCAGGCGGGACCCGCGTATATCTTATGACAGGCACTCAGCCCGATATTGCTTATGCGGTTGAAGGTGTGAGCAGGTTCAGCTAGTAATCCTAGTAGACCGGCATTAGCATGCTTTATAACGAGGGTGTTCAAGTATTTAAAAGGTACTATGGACTATGGTTTGTGTTATAGTGGACATCCTTGATAATAGAAGGTTACGCGAGATGCTTGGATTGGATCGACCAAGAAGATTCATCTTCTGCTTGGTGGTTGGGTGTTCTTGCTTGGAGGAGGTGCCGTTTCTTGGGCTTCCCAAAGCGGACATGTATTACGCATTCTACAATGGAATCGAGTTTGTAAGCATTGGTACAACAGCTTTGGAAAAGAAGACGGAGTGGCTTCGAAACTTGATATATGAGATTCCATTATGGCAAAAACCGATATCACCAATATCTATCCATTGTGATAGTCTTGCCCGCGTTAGGCATTTAGGGCCTATAGTCAGTTATAATGGCCAAGTCTAGACACTTGGGTGTCGGACATAGTATGATTCGGGAGTTAATGCATGAATGGTGTGATATCGAGTTGAGTTTGTTAGAGTCCTTGACAAAATTTGGGCGGCGGCTTGTGAAGGGTTTAGCTAGAACTTTGTAAATAAAGTCTACTGCAATGGAAATGGGATTAAAGTCCATTTAATCCTCTGAATTGTGAATACACAATTCCGCTTCCTAATACAACGTTAGAAGCTTGAGATTCAATGTGGAAAGCTCGCAATTTGGAGATTGGAACACATGTTTATTCCCTATCTTTCCCAGGTATGTGTTC